>CAOLHI010001215.1:0-416403 GCA_948474755.1 Ctenosaura bakeri
GCTGAGTCACATCGAACCCTAGTATCGCTCCCTATTCTTCCAGGCTTCAGGACAGGTTTCATATCACCCAATTCAACAATCCCTCTCAAAATCCATCTATACCACTCCAACCTTTACTTTCCTTAGTTACTTGTGTGATTGTGTGTGTATACACTGTGTGTCTGTATTTAATAAAATCTCAATTATTCTTAAACTCCGGTGTGCTTCTTGACTTGGCCTGACCCCGTAGACATTGGGTAAAAGATTCCCCTGCGTTACCCTGCCTCTCGCATTTCTAACTTGTGCTCTAGCTAATTTCCCCAAACTTAAGTAATTGAGAGAGCATATAGGTGTTCCTCCTGGGACCCCCAGTAAACAGGGTAACATGACCATATAGTGTTTCAGGCGATTTCACCTCCTTTTCTGCAGTAGTCTGTGTATTTTATATGAAGTATTTTTCCTACCCAAAATACTTTCTTCTTAGCTGATACATTTGGTCACCTTGTTCTTATTTTCAGGATGCTTCCACTCTCTTCCACTTTCAGGATGCTTCCACTTCCTCCTTTTAATGTTCTTAATTTTAAAAAAAAAAACCCTCTCTGCAGACTTAGCAATAAAACAGTGCAGGTACACCTCAATTAACAAAGGCTCTGACAAAGAAACTCCTTTCACAAAATCTTTTTAAGCTTGCCCAGCCCCTTGCACCTTCTTCTTGTTTTCTGTCTGTCTCTTGATTTTTAGGACCATTGGTATTGGGAGGATGGTGAGCTGGAAAATCTGAGCTGGAAAAGAATGGGATTCTGTTGTAGCCAATCCTACCATCACTATTTTGGCCTGCTTACACTAGGCAAGGTAGACAACAACCTCTGCCACAATCCCTTACTCAGCAAACATGAACAGCAAAACAGAGAGAAAGGGAAGAACTGATAAGTCATCCATCATGTTAAACAAGTCTAGATCTATACATTTGGCAAAATGGAAATCATAAGAGGAACAAAATGGAGGCTGGGGAAAGAAAGTCATCCATGGAGGCATTTGTGAAGTAGCTTTGAAGTGATCTCTAGAAGATTCAAAAGATTTTTGTTTACTCAATGCAAGACTTACTGGACCTGGTTGTTTCATTTCTCATGTTCATGTGGTTAATTTTGGATAAAAATTCTGCTAAAACATGTTGAATTGCTATTCTTTCTTTGTGCTGCAGGGACATATCCCTATTCTTTCTACATTATTTCTGCTTCTGATGTCATATTTTCTGATAAAGAAGTAATGCCCAGAAGCATATCTGTGTTATTATGTGAGGTGTATATCTATAGTGCTTTGTAATGCACCCTCCCCATTAGTAGTTTCAATTTGGGTTGAAGGTGCAAGATTGGAAAGTCAAGGTGACGTTTGGATGCTTTACCACCACCTAAGTTCACATAGAGGCAATGTGTACATGGAGGTTGAGCTCTATGAACGGAGGAAGCTACTATTTTTGTGTTAAAGTACCAGGGATCTTAAAAAAAATTATTCAGAATTTTAGTACTAAAATGGGCAACTGTAATGGTGCTATTTCTGTGTTTGGTTCCTTGAAGCACCTCACATACCCACAGCCATTTACTAATCCCTGTGCAAGTTAACATTGGTAGAGACTGTCAGTGGAGGGACTGTGTGTTAGAGGATTGCTAGGAAACAAACCTGACAATAGCAGTATTACAATTGAGGATTCTTGTGCTGTACTACTTAGGGAAAACTTTTTTTAAAAAAGGTGGTGCAGGGGAGAAACAGGAAGAGAGCATGTAAGAATTGAGACGATCTGGAAACACGCAGAATATAAGGGGATTTAACATACCCACATCTAACCTCAAAACTTACATCAGATGCAAAATGCTCACAAATGAACTGAATGTAGCACTTTTCTATTGGAGGATGTTTTTAAAAAGTCAGAAGAGCCTATGGACAGGGAAATAAAAAGAAGTGTTGAAAAGTAACATTAAGTGGTGCTATGGAAATCAGTACAAGCTATTGAATTCAGGTAAATGGGTATAGAATTGTAGCCAAAATCTCTCCCATCCAAATTAATAGTCCTTTGAACTTGTTAACTTTCACTGGTCTCTGCCCTTTATTTGGTAGTAATTCCCACCAATTTTAAAGAAACATTTCTAAGAAATGGAAATTAGGATTGCTGGCTGAATGATTACATATACTGTATAGCATGAAAGTTATATGGGCAGTGCTTTGGATAATTTTATTTGTTTCGCTTTCATTTATTTCTTCTGCTCCTCACAATATACTGGCGTTGAGGACATGTTGCTCTGATATGAAATCCAGAATTGTTTTAGAATAAAATGGAGGCTGGCGCTGAGCCACACTTTCCAAACTGTGGACTATAAGATGCAAATGGACGCTCTCAACAAACCATTAGCCAGCATCTTATCTCACCCTCCACAAGGAAATAGTTACAAGCTCTGTGAATTAATCATCTTTCCATTAGAAGCCTGGAAGGCATTTGCACGATTGAAAGAAATGCCTGTATTCTCTAGGTACAAATGTTGAAATTGTTCTTTATGAAATTTGTTTAGGTTAGGATAAAATAACCATTTTGCTGGAGGGAAGTAATTGAAACATTGGGCTCAGAGGTTAAGCAATCTTTTCATAAGTTTTTTTTTTCTGTGTCTCCATTATTCTTTCTAGAATTTGCCAGTACTGATCTTTGCTTTGGCATAGTGGAAAGCTATGTTCTACATATTTTCCAGTAACCTTTCCCTGCCTTCCCACAAATGATAAATATTAATATTTTTAATCCAGATCACTAAGACAATGACTTTCTTAAATTGCCAGGAAGAAAAAAAGTATTACATTAAAATAGTTAATGTATTAAACTATTTAAATACATTAACAAATAAATAAGATAAAGATTGTTTGAGTAATTCACTTTCATCATCTATAAACAGATACCTATAATATGCAAAGACTACAACACAAATACATTTGAATCCTTTTCCAAGTAATAGCATGGTGATTGTTTCACTATAGGTGGTAAGTGGCTAAAAGATTCCCTCTGGACCTTTCAACTATGTGTTTTAATAGATGTTCATACTATTTATTTATTTATAGTTTCTAGATTTTTCAGAACTGATTTTTCTTTCCCTATTTCAGGACCGATTTTTCCCCACAAATCATGTGGTTTCAGTACAAATAAGGGCTATTTTGGCTTTCAAACACATTCAGTTACAGCTCTTATTAGGTAGAAATGCTGGAGGCAAGTATGTGTTGAAATCAATGTCACAGAATTAGATAGGTGGTTGGTCTATATCCAAACACCTATAGAACTATAGCTATAGAAGTAATTCAAAGTATAGTAGGCCTTCCCACTAGCAAATCACATATGAAATTGAGGGGAAATTTAAGTAGCTTATAATAGGGCAACTGATAAAAGTAAAATAATGCTGCTGCTGCTAATAACAATAACAGCAACAACAATTATTGGCGTCCCAAGCCCCTAAGGACTACCTAAAGTGAATGTTGTCCAGTTTAATTGGGACTGATACATCCAGATTTCTGACCGTAAGTAGTGGAATTCTACATGTAGACAACTTTCTTAAAAGTTCAAAACACACAAGGCACAAAATTCAGTCCATCATTTTGGTCTCCATGTTGATTTCAGTTGTGCTATTGTACCATTTCATCTTTACAGAATGATTCAAAGGGAGCAAGAAAAAGGTCTTTCCATCATATCATTTTAGTTTTACACTGGAAAATAATCCCTCCTCTGGAATCCGTTCCCAACTTTATTCTCCCAGGTGCTTATTTGGAAAGTAGGCTTGAAATATGCAAGTGCAATATGTGGAACAGAAACTAGTTAAGGCCATTCTGTAGCCATCACTAAAGGCCACTGCAACTGGAAATCTACCTTTAAGTGTAATTGTATTCAATTTACAATGTACAAATGAGTTGTATCCAACATTTACCTCTGAGAAGACATATATAGGATCATACGGATTATATATGCATCTAAAAAAGACACACACAACACCATTTTAGATGGCATTAATTACCAGTCAGTAACATTAATGAGAACAGACATTCAAAATAAATAGCTAGGGTGTAGAATTATCCCAACCAAACACTGGGAATGAAATTCTGATTATGTGATAACATAGACACAATAAATCAAATCTTTGACCCAGCAAGACAGAAAAATAAAGTCTGAATTATTTGTTGCCCTTTATTTGGCCAAGAAAATTAAAAGCTTAAACTTCAGCATAATTTGTAATTAGGAAGTGGAGTCTGGGGAAAAGGTTGATTTAAAGGACAGCAAGGTGGTTGTTTTTTCACTCTGCAATTTCAAATGCACTTAAGTTGCAATTCTTATGTTACTTCCTTTAAGTAGTCCCACTGATGTCCATGTGATTACTCCAGACAATGCATTTGAAGACTGTAAATATAATTCCTCCAAGATAAACTGTTCTGCTGGTATTTTCATTTTCTGCATATAATCCAATGAAGTTGAAATACATAAATTTAAGTCAATTGGTCCCCTCTTCTAAACACATTTTGTTGGTGTTTCTTTTGAAATTACTGACATATGTTTCTAAAAAGTTGCTGTGGACTGTGTGATGTCAGTCAGTTTAAATTTCAAATAATTTAAATTGATGGGCAGCAGAGACAGCCCGAGAGCCCATGTGGTGTAGTGGCTTGAGCATTATCCTATGACTCTGAAGAGCAAGGTTTGTCCATGGAAATTCACTGGTGACCACGAGCAAGTTATTCTCTCCTAGTGTCAGAGGAAAGCAAAGGCAAACTAACTTTGGAAGAAATCTTGCCAAGAAAACCCCACAATAGGTTCACCTTAGGGCCAGCATACATCAGATACGACTTGCAAAGCACATAACAACCACAACAATAAACAGCATGCAGTTGATGCACAAGTGGCTCCTGGGTCTCTTTTCCTTCTTTTTGAATGCTATTCTTCTAATCAAATCATGTCCCCAACTGCATTCCAAACTACTGGGGGGAAGTTCTGGGTTTTTTTCTCTTTAGCTGAAAAAGCCACTAGCCACTAAAGCCACTAAATGTGACATACATTTTGGTCTGAATGAAGGATCCATTGTTAACACCAAGGAATCTCAAACATACAGAGATCGGGGTTCTCTGGCAACATTGCAATTTCAGAGACTCTTCTCGCTGAAGTTATGGCTACTAAACTAAGAAAACCACCTTAAATGTTAACAATTTCAGGGAGGCTTCTCTTGGAGGCTTAAAAGGTAGCATTGTCAACTGGGTCAACACCAAATTCAGATCCCATGACAGAAATCTATGCACAGTTGTTGAGCTTGCGAGCTTGCTCCTCTCAAAAAAGTTTCACTTGGGAATCTGCTGGCAGCAGTCTCCCACCAACCAATGCAGCTACTTGCTTTACTATTATTGTTACTGTTATTGTTATTTTAATTAGGGCATAGCTCCTTCCACTTTGCAAAAACAACAGTATTTTGCTGATTTTGACCTTATTTACATTTGCTGAATTTTTCACACACCATTGTTTAAATACTTTCCAAGTTGTTTCATAATTTTTTTGTGTTGAACCCCCTCTAGATCAGTGGTTGCCAACTGATGGTCCGCAAGAAAACTTTGGTGGTCCATGGGGGAATTTGGACATTATTTAATTTCTGACTTCTGATTCAGTTATGAGAGCTGGAGACACGGTCCTCAGTGTGCTCTGCCAAAGATAGCTGTTGCCATGGGTTGCTAATACTGGGGGGACCCCCATATTGGCTTGTCAAGGGGTTTTGCCAGAGGTGGATTTGTGACCAGGAGCCAAGACAGGACCTGTACGGTGAACCAGGAGGAAGTAGCTGAAGGATCTCCCAAGAGGCTATAGCCACCATTTTTTCATTTTGCCTGCTGCAGTTTGGAGGAGATGGGCGGGATTATCTCTCTCTCCATATAACCGGCCGCCAAATTTCTTCTAGACAACTTTTTTTATATATAAACTATTGCTTATTTTTTCATTATGTGATAGAGCTGGAAGACCTGCGTTGGGTTTCGGGCAATAAGACCTTCTAGTTCGGACTTTGAATTAACTTTCTACAGAGGATCTCAGTGAGTTCAGGAGGATTTCCTCCCCTTCCCTCATGCTTCTTTGGAATGGCCCATTTGTTGCTCTAAGAAGAAGAAGAAGCCAGCAAGAGGTATTTAACAACGATCATACAACAGATAACCTTGCTGCCTTCCCTACAGGACTGATGTGTTTTTTTGTTTGTTTCTGTGTCTCATTCCCTCTTTGTGTTTCCCTCTTTGTTTGCTATGACACAGCTGAAGGCAATCCTTTATTTCCTTTTTCCTTCTGCTTTAAACTCAAAATGAACTAACAGTCCAGAAGTACTTAGTTTAAATTTTCAGTTGAGATCCATTTTGCAAAACTGATTTTTCCCCCTTTTTTTGAATTTTGGAGGCCCCACATGTGTGAAGATTGACAACGTGAAAGACTCTCCTAATCTACGTAGATTTGACTGCTTGAGATGCTGCATTTTGCTGATTTATCCTCTGCTCCTCCTCTCCTTTCCAACTTGAGTGTGATTCTCTTATCATCTTCGTTGGAGGGTATTGTGTGCAAGCTCTATGACTGCAACTGTTACTGCTCTAACTTAGACCCATACTGTTAGACATTTGACAGCTATATCTGTTTACCCTTCAAAACCAAAATCAACTGCAACACAAAGAGAAAAGAACAACTTAATGAGAAGAAGTGAGAGGAACTGTGAGAAAATGATGGTAAAGGAGAAAGAGACAATGAGAGAGGGAGAAGAGGGAGAGAGGAGAGAGATCTGGAAGGGACAGTGAAAGATAACCAACTCATTTATTTAATCTGCTTAATGAATTTATTTGATGAATCTATTTAATCAATTTCTGTATAGACTGGGAAACCAAAAGTCAGTGTATGAATTCTGTAACACCCACACTGCAGAAACAGTAAATATATTATTAAGATTGATATTTTGAATGAATTGACACAGTGGCTAATGAACAAACTGATATTTTGAGTTTTCTTTATAGTATCTGCCTGATGAACTAAGGTGTCTGTAAATATCAGAATATGAATCAATTGGTATTTTGATTTATCTCTATAATATCGATGATTTAAGTTGCTTGTAAATAATAATTTTGTTATAATTAAACAAGTGCATTTCATATTAATAAAATGGAACTTTTATGATCAGTGTTTTATAGATGTTTGTACCTTTTTAAAAAAAATCCTATTAGTGGTCTGCAGGATTCAAAATTTTGAGTTTAGTGGTCTGTGAAGTACAAAAGGTTGGTGACTGCTGGTCTAGATGACAGTATTGTCTTAATTATAGAGCCCTCAAATCCCTTTTTCTTCATAGAGTAACACTCAGCCTCCAAGTGGTCAAACTCAGCTACTAAGGGTTCAAGTGGCAAATCAACCCCAGTGACAGACAATCTGCCCTGACCAGCAACCAACAAGGCCTTTCCACTGATATGTTTAGTAATAGAGGATACCATTGCCTGTGTAGCTGATGTGGTACCACTAATACCACCTTGGCTGTCTGTAATTTTATTTTCTGTAATACTCTTTGCAAAAGTGGCAATGGAGGGAAAGGTACAACAGAACTTCTGGCCATTCTGATCTTAAAGCATCTTGTCCCTCTGAATCTACATTTCCATCTACTGAAAAATATCTGGATAGCTTGTGATTTTTGCTGGAAGCAAATAGATCCATTGAAAAGCCACCAAATCTCTCCTGCAAACTGTTGAATACAATTTAAGTTCCATTCTTCTGGATGAATGGAATTCCTGCTTAAATGGTCCACCTCTGAATTTAGAATTCCCTTTAAATGAACTGCTGTGAGAAACTTTGCATTTCTCTCTGTCCATGCCAGTATCTTGGTGGCCTCCTTCATCAATTGTTTGGACCTTGTACATCCTTGGTTGCTTAAATATGCCTTTACAGAGGTGTTGTCCATATAGATCTGCACATTTTTGTTCTTTGTTATGTCTGCAAAATGTAAAATTGCTAACCTGAATGCTTTCATTTCCAGAATGTTTATATTGAGACCCCTCTTGCCGTCTGACCATTTGCCTTGAGCTGTCTTCCCAGACAATGTGCTCCTCAGCCATATAGACTGGCATCTGATGTGATTACTAACCTGTCCTTAGGTAGAAATAATATTCTCTTTTCTTAATTCCTAGGCTTCAGTCACCACCTCAACTCTTTGGGTGTTAGCTTTGGTAATCTCACATTTAGATGAGACTTTCTTATAATCTGACCTTCAAATGGTCTCAGAAACAATTATACTGGTCTCATGAGGAACCTGGACCATGGAATCAGCTGAATGGTGGATGCCAGCATCCCTAACAGTTTTGCAAGATGTATCAGATCTACTGAGTTCATCTTCCTCAAGGCTACCACCTCCTTCTTTCTTTTCTTTCTCCTCTCTTTTGAGAGGAATATGCAAGATTTATATGTATCTATTTATGTCCCTAAATGAACAATCCTTTGGGCAGGAACTCATTTTAAGTTTATGAGGAAGCCAAATTTCTGGAGACATTGCAAGGTTACTTTGAGGTCCCATTCTGCTTTGCTTCAGCTCCACACCTTCAGCAATATATTGTGTAAATAGGGATCTAATGAATAGGAGCCCTGGTGGTGCAGTGGTTAAATGCCAGTACTGCAGCCACAAGGTTGTGAGTTCGATCCTGCCGGGCTCCAGGTTGACTCAGCCTTCCATCCTTCCGCAGGTCGGTAAAATGAGTACCCAGCTTGTTGGGGGCAATTAGCTAAAACACATTGTAAACCATACATGCTATTTGTAATATATAATGTGTTTCATGTTGTTCGCCGCCTCAATCCGTATGGAGAGGCGGGATACAAAAAAATAAATATTATTATATTATTAATTCCCTTCTGTCTCAGATGTGCTATTACCAGTATTAATATTTTGATAAAGACCCTGGGCATGGAAGCAAAGCCAAATGGGAGCATTTCAAACTGGAAATTGTTGCTGTTGAAATCAAACCTCAGTAACTTCCTGCAGCTGATGCTCATTGGCACATGCAAATAGGCTTCTCAAAAGTCTATAGATATCAAATCCAGATTTTATAACATTGTTTGCAGAGTTTCCATTTTGAATTTCCTGTATTGAATGAAGCCATGTAAAAACTTCAGATCTAGCATGGGATGATTTCTGCCTCTGTGTTTTGAGACCATAAAAAATGTGAAATAAATTCCCTGACACCTTTGTTTTCCAATCTATACAAGGTGCTGGTCCTATTGCCTCTATTTGCAGGAAATGTTGGATTTCTTCTTGCACTATCTTATTTCATTATTTTAGTACTGGCAAACTTGGTTTTCCTGAGAAAGCAATCTGGCAACCTCGTTGAACCACTTGAATCACCCATTTGTCTGTTGCTTCTCCAAAGATGACTGAAGTAAAGTTACCTTCCAACCACCACAATGCTGCTTGAGTCAATACTGCTGTTTCCCACCCCTGCTGATCCTTGTTTTGTCTGATTTTGATTTTGCTCCCTAAATTGAAATCTGTTCCTATTCCACTGATGTTTTTATCCTAGACTCTCTCTTTGTTTTTGAAAAGATATTCCCCCTTGAAAGGGATAGCTTTTCCCCCTGAAAAAAAAATATTTCTGCCCTCCTTCTCTGCAATAATGGAAGAAACTGCCTCTTATCTTCCCTTCCACCAAAACTTTTTGCAATGCCTTCTCTCCAATCAGTAACTTTCCTTGGAATGGGACATTAGCCAAATTTGCCCATGATTTGGCACCTGCTTCACAATGCTTCAACCATAAGGCTCTGTGCCCTACAATGGTTGCTAACACTGAACTGGCCAGAAATGCCATAGTGTTGTAACCTGTGCCTGTGATATACTGCAAAATTTGCTCTCATTTAGCCAAGATTTTCTGTGTAATATGAGCAGAAACATCTTCTGACCCATGAACCTCTTGAATCCAAAGTATTCCAACTCTGTAAACATAGAACTGGTCACTGAAACTCTAATAGAGACTGCTGATGCCCCATGAGAACATTTCTAGGTCAAATTTATTCTTTTCTTGTCTGTATCTTTTAGCAATGTGTACTCCTCCCAAGGAGTAATCACATTGGACACCAAAGCAGAGACAGGAGCATCAACCAATGGGGCAGATAGTAGCTTTATCACCTTCTGATCAAATGTATATAGGCTTCTACTGTAACTCACAAACCTTTTTAAGGTGACAGTAGACCCCCCACTCAGGCTCAATAAGGTCCAAAAATAACTCTGGCATGGGAATTTCTACTAATTTGACAGGTTTCCTTTTCAACATTGATGTTTAAATTGTCTCTTCCACTACTCAAACTGCCTTGACCTAACTCTTCTAACACCATAGTTAACAGAACTTTCCTGAGAATATTCCTAAATTTATCTGCCTCAAATAGCCTCAGTTTGGATGACTCCTCCACTTCTTCTTCCCCTGATGATTGATCCCCTTTGTACTCTGTTATCTCTCTCATCCTGCAGGAATTCATTTTCCTTTGCTACTTCTGAACATGAATGCATTTCACTTCTGAATGTTACCTTTTCCTTGCTAGCCACTTCACCATCTGATGAATACTTAGTCTTGCTAGCACACTTCCTTAGTTCTTGTCTCTGGCCCTTTCCACACCTTACCTTTTTTTGGCGCTGGTGTGCGGGGACTGCACAAGCAGCCTCCAGCAAAAGGCTCTTGCGTCCCTGCTGCTTCAGCTCCACATGAGCTGCCTGCTCCTGAGCAGGTAGCGCAAGAGCCCCACCTTTTCCTTCCACAGCACAGCCTGGGACAGGAAGAGTGACCGCTGTGGCTCCAGAGGCTCTGCACACATGGGGCCCTGGAGCAATGCGCGATCATGCACCATTTTCAGCTGAAAGCTGAAAATGAAAAAGTGCACAAGCCGTGCCTGCCCAACCCTGGAGTGTCGCATGATTGTGAGTGGGTTGTGCAGATCACTCCTCACAATCGCACGGTGCTCAAGGGGCCCTTTCGCATGGCAAATGCCATGTGAAAAGGGCCTCTGTTGCCTTGACTGACTACTGTGTGTGTTAGAAACAATTTTACTTGCATTTCCTGAGAATTTGACCCATTAGTTTCTAACTCAAAAACTGGATAATTCATAACTGGACAATTCATTCTATTTAAGCTTTCCTCACTAAATAAATTCATTACATTGATCATATCAGAAAAATTCCTTCTGTTTAAACCCTTTTGCTTCTAATTCCTCGTTAATTAATTCCCCTATTCCTTCCTTAGTTGTTATTGGTAAGTTTTGTGGACAAGCAGGCACATTACTTGGAGATTCCCTCCATCATCCTGACTCATGTCTTTCCGCATTCATCTGACTCTGCATAAAAGGTGAGGCCAGGAATGTCGCAAACTCCCCTTGTGCTCCCCCAAGGCTTGAGTTTAAAAAGCACATTTTTCCTTCTGCAGGGTTTCCCTAGCAACCTGCTGTACTTCCCATGCTCTTTGGGCCTGGGTGTTCCATTCCACCAAGCCTATAGATTGACTGATTAATTTCCTGACTCCTGTTTCTCCCTCCTGGGTGGAATTCCCTTTTTCAAAATGGCAACCGGAAATTGATGAAGTGGATGAAAGAAATGCTCCGCTTCTGTTTGACAGTGGGGAGAGCTCCAGTAAGTTATTGTCCTTTTCCTTTACCTTATCCTTTTAAACTTTCTTAGAGATCATTTCCTTTGCTTTCGATACTGTGGGATGGCTCTCAGAGCATAATCAAGGGAACCCTCCCTCTTTTTCATTATCACACTGAGTTTATATTTAATGCCTGATCAGAAGTCAATCTTTCTCAGTCAAACTGATCGGTTGCTGCCTTGACTGGCAAGCTCTCCTGCTTTTTATCCTGCTTACCTGCAGTAACTGAGACTCATTGCCGTCCTCTATCACCATTTTTCACTTCTTTCATGGCATTCAAAGTTTTTTGCCCCGTTCCTCCAGACTCTTCTTTTTCTTTTTTTAAACTTTCAACTAATGCCTCTATTCTGATTGCTTTTCCACTTTTTCCTCACTATAATCAACACTCTGACTAATAACGTTAAATCTCACTAATTAACTAACTCTAAGAGGGAATATTCTAAGCAAGGCTAGCAAGGCAGAAGAAGAAAAAACTGAAAGAGGGAAGCTGGGTTCAACAATATTAACAGATCAGAACATTTGTCTCCTTCTTGTCCAGCTGGCATGAAAGGATAACCCGGAATATTGTGAATTGCTCCTTAAGCCTTCCTGAGAGTAACATTAATAAACAGGACAACAGTAAAGTAGGAAGTTTGTATACTTGATGCTAGGTCCACATACAGCTTTGATCCTTAGCATTATGCCGTGAAGTTTTTGTGAGCACACACTATGAATAACTAATATTCTAGTCTCTTTCACTCTGATGAGCCAACTTACAAAAACTTCTCATACAAGTGGGACCTGCAAAAAGATGTAGCAGTGTATCTTTCTCTGTTTAGGAATCCATCCATGTCATGTGCACTTTTCCAGGCTGCTCTATTCCATTCTCTCTTCACTCCAGTTTACCAAAACACCTCCTAACAATCAGCATCCTGTGTTTGCTGACCAAGCTTAGTCTTCACAGGACTGTTGTTGGCCTTAAAGTTTCCCCCACCCCAAAGATGTTCTGGACATCTGCAAACTTTTTTTCCCCAGCTTCCAATCCTAATACCTCCCTCTTTTGTTGGGATGGTATCATAATTGCTCTGTAAGTATTGGCATCTGGAGAATGAGTTTACTATCTAGTACATGCGCTTATCTGTAGATAAAATGCAAGGTTTACCAGTAATTTCAATGAGATGGTGATTGTGGTGAGTATCAAAATCTTTACTTAAAAACAAGTCTATACACCTTATTTGAAACTTTAAAAAAATCCACAAAGTTATATAGATACATTGGAACTATTATACAAAATAATGATTTTATATTATGAAACATTTGCTATGCCTGCAGTGAAATACTGTTAATGATATTTTGTGTTCTGTACCCAAATATAAAGCTCTTCTAGCTGGATTAGATGTTTCTTCCTAGGAGGCTCTGATGCACGAATTTGATGTTTGACAACACAAAATGATAATTTCTTTCCAGCATCTGTTTATAGAGGCATTTGTCTAAGGAGATGAGGTTCAAACAGATCTTGTTGTACACTCTGAGAATTCTTCAACGTTGAATGCCTGTACGGAAAATTATAAAACAAACTTTTAAATATTTTAAATAACAATACTTTAGCAGACAATAATTACACTATCATTCATAACTGTGGATTTGTATTCTATACTTAAAATGCATACATGTGAAAAGTGGTCAAGGTATGTAGATAAACACTGGTATTCATCTATGTACAGGTATTTAACACATATCTAGATCACTTTCACTGCATTTACTTCTAGAAATATATGAAATCTGCAATCAATATAGGACTGTACTGGATGCATATATGAGAGGCGGTGTAGTGATTTGAGAACTGGACTACAACTCTGGAAACCAGGGTTCAATTACCTACTCAGCCATGGAAACCACTGGGTGACTTTGGGCTCATCACATGCTCTCAGCCCCAGAAAACCCATGATAAGGTCACCATCAATCAGAAACAACTTGAAGGCACACAACAGCTATACACAAGCACATTCACATAATTAATAGTACTTTCATCCCTGAGGGTGATGATTCAACTTGAATAGAATTCCCAGCTATGTCTACCTTCCCCCAGGTTCACTAGATTTGCTCTCCCTCTTTTTTCATGTTCCTACAGTTTGGTCTCATCCTTATTCCAGAGCAGCACATCTCTTTTGTACAGATTTTGTTAACTCTAACATACTCCCCAAATAAATAAATAAATCCTCAGGGAAAAAACCACTGGTACTAGAGCTCTCCCAGGTACAGAATACAGTACTGCCACCATGGCTAGATTCAGACAATGAGCCTCCAGCAGTATGTCCACCTCCTCAGCTAGGGGCCTTTAACAATCCAGTCACTTCCTTGGGGGTGAGGGCAGAATAAACTGCAGTATATGCCTTGTTAAACAATGTAAGCCTTCAGGTGGGTTGAGCTCTGTGCTATGACAACATCACTCGAAAGGTTATTGTATGTCTGCCACCTACAAAAAAGATATTTCTTTTCAATTTTGCCACCTTACCTGATGTTTATCTGTTTGATTTGACTTGCTATGACTTGACTTTGTTTATCTTAACTTGGAGATGTAATTCTACCCAATGCATAATTTTAGCAATTCCCCACCCCCCACTGCATATTTTTCAAGTACTTTATTCCTACCTTTAAAAAAAAAACACTTTGAAAATCATGTGGTTTTCACTGACTATTTCTGGTTTGGGACTTATTCTGTGGCACTTTTTGTCTGTGTAGGAAACAACATTTTTGGTGTAGAAAATAATGTTTCTGTGGATAAATTATATTTTCTGTGCATAACATGCTGTTTCTTATATTGACATTCCTGTATTTGGGGACTTACTATGTGCAAATTCACCTGTGCTCTTCTACACTTAAAAAAGCATTTTCTGAGAAGGGAAAATGACAAGATGCTGTTTTCCTCACAGAAAACACTGTTTTTCATGGGGAAAAAATGCCATGTGTGAATTTTGCACAAAAGCAGTCCCAAACTGCAAAGATTTTTTGTCAATCCAGGATTTTCCTTTCGTAAAGCTCAAGAAACACATTTTTAAAACCATTTCCCAAATATTTTTGAATAATAATTTACACCATTACATTAACTAGACATTATTTGTCTTGATTTGACTCCATGACAAGTGATGGATATTTGAGGTTTACATTACTGCCGTACCATCTGAAATATCCATGGAATATTGGGTGCACATGGAATACAGTGTACAAGATGTCATTTACGGGTAATAATAGCAGTAACATTTTATCTATATGCCACTTCCCTTTTAAAAAAACTGTGCAGAGCAATGCACAGCATAATTAGGAGACATGAGTGCACATTCCATGTACTTATTCAGCCATCCTTCTCTCAAGGGTTTTGTCCTGCAAGTTACACATACTATGTATGGAAGCTCATCATCATCATCATCATCATCATCATCATCATATTGTTACTTTAGAGAAAGTGTTAAGCACCATCACTGCTTATAATTCTCTGTTGAAAGTGCAACTTCTCATGCCTTTCAGGAAGTCAAACAGCGTGTTTGTATACATATTGCTTGCTTTTTTTAATAGCTTGTCTCATACTATATGTATATAGCCTTACAGTGACTTAATAGGAAAGTATAGCTACTCTAGTTTATTTTCTGAGAGTAAAATATCAGCTACACACTTTTACATACTATTTCGGTGCATGTACTGCATACATCAATGGCTCAATGGTGAAGAAAAAGGCTGAATGAACAAATTGGACATTATATGCAAATATGTTCACATCATTCAGTCAGCCCTTTCAAGTTCGCAAATACTATTTCCAGAGAAACAACTGGGACTGGAGAAGAAGCAGTAGGATTAACCATTTCTTGCTCTTCTGTTTCCTTACTCCAAATTATTCCCCAAGAAGTTTTGTTGCTAAGTTCCAAATGTGAATTTTTAAATTCACATTTGGAACTTAGCAACAAAAAGTCCATGGAGAAAAGTTAATGTGCATAGGATCTGGAAAACGAAAAGTGTTGAGAGCTCCCTCACATCCACACCACCACAACAGCACTACTATTATCTAGTTTGACCTAAATGATGACAAACATGTATATGCTATACAATGTGATGGCAATGGTCCTTATATACTATAATAAAGGGATATAAATCCTTGAATTTTACAGTAATTTTCTCCCTGCTACAGGTGCAAATGAATGTTCCTCTTCAGTATTCTCCTTATACTCAAACATCTTGAAGTGGTGTGTGTGTGTGTGCGTGTATGCGTGTGTGCACACATGCCTGCATGCCAAAAAAAAAATTAGGTATCTTTCTCCACAAATAATTCCCCTATGACACTTTAGGATGTTTGAATAAGTAGGAAAATCATTGCACAAAATTCTCACTATTATATTCTTCCCAACTACTGGAAACCCATTTTTTCAGCCTTGGAACAAATAATTACAAATATTTTTGTAATATCCTTGAAAGATAATTTAAAATATACTTTGCCTTGCAAAAGCTCTATGATCTTTTAAGAAGCTGTTTGCTTGCTAAAAAGCGTTTTTCCAATCTCACAAAAGAATTCATTCACTGACACTAGACTCCAAAAATGTTTGAAAGGTAACATACCTGATTTTTTCAGTAACTCTTTCTTCATAGGTTGTTGGCTGGGATTCTTTATTAGGAGGAGATCTTTGTATTTCAGTCACAATAGCAAAATTTGGTTTTTCTTTAACCACTGGGAAGTAGTAAACAGGAAAATGTGTATGCTCGGACTCATAATCATCTGAAGGATACAAAGATATAGGAAGCATTGATTAATGATAACATTCCAAATTGTGTAATAAATACTTAAAGTGGAAATTTAACTTCACAAAATTATAGCCAATATGTGCAAATACAACATTAAAAAACTATAAATATTACTGATAGTGCAAATTTTATGTTAAAGTTCCTCAGAAGATTATCCAAGCACTATTATCATAAAAAGCAGAAAACATTTTCAGTGTTACTGGCTTTTTAAAGAACAGTTAAATTTAAGAAAGTTATACAAATTATGATGACATAAAAACTTTACTAAAATTGTGTTCATACAATATCTGAATTTGCAACATTCCATACATGTAAACACTGCACAACAGGATACAAGAAAACTACCTAAATTTTTAAATTTATGAACAGTTATTTCAAAAACATTCTGATAAAATTATTTTGAAGATTGTTTAGAGAAATTATGAAAAGTATTGATCTGTTTCATCTGTTGTTGAATTATGGAAGGTGATTTTTCTATAGCATATCAAAATCCAAAAAAAATAAAAATAAATCCACAGCAATAAATCTTAAAAATGATATGGACCTTCTTAATTTTCTACTGACATCTTTTTCCTCAAACACGTTTTTCTCTTGACATTGACCCTGTTAATCACCATGAAAATACAATTTGTTTACCAAAATGTGAATATGACGAGTGTTCATTTGTCATGTTTTCTGTCCTGTTTTTCTTCCTGGCATCTCTGGACGCTTTCCAATTCATCAGGAATTGTCTCTCTAATTCTTTTATTTCCTTTCCATCAAGAGATTCTGAGAAGAAAATTTTGTAATATCTAAATCAATCAATCAATCAATCAATAAAATATCTAAACCAACAAAATGCAGGTTTATTTTGCATTCTCTATTTCTCTGCCTTGCGTAACTCTGATGTTTTTAGGAATGCCACAGAGAATTTTTTTGTCTCCACAGACATTGCTGTTTCATCATCAATTATGTTACATTTGGTTATTTCCCTGATCTTAATCTGTTTCCCTGATCTTAGTTTGGTACAATACTAGAATCATTTTTGGTCTTGCTCCCACGGTATATTGGAAATAAGATGAGCAATAGAGAGGAAGACTGGATGGTTGAGGAAAGGATGGTGCAATTATTTCATGAAAAAGAAAATGATACAAAACATAACAGTAAATAAAATTGGAAATTCGTCAACCTGTTCTTAATCTGCTCTTGAACAAAGTATTATGTTTGCTACATAGGCTCCAGTATAATGAGAACAAAGCAGAACCAGTGAAATTGAATCAGGCTGCATTACATCCTAAAACCAAAACCTCTAGCAACCATTTTATATGACAGCTACAGAAATTTAAAGTCAGATGATCCACTTTACAAATAATACTAATCTATTTGCTGTTCTTTCTTCCAGTATGATATTACAATGTATTATTTCTGTCAATTATAATAATCTCAAAAGTAGCATATTTATTTTTATGCAGTTGTTAGATTCTTATCACAAGAGAACACTTCATATCTTTGCTTCAGTGATGTGAACCTTGCTATAGCCATTAGTGCTGCTCTGTCAGTTCTCTGGGGAATCTAGCAATATTATTAAGAGAGGGTGACAGTGCAAGCACTTTAGCTGGCATTCTACAGATTGATGGAGCAGTCAGGGCATCAAAACTTTGCAGCCACAGATGACTATATATAAAGTTTTCCAGATTTTTTGGCCATATGAACTTACCTAAGAGTTCATTTTTTTTCATCAGAAACAAAGATGTGAAAGCTTGGACAAAATTGGCAAAAAAAAATTTTCTGTATAGCAAGGACAGATTTTTTTTGGTCTGCTTGTTATAAGGGAGTTTTCACATCTTTAATCAGAAATATAGCAGCACATATGATGTGGAACAGCCTGCTACAAGATTTTGCCTAGCTCATTACTGCTTACTTTCAAGAGAGTTTTATTTTAGTGAGTTACATTTATTTTTTAAAATATGCTTTTTATGTTCTTTCTACATTTCACATTTTACTCTTGTTTTTATGACAGGCTAATTGTGCCTTTGTTCTGAAGACCTTATTTTGTATTTGAATCCTGATCAAACTCCAGAGCTGAATGTAATACAACTTTGGAACATGATACAGGTAAAGGGAGGGCGGTTCTTTTCTTTTCTCTTTGGCCAGTCCTCCCTCCACCATGCAGCCCTCTTAAATCTCTTTGGAGGGCAGGGAGTCTCTCTGGTCTTTGTCGTTGCAGGAAAGAAGAATCAGTGAAAAGAGGCATCTTAAATGCTTCCTCTAGCAGGGAGGTACTGCAGGATCTGTGTTTCCTCCATCAATGGATGGTGCTCTTCATTTTGTGCATGTTGGACTCTGGAATTAATCCCTTGATTGTATGAGGAGATTATCTATCTATCTATCTATCTATCTATCTATCTATCTATCTATCTACCTACCTACCTACCTACCTACCTACCTACCTACCTACCTATCTAAGATAAGAGAGCCAAGTTGTGTGGCTTTGCCCATAGTGCAGAGCAAGAGAGAAAAAACACGCACTAATTGTGGTTTGCTCTTTTGTGGTTTGTATCCCTTCTTGTATACCCACACATATAGCTTGTATAGCTACTACAGTTCAAGCTGTTGCTTGTACAATAGCTAAAGCATGGGATAACACTGTTCTGGTTCTGTCCTACTAAGATTTAGCACTTTATTTTCTTTCTATCGGTATTCTTCAAAATAAAAACAGTAGGAGAAATTGTTATGTATGAACAAGTGTGATGGGAAATTAATGGAAGACTTAGACTGGGGCATCTGGTGGAAATCCTTACTCAGTGTGATGCTTATTAGATGACCTTGTGCCAGTACAAACCTAGGTCCCTATTTAACAGGGTTGCATTTGTACCACCATCTGGGGGAAGAAAAGTAGCATACTCTTGTATCCCTTTCTCATGACAAGGACAGTGTCCCAGAAACCTGTCCAATTAGAGCTATCCAGGGACTTTGACAGCACTGTTTTCTCCTTGGAGTTAAGGTCAGTGGGAGTGGACCTAGAAGAAAAAGTTTCCTCTCCTGGGTCCATTGTGGAAGCACATGTGCTTCTAGCCATTGCCATCAGTGACATCTCCATAGGCTGTCCCAATTTCAATTACTGTTTGCTATGCATGCAAGCTGACTGCTGGTTGACAGGTGGGGAAATAATTTTACCCATGCGCATGACTGGGCCATGCACCACAGGAGCTATACTTTATGTATTCCTCCCTGTTAACTTTTTTACAACTTTTTGTTGGAGGTGCTGAAGATGTTTGGATACCTCTATTTCAAGAATAAGTGAGGGCTGTTTCAAGGGAACTTGAGATGGGTTTTCAAGGTTCCAGTTCTGCTTAGGGGCTGGAATGCCTGACATGCCTCCAGATAGCCAGATAAAAGGTTAGCAACCCACAGCACAGTATACCAAGTTCTCCTGACACTCCCTGCAGTGTCCTCCAGCATCTGATCTGGGTTGTGGAACTGGCCTGCTGTTGAGCATTTTGATTATGAGGAGATTCTCATCTTGTGCCACACCAAAAATTATGTGAGCTGTTGCCAGTAAAAGCCGTGGACATTACACCAATATTAGTTATCTGACTACTGTCCCTCACTGCCCATCTCAACCCTCAAAAGCTGCTGTGGATGTAACATGCTTCCCAAGGATAAAAATAAAACTGAGATAAAAAAGATAAATAATTTAAAATTAGGCAATTAAGGATGCAATTGTTTACAGTGAGATTTAATCTGACTAAACAGCTGCCTTAGGTTTATAATAGTTCCCATGTCATCTGTGGAGAGTACTATTTCAGGTGACTATGGCACTACTAAAGGAGATACTTTTCTGTTTTGTGTTTTTGAGGCTGCATATGATCAAGAAACATACGGGGCAGGCATACAATTTTGTAAAAACTCTTGTGAGCTGGCAACTCTTGTGAACCTACTCAACCAAGATACTCTAGTAAAGGATAGTTCTTCTGTAATGATAAATTTATCACTTGCATTTATGTGACAATCACTACTGGTATTCATATGAAACATGTATAACATGACGATACGATGTAATGTAACACCAGTATATTCATAATAAATGCATTTCTTGTAAAAGAACTTGTATTCTGACTTTATATTATTTTACCAAGGGATTTTGACTGCAGTATGAGCCTGTCCCGGTATTTGGGTTTGTGGCAAACAGGATTCCCATTCAGCTCTATTTTGCATATATGGGTCCATACACCCAGAACAAGCTCCAGGTCCTAAAATACCAGATAAAGGTACATCAGTATTTCTACTTATTTATCACAAATATTATAATGAAATTGATTTATAGTTCTATTTATTCAACTAAATGCAAGCATTTACAACCTCAGATTTTTTTCAGCAGATATAAATATTTTAATAAATAAATATTTTATATATTTTAAATAAATATTTTAATAAGAAAATAATTTATTTCTGTTTCTCAAAGAGCTCTGCTCCTATGTGATATGAACTGGATTTTGGAAATGCAAAACAATATATATTTTACAGGAACCTTTACAGGAAGACAAAGTTTCATGAATATATCCACATAATTTTGTAGGTTTCTGTTGACTACTATTTGGTTGATAAATGATCCAGAACATATTCACAATAGTGTATGTTTATCTAAGAAAGTACTACTCCCATGCTGAAATATGATTACCCTTCAGATACGCTCTAGTTGTTCATTGCCTTCCTGTCTCTAATAAAGGCTTTCACTTTACACCCTTTCAGTAAGCTATACCAAAGGGACTAGATGCTTTTTGGGGGCAGTTTCTATTTGATAAATGATCATGTCATGCTATCACTTAGAGGTCTGCTACAAAATACTAAAGAGCAAATTATATTCTAGACACACTGGGGGGGGGTGGCAGTGAAAGCTTCAGATGACATCTGTAGTACTAGTTGTACTTCTCTTCCCAATTAATGATAGTGATTTAAAAACCTGCATTTGACCAGTATGCTCCAATTTTTATTGGCTGTGTCTAGCTCAAGTGCCCTAACTACAGCTGTAGACAGCAATTTATCATCATTTTGACGGTCTGTCATTATCTGCTTCAAGAAATCTATATTTTTTCTCTTGTTCCTGACTGAATTGTGAAGTGAAGGAATTCATCTTTTTGATATCTTGTTGTCATAATCAATAATGGCCAAAGGTTGAATAAATAAAGAGTTACAACCATATCTACAGAAACAGAAGCAGCTCAAACAGTTCTGAAATAAACAGGACTTGTACTGCTACAGATATATTAAGATGTCAGTCTTAAAAATCTCAAACTACAGGTAATGGGTGGGGGAAAAGGCTGGCCCTACAGAATACTGCCACATTTGGACTATATGAGAAACCTGGATGATATCACAGGATGAAACCTTTCCTATAAAACCGTACCTCCTAATGTCATCCAGTTCAGCATGCTTTTCACCATGCAGAGAGTCATGGAGACAGGCATTTGCCCAATGCTCATCATCCTAATTGAGGAAGCAAGCAATAAATGAAGGGGCTTGTCCAGCACTCTGGATACTGGCCATCTCATGTACCGCATTCATTTGCTGAGCAATGTCTTTGTCAGGACAACAGGCAGCAAATGGAGAAACTCAGATCAGACAAAGGCCTCCCATTTACTACAGCATTTAGTCTCCACTGGCCAACCAGATGACTAAGGAAGGCCATAAGGAGACCATGAGGACAGTACTCTCATTTTGTTGTTCTTCAACAACAGATATTTGAAGATATGCTCTTTCTGATCTTAGAGACAATATATGAAATGGGTGCTACTGTAGACAGACACTTTTTGGTAGTAGCACTCTGCTTGTGAAATGCCCTCCTCAAAGAGGCTCAGCCAGCAGTTTGTTTATTGTTATTAGGGTGACTGTTGAAAACCTCATTGCTCTTCAGATATTTTAAAATATTTGTTTTTCAGTGTTCTGAACTGCAATGCATACTTGAATATTTGTTGTATCTACAGTGACAGAGAGGAAGAGAAGACAGTGAGAGAGTTACAACTATATTTGTTAGTCATCTGTATTTTATTTCCTCAGCTGGAAATGTTAAATTCCAAATTCTTATGTCTTTTGTCCTTTATGCTTAAATATACAATATTATTGGACAGATATATATAAATATAGTAAAAAAATACATAGCTATTTTGATGAATTGCCATTAATAGCTTCATTCTCAATAAATTTGTCAGGTCCCCTAAAAACAAACTTTCAGTTAAGATGAAAAATATTGTAAACCACACAGTGAAAAGGAATGTCAACCCATTAGATCACCAACAAAGCACCATATACATATTAACTTTAAATTTCCCTTTCTAAGAAAATGACTTTAAAGAGAAAAAGAGTATTACTTGACTTAATTTCTTTTGCTACCTATCAGTCCTCATCTCTTTTTAATTACCTTTATATGGTGAAGTTGGTTGTCAACAGCTATGAGGTGGGAAATATTCTCCAGAATTGCTAAATCACTCAGTTCATCAATATTATTATTGCTGATATTTAAAACTGATAAAGACTTCTGCAAAGAAACAAATCAAACAATTAACAGAAGAAAAATCAAAGGCTAGCTGTTGCAGTCTGGCATAGTTATTTAAAAATAAGCCCAAGTGACCTCAGTGAGAGTTGTTTCCTAGAAAAGATGGATAACAATGCACTGCACAACTGTAAATCTTTTCAGCACCTCACATTGAGGTACTTTGTCTAATACTGATGGATAGTCTGGCTATTTCATAATACAACAGTGTTAGCAACTAACCCTGGAGAAACATAACCATGAAAAAAATGTGAAGAAACTAAAGCATAAAATTTCTTTCAAGGGCCAGTTTTACTTTTGAAACATGGGACAAAAAAAAGGGAAGTGTTTAACATTATAGACAGAAACAGGTTGATTAACCTATGGGATGTAACACTGTAATACCTACCTGTTTTAACTTTTTTCCAAGGCTGTAGAAAATATACTGTCATGTAATCAAATAGGAATTTAATTGTTTAATAAAAAATAGTATTACAAATACAGGGCATCCAAAAATTATCTTTACAATTTCAATTCTAAAGATTTTTTTCAGACACCCTGTACATCCTAAAAAGCCTAATTATCAAATTGGTCAGTGTACCAAGTGGCATGAAGTAGTAGTTAGGTTTGATAGTACAAAGTGAGAATTCAAATGTTTTGAAAATAGGTTATTACCAGGACACAACCTTATGCAACCTCTACTATATGCTCAAAGAGGGTTTTGTTCTGTTTCCAGAATAGAGGCCCTCAGGATACAAGGCAAACCAAATCTGAAACTGAGCAGTTTGTGACATGACCTTAGAGGAAGGGAGAGGAAAGCAACAGTCCCAATTGACTCATCCCTAAGGGAGCAGTTTGCATTCCAACCTACACTTTTTGTTCAGCCTACAAAGTAAATCCTCCAAATGCATTAGCCTGTAACAATATTTTACTAGCCTCCCTGCCCACACACGCTTATACTTGTTCATTATGGCACAATCTTAGAGTGACCTGCATGAAAGAAGAATCCCAGTTTCCTACTTTACAAAACCACCTTGTCTGGCCAACCTGACATTGTTCTTAGTTTCTTTGGGCAACCAAACAGGTATCATTTACAAGCCTACTTTTGCTAATTTTGATTTTACCTGATGCACTGTACAGGGAATAAAAGCAAGCCGAGAAGTTGGCATCTGTGTAGCAGGGAAAGGAGATACAAAAGTATCAGGGGATTTTGTAGGTGCAAGTATGATGAGATACAGGTGATTTAGGATAACATTCAGTGAAGTTACCAATCTAATACATGCAAGACTTCTAATACATTCATGGTTTGTGAAGATGCACTCAGATAAATTTCAGCAGTACTATTCTCTTTCTGAAACTACAGTGGATCCCCAGTATCCACTGGGGTTTGGTTCCAGGACCCCTGTGGATATCAAAATCCATGGATGTTCAAGTCTCATTATATAAAATGGCATGAATAAAATTGAGTCCCTCATATATAATAGTGAAGAATTCAAACGACTGCCGGAGAAAGATCGAGGATCTGTGACATGAGGACTACAGCAGGGTATGCCTATACAATATTAGTGCTCAGTGCACGGCAAAATCAAGGTTTACTTTTTGAATGTTTTTCCCAAATATTTTCAAGCTGTGATTAACTGAATCTGTGGATGCTAAACCCATGGATACAAAGGGCTAACTGTATACACATTCTATAATGCTATATAGTATAAATTAAGCCTAGATGTTTTGTATTTCAGGAAATAAGCGCAACAGAATGGATGAGAATTTACTGCAAAACAAAACAAAACTTTCGTGGAAAGTACTAGTATTGGGCATCCCAAGTTTTATATTTTTAATGAAACATCAGTACTGTCTAGTTCATGTCATATAGGAATAGATCTCTTTGAGAAACAGAAAAAAAAACAGTAAACATCCATAATAATGCTTGTAACTTTTTTAAAAATAAAACAGGCATTATCTATGCATTATCTATGCCGCCCAAATTCAATGTTCTTACTGCCAACGAATGAAGACTTCTTGGGTCAAATAACAGCTTTTCTCCTAAGGGAAGTTGCTGGCTTTCAACATGTAATTCCCTCAGTTCCTCTAAAGTCTCTAAGCCTTCCACTACCGTGATGTAATTGCCACCCAGATACCTGAAAAGAGAAAAATATAAAACAGGTCATAACTTTGCAATCTGCATAAAAATAGAGACTCACTGTTTCTGAAAGTAAAACAAAATGTTTGGGTCTTATTAAATAACAAAAGAACACCAGATAGTGTTGTCAACCCAGGAACATCCCATGCCTTGAGATTTCAGGACCAAAACCTACCCAAAGGGTAGGCCCTAGTGATATAATAAAGAATGATAGATTAAGCATCAATTACAGTAGTGTTACTGCAGGTTAGACCTCCTTGGAGGTACCCCCAGATATCATTTTGATATCAATAATTTGGCTCTCTTCTACCACCCCTCTCCACGTGTTTGTGAGGCCCCCGGACAAGCACAGACTAGGCGTGGCCACTAATTGCTGGACATTCCATTCTCCACCCTGGCAGGCCAGAAATAGCCAGATCCTTGCTTTAGGTGACCTCTCTGCAAACACCCTCATTATGTACACATGCTGTTTATAAAGGACTCCCTGCTCCGAGCAGGCAACCTGGCAAGCTGAATACTCAACTGCCAAGCACTCTGCATTTGCATACTGGCTAACTCTTTGTCAATTCGGACTTAACTCAATCATGCTAAATTCTGACCTTTCCAAAGTTTTGTCCCGCTCCTAAATCGCATTGTTTTCCCCAAGTATGGCATAGCCTGCAGTCACATTTTCCATCTATAAAAACCCCTGATTCAGAGACCTTCCTCGGATCGCTCCCAAGTTCCAGACCGTCTTGCTGCCGCTTTGCCCGGCAAGCTTCCCCTCAGCCCCACGTGCTGAGATACATCGCACCCCAGCATCGCTCTCTATCTTCTTTCCAGACTCCAGGAACAGGTTCTGTATCACCCGAATCAACTATCCCTCTCAAAAATCCCACTATCCAACTTAAACCTTTATTTTCCTTAGTTATCTGTGTGTGTGTGTTGCTTACATTGTGTGCCTGTATTTAATAAAGATCATTCATTTATTTCCAACACGGTTTGCTTCTTGACTTGGCCTGACCCCGTAAACACTGGGTTACAAGATCCTGCTGCGTTACCCTGCCTCTCATTTCGCCAGCAGTGCTCTAAGCTAATTTTCCCCAAAGTGTGTTGTTGTTTGGTTATTTAGGTGTCCCTTCCGGGACCCCCAGTAAACAGGGTAATAGTAGCTTGGAACATGTCATTCAAATAAAAAATACAAGGTCTAACAAGTAAGCAAGTATTTTTCTAGCTGGAATTCTGTTTTCCAGGGTCTGTGCTGAACAGGGAAAACAAAACCCTCTTCCTAACTCTGTTTTGAACACCTTTTCATACACTTTTAATAACATGTGAGTTCTGCTTTGAAGAGGAAAAAAAACTTTTCCTATGTCTGTCATTAACACTTTAGCAGGTACTATGTTTAACAGCACGCACAAGCTATTATTCAACTAAATAGTTCAATTTCCATGCAAAAAGCACTTGCAGCACATTTGATTTAGGTCAAAATGACTCAATTTTATAGCAGGTATTTTGCAGCACAAGACAGTGGCCTATATTATGCACACTGTAATAAGAAATTGGAATGATAAATATGTATTTAAAATACTATCAGTCACTAGTTTGAGGCACAATCAAGCTAAAAGTAAAGCTTGTAACCTAGAGAAATTTCAGTGAGAGAGTGTTTTACACATCCACTGAAATCAATGGATTCTCAAAATGTTAAAGTGTGGCTTGCTTTTGCTGTTGTATCTATAGAAGATAAAATAGAGTTACTATAGTTTGTGCAATTTGTCATTTTTGGTATACAATGTCTTTCATACACTTAATGTCTTATTGTATTTGGTACACTAATTTACATATAAATCAATTAAAAACTGTAAAAATATTTTCACTTACAATTTCTCAAGCTTTATTAATGATGCCAGATTTTCAATCCGTGTAATGCAATTGTTCTGCAGATATAGGTGTCTTAAGTTTGTAGCAAAGTCCAAATTATGGATTTGTTTGATTTGGTTATCATATAAGTAAAGAACATTAAGGTTTTTACACAAAGAGAGGTCATCCTAAGAGAAAGAAATAAAATGTGTTATTTTGTGAAGTTCAGTTCGGAGCAGTGGACTGAATATTCAAAATGTTCCAGATACAGTCTTTTTCCTGCTGTATGGACAATTATACTTCTATAAAATGTTCATAAACCATGTTAACACTACCATCCTTGGGAAAGATATTTGTAAATATATTTATGAAATTATGTTTACAGTGCACCCTCCATATATGCGGAGGTTCCATTCAAGTAACCCTCACATAGAACAAAAACCACAAATGCTCCATCCCATTATTGTCACTAGATGCAATGTGCATGCACCCATGCTAGCACAGTGTGTATCTGGCGTGTCTATTGACAATAACTGGACATGAGGCTTCATGTGACCTCATATTCGTGGGTGCTGAGGTCACATCAGCAGAAGGAGCACTGTATTTAGCTTGGCTGGAATCCAAAGAACAGCATAATTGACAGTACTGACATTTTGCCTCTCAGACAGATCTTCTGCCCCCACCCCATGTCACATAGCAAGCTGCCTCTGAATATTAAAAAAAAAAAAAAGAAAGAAAAAATTTCATAAATATTACATTTTGTGATATGGCATTGGGATTTCTGTTCAAAGAAAAAATGGTAAAAATATTGCTTGATGCAGTTAAACCCTTAGATATGCCTAAACTAGATCTTTGGGTTTCAGACCATATTTTCTGTTTGTAAATATATTTGAAGCGTATATCATTTCAGAACATAGTTATTTTATACACACACACACACACATATAAATAAGCACTTGCATATTATATGTAAGGGTGTATGAGTTTTTATATATATACATATACAAACAAATGCATGTGTGCACACTCACACATATATGTACACACATTTGTGGGTTTGAACTTAGCAAATTTGACTATTCACAAGGAGCGTGTAGCTCCCCCCATTCACTTTCTCCCATTCCCTTGCTTTTTGCCCTGGTGTGTCTGGCTTCTTTCTCTGCATTCAGGCAAAAGGGAAAGGAATGTGAGGAAGGGAGCACCATACGCAGAGAAGGCAGGCATGTGCATGCCTCTTCCACTATTCCCTTGCCTTTTGCCTAGTCACAGAGAATACACAACAAAGCAAAAGGTAAGGGAATAGGAGGGGGGAGCCCTGCAATGGAAAGGGATGGGAAGCACGGGTGGATTTATTCGTGGTTTTGCCACTTTTGCAAGGATTATGTGCCCTGAACCCTTGTGAAAGTGGAGAGGCCACTACACACTATGCTGCAAGCTTTAAGCAAATTTTGGAAAAGCAGATGCTTGCTACCACTGTACCCACATATACTGGAAACAAACTTTGTTTCTGACTGAAGTACAAAGTATTTCTCTGGAAATACAAAGTAATTTTACTGAACTAAATATGATTACTTTTGCTGCACAAAATATTATCAACTCAAAAATATATTTCAAGATAATTAATATTATGGTATGAAATATAAATTCCTTTCCTATGCTTTTGCTACTAATATAGAACCAAATTAAATATCAGCAAGATGTTTAAATAATGTTGCATTGTCAGATAATGAGAATATTCTTACAATTATATCTATATTTTTGTTAGATAACTTGAGATGAGTTATTTTTCTCAGATGTTGGGCCAAAGACTCATCTCTGCGATTCTTTTGACTGAAGCTTTTACCAATTAGTTCCAATGTTAGCCGAACCATAGTTTTGCAATAAATTCAGTTTTCTAGTCCAAGAATTTGATAGCCACGTATTCTTTTCCTGCCATATAGCATCCTAAAATAAAAACAAGCAGTTATAAAATATTTTATTACAAAGTATCTTTACATCACCACCACATTATTTTCTAATTGCTCTTCCCATTTCCACCTATTTATTCTTAGACATTTTTTCTTATAACTGACATTTCAGTGGGAGTATCTTTCACTTCAAATATTCTATATACTACACTTCTACTGTACAAATCACACTCACAGCCCACAGTAAGTTTACCCAGAAGTAGGTAATTTCTAAGAAATTGTTTATATCTGCAGATAGTTCAGATGATAAATAAAAGAGCTGCAGCATCTCGGAAGAAACATTCCTGTGTGTCCAAAAAACTCCTCTGTTCAAATTGCACATGTCATATAGAGTTGTTTCAAATACCTGTATTATTATTTTTTAAGATTAGAATATATCACACACAACTATTCAATTAAAAAGCATTCACTCCATTATCTGACTGAATAATCAATTAACCTTTGTAGTCCCAACTTCGAAGTTCTATTTAATGGGATGCAATTCTGGCTAATCTTGATTTGCCACACTACTTTAGTTACAATATTACAGGAACACATTGTAACAAAAACAAAACTCTGAGTAAAAGAAAATAAATCCTAATTGTGTAAGTATCTTTCCAAGTGTGCATTACAATCAGATATACATCTGCCTTGTAATAAGACAAGGTTTAGTATTGAGTCATCAAGTATAGGATTGCTCTGCAAGGACAGAATTTCCTTTGGCACCACGAGTCCCTTGGATTTTTATCAATCCAACAGTAGCAAGTGAATACATATATACAGAATGTTAAAAATCTTAAATGAGCTCTCACTGATTAAAACGAGTTCCTAAAAACACGTGTCCAGATTTTGACTGAAACATCAGGTACTTTATGGAAACAATCAACCACTCCAAACAATTCCAGAAAATGTTGATATCCATTTCCAAAACCCTGTATGGGGTGGGTGAGATACAAGCTAAGTTCATTTCTATACTGGATTGAATCCAGACTCATTCCCATTTAAATTTCTGCTTGCAAACTAAGTAGGGAATGTTTTAGTTATTATAGGTCTAATTCACTTTGGGGTTCTCTGTTGGGTACTGTATGCTGCCTCTTGCCAGGGTTGAACAAGCAGGAGATGGGGCCAGAGTTCAAAGTAGGCAGGGCTTTCTCCTTCTCTCTTTTCAGACATCATCTTCTTATTTAATTTATATTCTACCTTTCTTTCAACATGGGACTCTCAGTTGCATCCTTCCTTGCCATCTAGTGGGCTGCCAACAGAAAGACAGATTGTTCCCCTAAAAAAATTTGAACTGGCTGTTTCCATAGGTGTTTTGAAATTAGACTGAGTGATACATGAAATTAAGCTGAACACCATATGCAATCCTATAGCAGCAAGTGTTCCAATTCTTGTTTTATGCTTTTTGTGTAAAATTGGATTTATTTGTTACAAGAACTGCCTTTGGAATTGTGTTCCTTTTTGTTTTGTTTTTGGTGGAAGTTAAAAAAAAGTTTTTCCCCACATAGCTCCGTATTTGCTCTAGTCTTAATTCAGTTACAATTCCACTCTATTCCATCTTTCCCACAGTATGGATTTGTTGATGCCTTGCTATGGCTTCACTCAGAGATAAACCTGACAGCTCACCACTTACTAAAACAAGACAGGGAGATATGCATTCTAATTCTTGAGAGGAAAAAATTGTTATGAGCAAAAGCAAACAGCAATTTATTCTATGATGAGCGGGCAACTCCATTTATAGGAGGGTAGGAATTATGACATGTTTGATGCGTTAGACTGGACTTAACGTATTTTTAACTGTCCCAAAGATGTTGAAACAAGTGGTTGCGGGGAGGGGGGTCAGGTTTGAATAAGCAAAAAGGATTGATTGTGAAGAGAACCTTCCTATGGGTTTAACAGCACCAGCTCCTCTTCCAAAGGACTCAACTAGGGTTGCCAGAGTGCAAACTGGAGAGGGAGCCATCTGCTCCGTGCAGAAGAGAAAATTTCAGCAGATGCTGCTTATAACACACAACTAGATAATGACATGTGCTGAAACTTTGGCCATTTCTGCACTACACTGTTATAGTGTTATTATTCCACTTTCAACATCCTATGGAATCCTGGGGTTTGCAGTTTAGGGAGGGGCCGTAGGGAGGGGCCCCTCCCTAAACTGCAAACCCCAGGATTCCATAGGATGTTGAAAGTGGAATAATAGCGCTATAACAGTCCACTGCGGAAACGACCCCAAAGGAAGAAGTCTTTCCAGTTTTCATGTAGATACCACATCCGTTCAATCTCAAGAGCTCCGGCTGGGAGTAAAAACCTGCCACAGGAGGGACAGCAGACACCTGCCAAGCCCAGCAGTATTCAAAGGAGCGCAGACAACCCACATGACTGTCCTTTCCCCCCTCCTCTCCTGTCGGAGACAATAGAGTAAACACACCCTAAGGGTGCAAAAGGGCTTCTCTTTTTTAAAAAATCGTAGGCGAGCCCTTTATCAGCCCACCAAACCCTACGCCGTTTCCGCACTAGGCTGTTATAGCGCGATGATTCCACTTTCAACATCCTATGGAATCCTGGGGTTTGCAGTTTCGGGAGGGGCCGGCCGGCCCCTCCCGAAACTGCAAACCCCAGGATTCCATAGGATGTTGAAAGTGGAATCATCGCGCTATAACAGCCTAGTGCGGAAATGAGCTAGTGCGAGTCGAGCACCGCTGTCCAACGGTGTTGCCCGCCCCTCCTCAGTGGGGGGAAAAGAACAATCTGCCTTTGGCCTCAGAGGAAGAGGGGAGAACGGGGAAATGGCTGCGAATATTCCTGAGAAACCCCCCGGTGCCTGTTCCCAGGGAGACGGGTGCTTCCGCCCCCGCTCTTTCGCTCAACGGCCGGGCTCCCCATCCCCCGTCACACCTCACTGGGCTTCCACGCCCTTCAGTCCACCTCTTTCCACAACTTCTTCCCTCGCCAAGCGCCTGTCGGCACAGTCCTCCTCCCCCTCTTTCTCAGCCGCCGCGGAGACTCTCCAGCGCGAGCACAGGACGAAGAAAAGGGAGACCCGCTGCCTCCCTCGCAGACCGCAGACGCGTTGCCATGGAGATAGGAAACCGGCGGCAGCATCCGCCTATCAAAACACTTCCACGGACGGCGCAGGGCGGGGAGAGAGAGGGAGGGAGGAACACACCTCAACGGTTTTCACAACCTCGCGCGGTCCTCAGTCTTCGAAACCGGGAGGGGAGGGCGCAAAGAAGGGACCTGTGAGCGCATGCGCAGTGATGCTTCATAGTCCTTGGCTAGGGGAGAACAAGTGGCGGTGGTTTATGCTTCTTGCCGTGGCTGAAATGTGGGGACACTGATTACAAGCATGCTAATTATATTGCTATATATATTGTAGATCAAGTTCTATGTGGGTTTTGGGGGAAAAAATGACTTTGGGGAGCTAAAGTGTCCTGCCCTAGTGCACATAGGTTAAGAAGGCATATATTTGTGATATACTGATTCTTGCAGGCATCAGTGATGAGTTCTGCATTAAATTATGGGCCTTTCTGCCCCAGCTCTTATAGTGCTATTATTCCAGCTTTCAGCATCCTGTGGAATTCTGGGGTTTGTAGTTGACTGAGGCCAAAGGGATCTCTGGCTAAGAATTCTAAATGCCCCTCCCTAAACTGCAAACCCCAGGATTCCATAGGATGTTGAAAGTGGAATAATAGCGCTATAACAGACTTGTGTGGAAATGGCCATAAATGGGAAGGTCAAATTTGCCTGAGGACTTCACAAAGGGGATATAATAGGATTTGTATGAACAGCCGGATGTATGCAATGCGATCAGTGCTTCCCTTGCACCTAAAGAGATATGTGTGTATGTGCCTTCAAATCACTTGTCTACCTATAGCGGCCCCGTGGGTTTCATGGTTTTCTTGATTTGTTGAGTGCCCTGGAGTCACCTTGGACTTAACGGCAACCCTATGGATGAGAGAACTCCAAGTCATGCTAATAGCAACAGCCCTACTCAGGTTTTTCAGAGAGCCTTTCTGCACTACCCAATTATTGCACTATAATTCCACTTTAACCATCATTGCTGCCTCCTCTGGAATCCTGGGGTTTGTAGTCTGGGGGGTACTGGAGCTCTCTGTCTGAGACTGCTAATTATCCTTCCCTAAACTACAAACCCCATGATTCCATAGAACAGAACCATGGCAGTTAAAGTAGAATCATAGTGCAATAAGTTGTGTAGTGCAGAAGGCCCCAGAGTCAGGCCCATGGCTTCCTTGATTGAATCCATCCATCTGTAATGTGGTCTTCTTTTCCTACTGACTTCCACATTACCAAGCATTATTATCTTTTCAGGTGAGTGCTGTCTTCTTATGATAGGTCCAAAATAGGACAGTCTCGGGTTAGTCATCTTGGTTTCTGGGAGAGCTCAGGCTCGAGTTGATCTGTTTCTTTGTCCCCATTTCAGATGAGGTAACTTTCTTCCTATCAGCTTTTTTCACTGTTCAGCTTTCACAACCATACATATAAACTGGAAAAAAGGATGGTGTGGACAATGTGACTTTAGTATTCAATGAAATTTATCTTGACACTTCAGGATCTTGTCTAGTTCTTTCATAGCTACCCTTCCAAGCCACCCTAGTCTTCTCGTTTCTTGATTGCAGCCTCCATTCTGATTAATGACTGAGCCAAGGTATGGAAAGTCTTTAACTATTTCAGTGACTTTGTGGTCTGCTTTAAAGTTATGTTAATCATCTGTGGTCCTTATTTTTGTTTTCCTCACATTCAGCTGTAAACCTGCCTTTGTATTTTCTTTCTTGACTTTCTTCAGTAAGGGTGCCAAGTCTGCTATTTTCTGCCAGTAGTGTGGTGTCATCTTCACGTCTTAAATTGTTGATGTTCCTTCTTCTTTCCTCCTTCCTCTGAGTCTAATCTTGCTTTACGTATGATGTGTTCAGCATACAGGTTAAACAGATAGGGTGATAAAGTGCAGCCTTGCTTGACCCCTTTGCCGCGTAGAAATCATCCCATCTCTCCATATTTTGTCCTGACGGCAACCTTTTGTCCTGAGGACAGGTTACAAATCAAGACAATCAAATGTTATCACACACTCATTTCTTCAAGAGTTATCCTTAATTTTTTATGATCCTCCCCCGTGGTACTTAACCTTTTCTTTAGCTGGGACCTCCTGTAAATATAATTTGTTTTTGGGGATCCCAAAGACTTAACTCAAGATGTAAATGTTCAAACATTTATTTATTATTTATTAAAGGCGTTTGGAGACTAGGATTCAAATCCCTGCTCAGACACTGGGTGATCTTGGGCAAGTCACATTCTCTCAGTCTCATAGGAAGACAAAATCAAACCTCCTCTGAACCAATCTTACAGAAAAATACCCTGTGATAGGTTCATCTTAGGGTTTCCATAAGTCAGAAGTAACTTGAAGGCACACAATAACAAAGTGCCACTGACACAGGAGGTTCTTTCTAGCCATCATGTCTCTCCCCTTTGAAAACTGACTTATGATGACCCTAAGGGGAACCTATCATGGGGGCTTTCTTGGCAAGATTTGTTGCTTTTGCCTCTGAGAGAATGTGAGAGAATGTGACTTGCCTGAGGTCACCCTGTTGGTTTCCATGGCTGAGTGGGGATTCCAACCCTGGTGTCCAGAGTCATAGTTTGGGCACATGCACAGACCTTCTACTGTGTCCTTTGGTGCACACACCCTCTGCTGCTGCATCCCTGAGGAAAGAGACATGGCTGCAGGCATGTGCATCTCCCCAAACTGTTCCCTCACTTACAAATGAGCAAGGAGTTTTGACACCCACACACCCTGTCCAGCAGCAGGGCTTCATGAATCCCCTGTTAAGAACCACTGATCTACACAATCAAAGACTTTGCTATAATCTATAAAGTAGAGGCTGAGTTTCTTCTGAAATTCTTTGATGTGCTCCATTATCCAACATTATACTTGCAATGTGATTCCTAGTATTTCTTCTATTCCTGACCCCAGCTTTGACATCTGGCATTCCTCACTCCATATATGGTAGAAATCTTTGTTGTAGAATTTTGAACATCATTTTGCTTAGGCAAGGAATGCTCAGAGGTGGTTTTATCAGTTCCTTCCTCTGAAATGTAGCCTACAGCACCTGGTATTCATTAATAATAAACTATAGAACATTATTTCTTCTATTGTGCAGAGGTAAATAAAGTGATGGAACCAGAGTTGCTTTCTAATGTTTATTTTGAGTCTGCTCCTAAGCACCATGGTTTTGAATGGTTTAACTTACTGGAGTAATTGTTAACTGTGTCAGGGGCACGGGCTGGGCTGGGCCCACCGGTGCCCCTGAGGCTGCCTCGGAGGCAGCAGCAGACGCGGCGGAGGCCCCAGAGGATGCTGCAGAAGCCGCTGCGGCCGACGGGGCCTGCTTGAGCACCGTGGAGGCCACCGCGGCCGACGGGCCTTGCCCGGAGGTCGTGGAGGAGGCTGCCGTGGCCGACGGGGCCTGCTCGGGCGCCACGGAGGCCACCGCGGCCGACGGGCCTGGCGCTACTTACCGGGAGGCCGCAGGATCGGGTCCCTCGCCTACGGGCACGGGGGCAGAGGTGGAGGCCAGCTCACCGGGGAGGGCGGGTCCCGGGCCTGCTCCCGGGGCTCCGCCCACCCGCAGCCTCGATCCGCAGGAGGCTGAGGCCTCTGCCTCTCCCGCCCGTGACCCCGATCCGCGGGAGGCCGAGGCCTCCGCCTGTGGCCCCGATCCGGAGGAGGCTGACGTCTCTGCCTCACCTCCTCCTTTCCAGCAGCGACGGCAGGCCAAGGAGGCCGTCCGCCGGTCCCGGCGGCTGTTGGAGAGGAGGCGACGGGCGGAGAGCTCCCAGCTGTGAGGCACAGCTGCAAGCCCTCAGCTGCACGCCCGCGCCGGATTGGCTGGCGCCAGGCTCAGAGGGCTACTTGAGGCAGGCGCCGGGCAGGGAGGGGCACGGAGCAACAACCGTCGGTTTACTGTGGTCCTGCTGTCCGTGCCTTGTTCCTGTCCGTGCCTGTGTCCAGCCTCTCCGCCTGCCTTGGTGAAGTAACCAGCCTTTTGTTCCTTTGCAGACTTTTATTTCCTGGGTGACGCAACCCTTAATTTCTGTTAGGACTGTGTTAAAAGCTCTGCCTGCGTTAAGGACAGTTTGCTGTACTTTTTGGTTGCTGGCTGCATTAAAGCTCCGCTCCTGCACCCAGCTCCCCTGCCTCCGCCTGTCCTCTGCCCGGCACTGACAAACTGAGCAAGAGAAATCAATTCACCTCTTGCAGAGCATCCAAATTCTTTCCATCAGTTTAGGCTTGGAGTTCCATCTCTTGTGAGAAAGTCAAGGGCAGAGACTAAACTAAGGACAGCCAAGTTGGTTAAGGTTTGCAGTGCATGCTATGCATGTTTTCTCATGTTACTGTAGTTTCTAGTCCGATCTTGTGGCATATTAGATATCATTTGATATCAAGAATTTGGCCTTCACTACCCATTCCTCTCCATGTGTTTGTGAGGCCCCTGGACAAGCACGCACATGGGCATGGCCAAAAATAGCTGAACTATTCAAAACAAATCCAGTCAGACCAGTAATTTCTGGACTGCAGCTTCAGGAGACCTCCAGGCAAGTACCCTTTTAAGATCACATTATGTATGCACACAGCTTACAAAAGATCCCCTGCCCCAAGCAGGCAGCTTGACTAGCCGAATATCCAACTGTCAAGTACTCAGTGTTTGCATACTGTCTGCACTATTGACAACCCTGTCATAATTCAATCATGCTAAACACTGACCTTTCGGAGGCTTTGTCCCCAGCCCGAAATCCATTGTTTTCCCCAGGAACAGACTAGCCTACGGGCACATTTTCCCCTATAAGACCCCCTGATTTTGAGCATTTCTTCAGATCGCTCCTGGCTTCTATCCTGCCTTGCTGTCGCTCCATTCGCCAAGCCTTCCCCTCAGCTTCCACGTGCTGAGAATCTCTGCTCCAACTGACTTTTCTTCTGAAAACCGAGCTTCAGGATCAGGTGTAGTATTTCCCCTGAAAAATTCCTCTTAAAACACTCTATCCAACTCCTACATTTCTTTCATTAGGTCTGCGTGAGTGTGTTTGCATACATACGTTTTGACTGTATTTCACAATAAAGGAAAACAATTATTATTTACTTCTGTTTGATTATTGACTCGGCCTGACCCCATAAACATTGGGTCCAAGATCTCACTAGGTTGCCCTGCCTCGTGCATTGCTTAGCTTATGCTCTTGCTAATTCCCATTCCCCATTGTTTGAGCACATTGAGGTGTCCCTCACGGGACCCCAGAAATCAGGGTAACACTCAGAAATTCTCAACATTCAGCTTAGTGATTAGCTTGTGTCTCATTTAAGACTCCATGTAGGAGCTCATATTACTGCAGGTTTTTCCATTAAAATGATGCTGTACGTGAACATTAATGGAAATCCCATCTGCAGGTGTGAAGTGGAACACCTCACAGGGTAAACTGGACCTTTTTCTATTAAGAGCACAAGACTCCCTTTCTATATCATGCCAAATGCCTACCTAGTATAGATAACTGTGGAAGCTCACAAGCAAGTTGTTGTTGTTGTTGTTGTTGTTGTTGTTGTTGTGTACCTTCAAGTCATTTCTGGCTTATGACAACTCTAATGCAAACCTATCATGGGGTTTTCTGGGGGTTGAGAGTGTCCCCAAGCTCACCCAGTGGGTTTCCATGGCCAAGTGGGGAATCAAACCCTGGTCTCCAGGGTTGCAGTCCAGTGCTCCAACCATATACCACAGTGGCTCCCTCACAAGCAGAACATGAGCAAAATAATTCTTTTGCTTGTTTTCTTTATCAAATGGTATTCAGAGGCATGCTGTTTTGATCCTGGAGGGAATATCTGGTCAACATAACTTCTTGTTGTCAACTGCTGTCAGGTTGGCTTCCACTTTTATGATGACCATGTGAAAGACTTCCAAGATACTGTGTTATTAGTAGTCCTGTTAAGATCTTACAGACTCGGGGCTGTGACTTCCTTTATTGAGTTCATTCACTTGTAATTTGGTTTTCATCTTTTTTTACTGTCTTAAACTTTATAGAGCATTATCTTTTGTCATGTCATGTCATTGCATGATGTGTCCAAAGTACAATAACCTCAATTTAGTCATTTTGATTTATAGAGAGAGTTCAGACTTGATTTATTCTAGGACAGGATGATTGGCAGCTATTAATAAGCTGTAAGTAAGGAAGGTGCAGTTCTTAACATCCTTATGGAAAGCACCATTAGAATGTATGCAAAGCTACCTCAGTAGCGGTTTCTAAATGATCCATAAGGATCAGGCTGTTTTTAATTGTTTTTCAAACTGATTAAAATTGTTTCTTTAATTTTTATGGTTCTTCCATTGTTTTTATTTTACATAGTGTTTTAATTAGTTGTAGTTTACTCCTTTAAAGTTTTATTCTGTAAGATACATTAAGGAAAATTTGCCTGGAAAGTGATACAGAAATGTTTAAGATATTCATCCCAAAATATTTACTGAATAAATAATAAATACATTGTGTTATTCAAGAGCTGATACCAGCGTTCTGCTACATTTTTCATCTCTGCTGGAATACTGCAATATCCATAAAATAAGCTACACAACATTTGCCCTACCTGCAAGCTTGAGTATGCCTGAGAATTAATGCTGCAGACTTTGATGGCCTAGGAAGTCAATTAAAATCATACTTTTGGGGTAGTAGTGCTCATTTAAAAAAACATTCTAAAGGGAAGAGCTGACATTCACTGTATTTTGGAAGTTGTCTATGGACAGCCTAACGAACAAAAAAAATTTCTGGATTACACATTTTCTGGGTTAGAAAGACAAACCAGAACAGCAGTGGCTAAGTCTTCAGAAACCAATTAACAGAGATGTCCATTCCTGCTGCATTCTTAATTTCTATTCTTACTAGTATTTTACTGGAATTTAAAACTTCTGTCTTCCATGTTTGGAAATTGCCTCTCTCAACTTATCAAATGACAGATAATGCCACAGGATGACTTTATATGTTTCAATTTACAATCCAAATGGACTTTTCCCTAAAGTTTTTTGTTCTGGGAATTCTATATCTTTTAAAATTAGGTTTATATTAATAAACTTCATTTTGGACTTAGCTTGCCCCCAAACCTTGGACCTGCTTGTGGTTGCAGATTTTGCAGGTGTCATAAAGTTGTATCTTTTACTAATTCAGTTAAAAAGAAATTATGAGAAGTTTTCAGAGAAAATATTTGTTCGTAAAAATTTGAAATAGGATCCTTGCCTAGTGGCAAAGAGCATTTGGCCATTGTCTTATGAATTGTTATTGCAGTAGAAAAGAAAAAAGACCTTGGCAGTCATCCTGGTGGATACTCCTAGCTAGAGTAAATCTATTTAATCAGTTGTTGAATGGTGAGTCAACACATAGTTAATCCCATTGATTCAGTGGGTCTACTCTAATCAGGACTAATAACAGGATGTAAGCTTTTATGTTTAAGATGACACTTGAGAACTCTAAAATATAATCTAAGTTTATATCCATTTCTGTATGAAACCTAGTCCATATAGAATTATTTCACACATAGTCTGTGTCATTCTTGGTATCTGCCAAGCTTTGGAACTCTGGCATGGTAGGATATCTGCCAGGCTTTGAAACCTCCCACTATTTTTTTTTTTTATCATGACTTTCTGAGGAACAATAGGTGACTGGATCTAGGTGATTCTAGATCTGGATGATTCTAGATCTAGATGATTCTAGATCTAGATTCATTTCCCACATTGCCTTTAAAATAGCACCTGTGTGGGATACTGCTGAAAATTCAAATAGTGGCTAAAGTCAGCCACCTAGCAAGGTCAGAACACTACTAACCTTTTGCTACCGGTTGAATCTGGACTTCTCAAGGGAGTCTCTTTGCTGGTGTTTGAGTGTTTTTCATGTTGTATAGGTTTGTACTAATTGCAGTAAGGTGAAATATAAGTTGATCATTTAGATTAGCTAGAGTAAGATGCGGGAATGAAGAAGGAGAAGTCAGTGAGTGTGGTAGAAGGTTGGAGTGTAGTGGATGATCATTGGTTGGATGGAGAGAATATGATGGTTAAAATGAGGAATGGGAAGTCTGGGTTTGATGGATGGAAGGTGCTTTTACTGGACAGAAATACAGTCATCCCTTCATATTTGCAGGTCTGACTTTTGTGAATTTGATTATTCATGAAGGTCCACACACCCCCTTCATCGAGCACCACCAGTAGTCTCTGAGATTCTCAGACCAAGGAAATCCCACCCAGTTTTAGAAATACCACCAGCACCCTCCCATTATTCAGTGCCCTCCTACTTTTTTCTCCACTTTCTAATAGCTTTCTCCAGTCCCAACAATAGTAACCCCTCATTTCTCTTCCTGCACCCATTGCAAACTTCCCACCTCTTCCAGATTCTCAGACCAGGGAAACTCAACCCAGTTTTAACCAAAGGACCAACAGCCTTCCATCGTCCAATACTTCCCTTCACTTTTTCTTCCCCACCTCCTCATGCGGCTCTCTACTCCCAACAGCAACAACCCCTCACTTCCAACCCTAAACCTGGTTGAGTTTGGCCACTGGATTAGCCACTGCTGTTGCTGATAGCTGCTTCTAAAATTGGCTTCAATTTATTCACAATATTTTCACTTTCACGAAGGTCTTGCACCCCTAGCTAAACTGGAGAGAGAACTGTACTATTTATTTATAGTGTTTACATTCTACTTTCAGTCAAGAAGACTCCCAGGGTGGCTTACAACTTATTAATTTGACAGTTCTCTGCACCCTGGCTTACAACCTAAAAATGTGACATGACACCTAAGGAAAATGGAACGGCAGAGGGAAGAGATTCAAGTCCAGTACGTACTGGCTGCTCTTCTTTCACTCAGAGGTCAGAACAATGGCAGTTGGAATGGAGAGAAGGTCTCCGAATAGAGTAGGCATGAGTTTAGATTAGGAGTATATCTGAGGTGATCAGTTGAAGAACAAAGTATAAAGAATAAGAAAATTTCACTTCAAACTAATATCAACATACTTTTAGTCAACTTGTTTATTTTATGTTATGGTTAAAAATGTTTGTTCAGTATTTAGTCTGGATGTCAAGCATTTTGTCAAAGCTGAAAATAAATAAATGTTTTAGGATATGATGACAGCAAATGGAACTGTTCATTGTAGCATTTATTTAAAAAGTTCCTTTTTCTTCTGAAGAGTGAATTCAATGGCCCTCTGAAATCCATAGCTGGCCATGGTACAAGTTTCCTTATGGTGATGCTTTTCTGACTATTTTTGAGAAACCTGAGGGGCTGGCAAAGACTGAGGACAATGAGATAGTAGGAAAGATTATCCATGAGAGTTCTTTTGCTACTTCTGTGCGACGCTGCTTGTATCTTTTTGTCCCCATGAGCAGGAGAGACAGATGCAAAGGTACACTACTGATAAATGTTCGTGAAAAGGGGATAGACCATTCTCCTGTTATTTCTGAGCATTCTGTGGGATTGCATGTCCTGGTGTCAAGAACTCATCATGCCATGTGACTTCAAATTGTCCAGCTTCAGTGTAAAAGTACACTTTTTACCTTCCTGAATAATTTCTTAAGATGATAAAACTTCCCTGATTTTTGGTTTTCTAATGTTCCGAATGTTTTTTCTAGGGTATCTACATTCTCTTAGCATCTTTTATTTTGCTAGAGTTTCACTCATGCAGTATTTTATCCTCCCAGTCTACTTCTTTTGGACTATGGGGATGCTTTAACAATATAATATTTTAATTATTTTTAGGCACAAGATACAGATTTATCCAGTTACAAAGTGATACAACTTTGCTCACATGGTTGTGAAAGCACCATTCTTTTTCCTTACAACTGCAGCACTGTAATTTGACATGTGGGACAGAAGTACATCTTGAACATGGAGGATATCATGCAATACTTATTAATATACAGATGTCCCACTGACAAGGGATTGCTTCCAGGACCCCTTGTGAATGCTATAAATCATGCGTTCTCAAACCCCTATGAAAATATGCTGCAGGGCAGCAGTGGAGGTGGCAACAAGCCATGGCTGGAGGAAAAGTGTGCCAGTTGATGCTGCCATGTCTCTACCAAAGCTCCTCGCTGCCTTGAGATTATGTTAGTTGTGGTGCCAATCTTGCTTGTTTGTTGGTGAATGAGCAAGCAGGATTGGTACTGCTACTGTCAACAATCCCAGCAGCTTCGGCAGGGACATAGCAGAACGAGCCAATCCTGCTCGCTCATTTGAAAACGAGCAAGCAAAATTGGCAGTTCACATGAATATGGTGGGGGCACTGTGTAACCACTAAGGAGCAATTCTGTTGTCAAAAATTCTGTCAAAATGATGCATCTTCAACAAAAGGCGCTATAATGACATTTCTCTTGTCTCACTCTTTTTGCATAAAAAGAGAAACGGAGGCATAAAACACAAGATATTAATTTCACTCCTTGAAGGGCTTACAGTCAACTTAAGAACATATTAGTTTTAGTGACTAATGGGTTGGATCCAGACGATCATATTTTAAGTCCTAGTGACTTCAGATGGGTCCACTTTTAAGTATAACTTAGAATCAATGTTAATGTGTTAAAAATATGGAAAGCAACATTTATCCAGATAATTAGTAGTTGGCACAATGAACTTCAAGATGACTCTGTACTGTGAGCATTTTAAATACATCTATTACCATTTAAAGGTTGGCAATATTTAATGGGTATAGCCAAATGCCTTTCTTTCACAACAAGAAATAAAACTGTATCTATTTAAATCTTGGCTCAAGTGATAGATCAAATGAATGAAAGTTGCTTTCAACAACTAGAAAAAATGCAGATGGCTGTAATTATAAAAAGATTGTATGCAGACATATAGATTAATTTCCTTTTTAATAGTAATGCAGTTGCTGTTATACACAAGCCCCTAGGTAACTGGGTCTAAAATAAACAGAGAAATTTATACAGGAAATGATAGATGAATTACATAGGAGCTGAATGGAGGTTTCAGTAAAAATTAAAGTTTCTAAAACAATATATATAATTTCCTCTTGAAGGGTTCATGCACTTCCTCTCCTTTATGATCTAAAGCTATATTCACACATTATTTTACACAGTGATTGTCCCAAGATACTATGCTTTATTCATATAAACACAATGCAGATTACTTGCTCTGCTCCACTGATGCCCACAAAAAAATTGTGTATTTGTACCAGTAATGATACTGGTGAATAAGCTGCTTCCAAAGATGTCAAGCTTTAAACCAATCATGAAAGTCTCACCTTCAGAGCTGCAAGTTCAGAACTAAACTTTTAGATGTGCATTGGCTTGGGTTTGTGGATGGCAAAGAAGGAATCTTCTCTATTGTTCACCATTACATATTTGAGAAACAATTCTGGCACTGAATATAGGCTGTAGACAAGACCTAAGGGCCAAACTGGATATAATGTTAATTGCCTCTTCAGATTTAGTATTTACTGATAAAGGACTGATAATTGTTGGGAAAATCTGAATGGAAGAAGATTCTTTCCTCACCTGCTGCAATCCCAATGAAAATCCCTCTTCTGCAGTTGCAATGAGGAAAAAGACCATGCCTGTTATATTTCCAGTGATACATGCTCACTTGCCACCTGATGCTGTTTACATTTTCAAAACCAGCACACTAAATAAAAAGATAAATTTCATATCTTAACATCATATTGAGCCCAGTCTCATCCAATAAAAGAGCTCTGCACAAGGTTGAGTGTTTGCTCCATTTTCAGAACATATGTTTCTGGCAAAGTTGCTAATTGCACTTGCCATCAAAAGCTGTGAGGTTGAGTTTCTTGGGTGAACTGGGTATAATGTCATCCTTCCCCCACTGTGCTATCTTTCTATTGACCTCTTCTATTTGGCTTGGCTGGAAAAAACCCACTGGATGTTGGCTGTTATACACTCCTATTGAAGGACCTATTTCAAAACTGCAGGGTTTATTAATGAAGGAAAAATAGATAAAGCATTCCATTCTGGATGGGATTTGTGTGTCCAGATGTGCAAATATAATTTTAAGTCAACAATGAGCTAAAAATGAAACTGAATTACATATAGAAAAAATGTTCCTGTAAACTAGACTAGCAGGTTTTAATTATTTCCACACTTATAAAAAAACTTTATACATTATACGACATTTTTTAGTGAAGATGAAGATGTGGATAAAACAAGGGGATTATCAAGGTGCACATGAATTTTATATTTTGCAGGTGTATTGGTGCCTGCCTCAAACATTGCTGCTGCAAACTGTTTTGAATTACATTTCTGTGTGGCTTTTTGTGAGTGAAAGGTTTTTATGCATGAGATTTTCATCTGCATATATTTATGCTAAAGTTTTTGGGTGCAAATATAAAGGCCCTTTTACGATATGAATTTCGGCATGATGGTATCAACAGGAGAGGCACTTTGTAAAGATCTGTAAAGATCTCTCGTTCTCTCCCTTTCACAGTAAGACTATAAGTTGTGCAGGTTTGTAATGTGGACCCTTGACTTAATGTCCTCACAAAAGTTGCCCTTTAGATGGCCATGTATATTAATTTGGCTGTGAAACACATAAATAGAATTTCTCTTCTCCTCTCATTGCAACCATTCCAGGCTTCACTACTACAGTCCTGATAGGTTAGAGCAAAAGAAAAGAAACCTAAATCTGTTTGCCAGTCTTGACAAATGGGAAAGAAAGAAAATAATCTAAGATTGTGTTGTTACCCTGATTTCTGGGGGTCCCTTGAGGGACACATCGATTTGCTCCAAGTTATAAAGGTTGGGGAAATTAATGGGCACAAGCAATAGCAAAACGAGAGGCAGGGTAACCTAGCAGGATCTTTTACCCACCTTTTATGGGGTCAGGCCAAGCCAAGAACCAGACAAACATATCAAATAAATGGATTTTATTGAATGAAAATGTTCTCACGCACCAACGCACTCACTCACACACATACGCAAAATACCTTATTGAGAAGTAAAAGAATTGAAAAGTGGATAGGAGATATAGCAAAAGGATCGCAGATGAGGTGATACTGTACCTATCCTGGAGTCCTTGGTTTGGGAAGCAGCAAGCAAAATGTAACTCAGCAAAGAAATGGCTGAGGGGATTACTCAACTAACAGAGTGACTGTCTGGTAGCTTGGTGGGGAGTTGTCCAGAGAAACTCTCAAAAACTAGGACTACTTCTAGGGCAGAACGTACCTCAAGGGCAAATCCTCTCCTGGGGAGGACAATAGTTATAGCAAAGGAAAGATTGTTCATCAAAGGCAACTTGGTTTGCATGATGGATTTATGATGTGTTGCCAATGTTTCAGGATCTTCGCTTGGAATGGGTTGTAGTATAAATTATGTAGATGGATCTTGCCTTGTAGGATTCTTCCAGAGTTGTAGGTGCTCACCCTGGGGAAAACACACTAATTCCCTCAAGTTGGCGCCTCTTTGGCTGAGGACCCTTTGTTTTTCTGGGTTTGCACAGCTTGAGGTCTCCTTGGGCTGCGTGACTTTTCCTGGCCTGATCTAGTTCTCGGTCGTTCAACTGTTTTTGCCTATGTGCCCATCCGGGCAACCTCCCTGACATGGTGAACATATTTTGTATCAAAATTGTAGTCCCTGGGATAGGGTATGCCAGTGGAGTAACAATGCAGCTTTGAATGTTGAACTTACCTAAATCATAGCACCATCATGACTACAGGAATAAAAGGGAGGTTGCTTTTGCAGTCCTGATACCAAATTCAGTGGCTTGCAAAGCACACATCTGTTGTAAAAGGGACTAGTGTATTTTTTTAAAATAACAATAATAAAATGGACATGACTAGCTGGCTGACCCCTAGCAATTTTTTTTCATAAGGAAAGTGTCAGCCGTGACATATTGATGCCAGCCTTAGTGCTGAAACCAGGACTGTTTGCTACTGATCCCATGACTAGATGCTGTTAGGGACTCGCGGGCTGCAAGATTCCTAGCTGCACCGGGGGCAGTGGAGACTGGAGGTGGGCACAGTATAGACAATGTGCATTTTCTTCAGGAATGAGCTTATGGAGGGTATTCATACCATAACTCATCTTCCTATGGTAAACCTTTCCTTTCCACAGATAATGAGAAGTGTGAAGGGATTTATAGAGCTTTGCAGTAGAATTCCCCCACCCCTACCTTTTCCACATTTGTGGTGTTAGAAACAGGAACTGGAATGAATTTAATTGGCATTGTAGTTATTTGGTGAACATAAGATATTCAACACTAAAGGTACAAAATATTTTTATTGTGGCACAGAAGTTAAACGAACAAACAAAAAACCACTGTCATTTATGCAAAGAGATCTTATAGCACCTTTGAGACTGAGAGAAAGAAGTTGGTAGCATAAGTTTTTGTAAACTTAAGTCTGTTTTGTCAGATGCATGGAAATAAGCACCTAGAACAGACTTTCATAAGTATGAATGAGGAGGTGATAATGTGTGAATAGCAATAGAAATGCAAAACTTGTGGCTTTGGTGATGAGGTGACAAGTTCAATTTTAATAATAATCTTGGGAGACAAAGACAAGAGGAAAAATGTTGCCTAAAACCAAGGTGAGTAGATAACCATCTGAATGGTGGAGGGAGTTATTGGAACATAGTGTGATGCCGGCTGGGAACCAGAAAGGAGATGTGACAAACTGGCCAAGAGAGTGAGTCTTCATGAGGTTGGGGTGTTAACTAGTGTTATAACTAGTTAACTAGTGTTATAACTAGTTTATAGCATGTCAGGAAATCATTGTCTCTGTTCAACCCACTGTTGATGGAGTGGAGTTTGTGGATATATTCCAATTCTGCTATTTCTCTTCCCAATCTTCCTTTGAACAACATGACTGCTGTTCTGAGGTCCAAGACAGAATATCCAGGAAGATTGAAGTGTTTTGCAACTGGTTTTTGTATATTCCCATTCCTGATGTCTGATTTATGTCTGTTTATCCTCTTGTGTGGAGGTGGCACTTGTTCATTGCCAGTTCATTCACTTTGCTGTGTCACACCTACATAACTTCTGGTGTGACCTGTTGCCTCGAGAAATCACATAAGTAGTTGAATGGAATCCATCAGTGTGCAATTCCAGTGCCACATGATTTCAGATTCAATATACTTTTTTCTGGAAATCCCTGGAGTTTATGGGAACGCATATCAAAACAAATAGTATCATTAAAACTGAGGATCTAGCAAAACAAATCCGGGATGAAGTTATGCAGAATCACCAATCAGGGTTGGGTTATTTTAGAAAACCTACTCCAAACTATGAACATTCACCAGAGCACTGATAATCCATTATTACAAAATGGACAGACTGTGGCTCATTCATGACTTCACCTACATAAAGCTGTCCAACAAAACTCAGTAACCAGGTAAGGAGGACATTAGTCAGAGAGGCAAGTAGGAAAGTAAGAAGGAAATAGTAACTCTGAAAGTTCCAGAGAGCTGTGCAGCTAGTATGGGAAAAACTGTCCATGGCACAGCTATTACCCACACATTCCACAAAGCTGGGCTCCATGGAAGAGGGTTGAGAAGAAAGCCACTGCACAAGTGAACCTATATCAAAACCCATTTGGAATCAGCGGAAAAGCATGTCAGAATAACAGGGGGAAAAAAAGTGAGAAAAGGTTCTGTAGTATGGTGAGACCAAAACTTCTGTTTGTTTTGCTACAAAAATGTGTGTGTGGTCCTAAGCTAACAGTTCTCATTACCCCCTGAATGCTATCTCATGTTGAAATGTTGTAAGAGCAACATGTTGTGGGAGTGTTCTTTCTCAGCAGAGACTGAGAAACTAGTTGGGATTGAAGGCAAAATGTGAGACAGGGAACGTATAGATAGGGAAAGTCTAGAGAAAAACTTGTTTGTCTGCAAAAGAGCTGGGACTGGGGCAGAAGTTTATCTTGTAGCTGAACAAGAATCCTCATCACAGCCAAAGAATAATGAGTGCTTTAAAACAGGAATATAAATGCCTAAGAATTGCCATTTCAAAGCTCAGACCGCAGTGGAAAGACTTTAAGGTGGTTGTTCACCAAAAATTACAGAGCTTGAGCAGTTTTGCCAAGAAGAGGAGGCCACAGTTGCAGACTCCAGATGCATAAAGCTGATAGACTTGCTCAGGAAGAACTGCAGCTGTAAATTGCTACCAAAGGTGTTGTCAGTCAAATATTGACTTATGTATGCATTCATATACTTAACACAACTAGCAAATGTCAGTTTGTTTTTAATTTCTTATGTGCTACATTGAAACTGTTCTACACCACCCTGTGTAGACAATTGAGAACAATGTTACATAAATCCATTTCACTTCCAGGCTCTAACACAACAAAATGTGGAAAAATCAACTTCTTCAAGGCACTATATTCATGGTGAGGGTGGGCAAGTTTATGTCTGACCTGTATTCTAGGTGTCTCAGCAGCTCTATGTTCTAGTGGTTTGACTAAAACATAAGCATGTATTAGCACAACATTTTATTTTGTCTCCATTATGAATTATAAAGGAATAGGAAACAAAATGGAATAACTTCTTTTGTGAATATGACTCTGTGAAAGTTGTGACTGCAGTTAATTAACATGTGCCCTAAAGGAATTTTTCCCTACATTTTGTTAGGTCATTATAAAGTTCAGTATAATACTGCTGAACTCCAAAATAAATACGAATGTGCTTAACTTACAAGAGGTTCCCCCATATCAGTTTTCTGTCATGTCTTGGCAAAAAAAAAAAAAAGATAAATTCTGCAATCATTAATCATTGATATGATCAAACATATTACTTATACACTTGAAATAACTTGTTATTAGTCTGGCTTTGAGACATTTGAAATTAATATTTATATGATTTATATTGCATTTTCACACTAGTTCCCAGGCTGAATTCTAAAAGTTGAAATTACAGTAAGACAAATTCAATCAAGAACATAAAAACAACACAGTACAAAAGAATAGTAGCGTAAAATCAGTCAGCAGAATTAAAAACAAACACCAGCCAGAAGATATGCAATTATAGAGGACTGAAATATTTGGGGAAAGGTAATCGTTTTTGCCTCTTGCTTATATTATTTTTATTCACTTCAAGTATCCCAAGGTCATGCCAAACTATCATACAGGTGAGAAAACAGTTACAGGTTAGAAGTGATCACATCTGAATGTATACAAAAACATTATTACAAAGCTGTTTTATGTTCTAGGACCTGAATCAAAGTAGTCTTGAAGAAGATACTCTTCCAGGCTACATCCAAGCCAAAGGGCAAGGTGAGCACTCGGCAAGATCCTAAATAAAATACCAGCTAAACAGTTGAGCTTTAATACATTTGTGTATAATAAGATTCAAGTTCTCATTGTGACTGTCATATTCCATGAGTAAATGTATTCATATGCGCACTCAGATATTTGTATAAGTGTGTGTATTTTGTGTATGTATATTGTTTTTAATTTAACTGTTCTGTTTGTTAATCACTCCTGTCTGTCTGCTCCCCTTACTCACTCTCATATGCACACGGTATTGGTTATGATCCAAAGGGATATAAATACATGGAAAAAAAATGGTAGCTACTCAGTTTAGTTCAACTGCACTAAATACCTAGATGTGCAATGAGGCAAACCAATTTTAACTCTTTCAATGATGGTACAATTTTACACATTTTTACTTCCGAAATAAACACCACTGATTTCAGTGAGATTTACTGTCACATAGACTTGCATGCTTTACAGACTAAGTTGGTTTTATACTTACTAAATATGTTGCAGGGAAAACAAAAAACCTTTTTAAAATTACCATTTTACTCAGATATTGCGACAATTCTAAAGTTCTTTACAGTCTTTTGATTTATATGTCTTATCCTTTTTAACAAACAATATTGTGAAAACAACTGAACAGTCTAAAACAAACCTGGGCATTGTACGGCCCCCGGGCCACATACGGCCCTTTGATTGGCTCTGACCGGCCCGTGTAAGGCTAATTGGAAATTATAAAATAAACATACTTTCTAACTTTACCTCATGCATGGTCTAAAGCCGCATTTTGAAGTTGTTTTTTTTTATTCACGTGCATAATGACAGACGTGCACATGATTGGATCCTTGTCACAAGAGGACTTTAGCCCTCAAAATGTCCGCTAAAAAAAGAAAGGTAGATGCTGAATGCAGGGTTTTCAAAAAGAATTGGACTGCTAAGTATTTATTTACCGAAGTCAGAGGTAAAGCCGGGTGTTTAGTTTGCGGGGAGCAGATCGCCGTGTTTAAGGACTACAATTTGAGTCGGCATTACGAGACGAAACACGCTGAGAAATATAAAAACTTGACTGACGCTGAAAGGGCGCGGACTTCGGAAGCTTTGCTAGCTAAGCTGCAAAAGCAGCAAGGCTGTTTTACCAAACTTCACGCAGCCAGGGATGCAGCAACCCAGAGCAGCTTTGTGATATCCCACAAAATCGCTAAATACAGTAAGCCGTTCTCGGAGGGGGAGTTTGTCAAAGAGTGCTTGGTGGACTCTGCAGCACTAATATGCCCTGAAAGAAAAGCGGCATTTGAGCAAGTCCCACTGTCCAGGCGAACCGTGACTAGAAGGATTGAGGACATTGCAGGGAATCTGGAGCTTCAGCTGCAACGTGAAGTGGCACGTTTCGACTTTTTCTCCTTGGCTTTGGACGAGAGCTGTGATGTCCGCGACACAGCCCAGTTACTCGTATTCGTCCGCGGGATAACACCGGACTTCAAGATTACGGAGGAGCTGGCAGCAATGCGGTCGATGAAAGGAACGATGACAGGGAGCGATCTGTTCACGGAGGTAAACGAGTGCATGGACACGCTGGGACTGAAATGGGACAGACTGACAGGCGTCACAACGGACGGTTGTCCAAATCTTACCGGAAAAAATGTCGGACTTTTGAAACGTATGCAAGATAAAGTGACTGAAATTGACGTGGATCAGAAACTGGTATTTTTGCATTGTATTATACACCAACATGTGTTATGCAAATCAGTGCTAAAAATTGACCATGTCATTGATGTTGTTACTAAAATAGTAAACTTCATCAGGGCAAGAGCATTGAACCACAGACAGTTTGTCGCACTTTTGGAGGAGCATGAGACCGAGCATCGTGACATCGGCTACCACAGAGCTATCAGATGGCTCAGCCTGGGCAAAGTGCTAAAAAGAGTCTGGGACCTGAAAGCAGAGATTCGAGAGTTTTGTGAGAAGAAAGGCAAAGACTTCCCAGAGCTCTCAGATGAGGACTGGATGGCAGATTTTGCATTTTCTGTTGATGTGACTGCACTGATGAATGAACTGAACACCAAACTGCAAGGCATGGGCCTTTTTGTTCATGAAATGCACAGCCTGGTGAAGGCTTTCATGACGAAGATACAGTTTCTTTCAAGCCAACTGGAGAGCAACACTCTCACTCACATGCAAACCCTGAAAGAAGTCACACCACCAGCTGATCACCTCCGCAGGTACTCATCCATCTTGGGAGCATTGCATGGTGAGTTTTCAAGGCGATTTGAAGATCTCAGAAAAATTGAAGATGAAATGCACCTGATTTCCTCTCCCTTTACCTGCAGTGTGAATAATGCACCCAGTGATGTTCAGCTGGAACTCATCGACCTGCAGTCTGATGCAGTACTGGCAGAGCACTTTAAGTCAGGATCTCTGCTAGATTTCTACTCTTCTCTCAAGGAGGAGAACTTTCCAAACATGAGGAGACATGCTCAGAAGATGTTGGTTCTCTTTGGCTCTACATACATATGTGAACAAACATTTTCAATGATCAAGTTCACGAAATCCAGGTATAGATCCTCTCTCACTGATGATCATCTGTCAGCTGTGCTTCACATCTCCACCTCAGACATTCAACCTGACTTCGATGCACTTGTTAAAGCCCAGCAGAGACTAGATTTCTCTCACTGAACAGGAAAAGAGAACTTAAAAACACCAAACGAGGTGATTAGACTACAAATGTTGGCATGTAAAGGCACCAACTAGCAGTGAACTGGGACACTTTCTTTGGAAGCCTTTTTCTCAGAATCACAGTTCAGTGATGTTTAGTGACAGTTCAATATGATGTATCTTCCTTAATATTTGGAGTACAAAGACAATATTGTGATGTCTTGAGAATGCTAAGAACCTCTTTCCAACAGTAAATGAAACTCAAAATGTGTTTGAGTGAATGTGACTGGAAATTTTCACTAATATGAGTCACAAATAGTGAAAAATGTTCATTTTGTTAACCATTGTTTTGGGAAATTTTATTTAATAAATTACATTTTTTTGTAAGGCAACCTCACTTTTTCATTGTTTAACTAACATATACTCATACCAGCTTGTCAAAACAATGCTATTTACTGCTTTTTATAAAGAAATACAATTAATATTATGCAGAATTGAGTTCAGCCTTTTGGCCCGGCCCTCCACAATATTTTTAGTTTCTCATGTGGCCCCATGGAAAAAATAATTGCCCATCCCTGGTCTAAAAGGAGCTGTCTACACCTCCTCTTTTAACCGAACTTGAAACAGTGGTTGTGCCAGTACACCATTCAGTGTGTGCGCCTATCTTTTGTACAAACTTCCTGAAATGTACAAACTTCACTGAGGACATCCAGACCTACATTCACTGCTGAAGAACAAAAAGTGGAAAGCAGACAGATCAGTGAGACAGAGGAAGTGTTCCAAGTAATTCTTTATATCCCTTCACTGAGTCAGTTGTCCTGAGAATTACAACAAAAACCTACAGCAGGATCTGTCATGCAAGACTGATACAAAATTACCTACACAAACCAGATCTGAGGATAACGCTACCTCCCTCCCACTTTTATGAGGTATAGTATATACATTGATTGAGGTTGAGGGAAGCAGCAAGATTAAATTAATCCCAATGAGTAAATCTATGGAACAGTTTTAACTTACTATAGGAATCAAGATGAACAGACCAACATTCATACTTAGAAATGTATGTTAACTGTGAAATGGAATAACAGTGCAGCGCTGTTTTATGTAACTGGGTACCTGAGAAAGCCATCCCCCTCGTTCACAAGTATTACCACTGCAGTTTAACTAACTTTAATACAATCCAGAAATACAGAAGAATGCTGAAAGGTAAACATTATGTTTTTCTTTAAGTTTATATAATAAATTCAGACACAGTGCAGACTTCAGAAGCATAAATGAATTCTTGTATATGCACGATTCCAATGTCTGCATCTTATCATTCACACAGCAGTTTTCCTGAAACCCTCTGTGGCGTACCACATTTATACTTCAAAACACTGATACAGAATGATTCCAGGTTCTGTGGCCTTCTGTCATACTTATTTTCAAAAAATTTCACTGTAGTCCATTGTGTTATTGCTTTGTGTAATGTTGTGAATGTCCAAAAAATAATTGTTTGGAAGGCATTTAATTATAGGTTCTGTAATGTAGTTTAAAGGAATGGTTCAATCTGTGAAAATGTGTAGTTAGTCAAAACTGAGTAGTGAAAACACAAAGTTATAGTTCATCTCACATTTTAATATACATTTAACCAGTTGCCTTCATTAAAATGCATACAATTTACACTTTGATTTTTAAAGGCGCATCAGTTAATTGGACAAATAAATTAGCTTTGCAAAACATAGTTTGTGTTTCTTAAAAAATACTCTCGCTTGTGCACAATGGAGCCCAAAGAAAACAATCTGTCACTGCGCCATATCAACACCCTATAGAGAGTGGGAAGGAGCAAAATTGATATTATGAGCAAATTAACTATGGCTACAACTCTTGGAGGGGGCCACAATAAAGTGGTTCATAGCAGAATAACACTGGTCAAGAGGAACCGTAAGCGCTGCAATAGCATCCAAATGCCCTAAATACCTTAAGAGTTTCTATCTTCCAGTGTGAAAACTATTCAGTGTTGAAAAGTGTCCCAAGCAGACAGCAAAGTCTGAAGTGCTATGTGCCTTTAGGCTGAATCTGATTTACAGCACCCAGACACAGGGTTTTCTTGGTAAGATTTATTTGAGGTTTGCCATTGTTGTCCTCTAAAGCTAAGAGAATGTCACTTGCTCAAGGTTAGAAAGTGGGTTTCTATGGCAGGGCAAAAATTCAGACCTGATATTCCAGAGCAAAGCTAATTTATTTGTCCAGTTTATTGATATGCCTTTAAAATCAAATGTTAATTGTATAAATTTCAATGAAGTGAACTGATTAAAGCTATATCAAAATGTGATATTAATTGCCTTGGTGTTTTGACTAAACGGTTTTTACTGCTTAACAATGCATTTTTACAGACTGAAGCTATTCCTTTAAAGTAGATTATAGGTAATATAGAATAAAATTCCGGTCTGTAGACTGTTTTCAAAAATACGTCTAGCTAGGTGTTGAACATTCACAATATTACACAATGCAATAAATACAATGGACTGCTATATCACACATGTTCCAAAGTCTGAGATTGCTTGTTAAAAATACAACAACCTGCATGACACCTAGGTATACAATTAACTGTTAATTAACTGTGCAGTTAAGCCAACTGTGATGTCACACACAACATATCAGGACTATAGTGTGTAAAAATAGACTTGCAAATGGGCAATGTGGAGCACACATAGTATATGCAGATAATATTCATGCAATAACTATTTGACATGTATCTGCTTTTCTAATGCCAGCAATTGGAAAGTCTAACATATTTGCAGCAATGTATATTTTACACAGCCTTGTTTAAATGTGAATTAAACTTAATTAGTTTGCTTTGATAATTGTATTACATAATAATATAAGCAATGAAAGAATAATTGAACATTTACAAAGGTGGGCTATATTTGTTACATGTAGGTAAGTGGTTTTGACCAATCTTATTTTTCAGAGCTTCTCTATTACATAGGTAAATAAATCACTTCATTTTACTGAGATCATTTTATTGAGAATGTTAACAATGGAACATGTCTAAAGCTGTGTAACAACTCTGTCACCCTTGCAGATCCTGTAGGAATATATTTCAAGTAGTTATATTCTGACCATCAGTTAAAAATAGGGTGTCTGGCTTACATGAGATCAATAAACACATCTGCTGGCTGCAAGATTACAATCGAAAAGACTCCCTGGAAAAAAAAGATGAAGAGAAAAACGTAAAAACTCACACACTTGGTTCTGAGGGAGCAACCAACTGAAACTGGTCTTTCAGCAGAACTACTGAAGTGCTTGTTTTACATCTCTCCTTCTGTTATAGGCCAGCATCCTGTTAGTGATATAAGCAAGTGTAATTCCACTTTGTTTGTGTATGTTTCACAATGACCAAAGCTCCCTTGCTCCCGGACACACCATCTTAGTGCTAGAAGCTGCTCTCAACAGCCACTCCAATGCTGTTGGAGAGTGAAAGGGGTCAGAGAAGCATCTGGTTGTCCTCCCACAGCCAGCCAACCAGAGGACATCGCCTGCTGACACTTCTGGAGGACCCTATTGGATGTTGGCAGAAGATATACTCAGTCTGAGTTAGGCTATAGGAACATAACCAGATGCTTTTCTGATCTCTTGCCCCCAGCCACTGAATGGCTAGAGGGATTATCACAGCAACATTGTTGGAATGGCAACAGGGGAGCTGTAGTTGAATTCTGCATGCACAACTGTATGCAGAACACAGAGCTATGTAGGATCTTGGCCTTAAGTCTGATGGAATAGCAACTAGCACATGCCAGTTTAGGGAGAGCCCTGATGGAACTGGATCTCAGTGTTAAAGCTTTGCAAACCCAAAGTAATACTGTGAGCATTTTACATGGTAGGGGGATGAGACTGAGGTGATGTGATAGCTGTCTTCATATATCTCTAGGGTGATGACATGGAAGAAAGGGCATGTTTGTTTTCTGCTGCTCCAGAGGGTAGAATCTAAACCAATGGATTCAAATTACAGTAAACATTAGGAACCCCTAATAGCAAGAACTGTTTTAGACTGGAGCAGATTTCCTCAAGTAGTCATACAGTCCTTTGCTGGAGGTTTTTAAACAGCATCACTGTGTTGAACTTCAGATGTTGTGGATCACCAGAAGCAACTGAACATTGTTGTGGAAAATACTGGCCTAAGAAGTCAGGATAATGCAACCAAAGTGGCTTGTGAGGAAAACTGTAACTAAAAAATACAGACTTTTCTGTATTTTATTTTATGTGTAGATTAGAAAAGTTTGGGTTTTAGGAAAGAACTACTCCAGTTCCTGGACTTGTTACAGAAAAGCAAACTGTGCACTTCAAAGACGCTATGCAGTGTTGTCTGTATTTGGAGAACTAAATCTGGTAGGTCTAATTCAGAAACAATTTACGATTTTTGGCTCAAGAGTTCTGCAGAGAGGAATGAGAATGAATGATTAAAGATAAAATTAAACAAAGCAAAATAAAACAAGCTGCTGGCCATTTTTAAGAGAACTTTATTGCAGACAAAGAGATAACAAAGAAATAAATTCTAAACTTCCATCATCCAGAAACAGTCACATTCACTGTTCTTTTTGAAGCAATGACCAAAACTTTATGGTAAAGAACAGAGTTACAATAAATTTTGGAGCAATGTTCTTAAAACTGGGCAAAGAGGTGGCAGAGATGATTTAAAGTACTACAAATTAACTGAAGATTTCCATTCTGGCTTCAGTTACAAACTGAACAAGTCCAAGGAGGTATGTCTTTCTCCATCTTGAAGATACTTATCAGTTGGTGATATACTTCAAGCAATGTTAATTTGATTAAAAAGTTTGTCCTTAATAACCTGAGACATCAATCCATGTATTGCTTCTATGGTGGTCTTGCAGCTGAGCAAAAAAAAAAAAGCATAAATTTAAACCTGGCTAAATTCAATTCTGTCACTGCTTTGTAGTGATTCAAGTGCATGAGGAGCTCACGGTGCCCATAACCCCATGAACTGATACAAACTGTCCAATTTTGAAAAGATCGGCACAACAATGACTACCCTTGACTACTCAAAGCCATTTGCTTTAAAAGGTAAACTCAAACAGTCTTTGCATTTAAGCACACAGCTGCAGAAATTATGGGTATGACTGTATAATCTAAATCATGAAGACTTTCCATTGACTGCATTATATTAATGAAGCACAGTTTAGTTATGATTCTTTATAGTCCTATAAGCCTAAATCCATGTAGCTGAAATAACATACTCTTTTCTCTCTCTATTACACTCTCATTTCACTATTACTGAAATAATGGTATGTTCTTTCCCTGCTTACTCTGCCTTCATCTCACTCTTTTTTATCTGTCATCTTTCTTTAGTCAACCTGTAAGACTGATAACCCCTCAGGGTAGGAACCTGTGCTCTCAATTTTTAATTTTTCTTTCTTTCTGCACAGCACCATGGACAAAAATGGAAAAAGTCAGATATTTTCTTTTTCACTGTACATTCTACATCTGCTTCGTGCCAGTAAACACAGACAATGGTCTGTAGGGGCCATAGCTCAATGAAAATACATGAGCTGCAGGCAGAAAGTTCCAGATTTATTCCCTGGCATCTCCAGACCGGGCTGGTATAGACAGGTCTGAAACCTTAGAAAGCTGCTGCTAGGCAGGACAGACAATATTAAGTTTGTGCAATGCATGGTTAATACCAACCCCTCAATTACAATATAGACTGCTGAATATATATAGCCATATAAACAGGATGGATAATTTGGATGGTAACTATATATAAGTTTTTCTGAGGAAAAGCAGGGTAGCAAATAAATAAAAAAACCACAATACTAAGTTAAAGTTAGAACCTGATTTTAAAAGCCCTACTGGATATAAAGCTACAAATTGCTGGATATTGTTCCTAGCACCTCATCATCCCACCAATCAGGTTCCCTGTTTCTATTGATTACACCTCATAATTTATAAAGTTTGGGATTCAAAGTCCTAGATGCATTACTATTGCATTTCCTACTTCGGTGGGCAAACCCCTGTTCAGTTTGCCAAAGAACCCTTTAAAAATCTGGAGGGGCCTTTTAAGAGAAGTACACCTTAAAGCACGAGAAAGGGCCAATGGGGGAAAAAATCAGCCAGTGCCTTCAACACACACGGAAGTATTTTCGTACACTGCTTTATATCCAGCCATTGTGCTATTCTTTGGTGATAATATCTCTGTTGCCCAGAATATATTATGAAAAATATTTGAGGGAAAAAAAATACTAGGACACAGATTAGGAATCTGAAAGAAAAAAAATGAAAACACAGTAGCTCAGTAGGGAGCAGGGGAATGACTTACAAGCATTTATATAGCAAGGATTGCATCACAGCATTCTCCTAAAACAAATTCTAGAAAAGAGATTATCTTACCTGTCCCTTGTTGCTTTGGCTAGCTTGTCTTCCGATTTTCTGTCATGGGACTCTAAACCCAACATGAAGCTTCCTCTGCCTAGCTGAGCTTCCGACTGCTCTAATTTTTCAGAAAGATCAAATACTTGCCCAGTGGTATAGTCAGCATTCTGCATTTGGAAAATATTTAACATTTATAGATGTGCTATATATTACATATTTAGCACTTTATCAACCTTAAATCATTTTCAGATTTCTTTTGTGTATCAGGCAACCCAACTGTAATTACCACAGGGAGCTTCAATTTCTAAAATTAATAAGATTTCTATCTTCTATATTAAATGCAAACATGTGAAAATTATATATTTAATAAAGCCAATATATACGTATAATGTACATATGTAGGTATTAAATACTGCAAACATAAAATCTACAATTGGGTTGGATTTAGCCTTGCCTCCAGAAATAGTTTCAGCAAAGACCTCCTGTGAGAGGAAAGGGGTAGTAGATTAGTTATTTAAGTAATCCTCCATTGATGTTCCAGAGCTGTTTCCAAACCTGGAACAGTGCAAGTGATGGCACTGGGGACAGAAGGGGAAACTGGAAGAAATCACTACCCCTTCTATTCCTCCAACACTAGTGGAACTCATTCCACCCTAGATCCAACTAACTAAAAGTATGATATGTAATAAAACAAACAAATTGCTTGTGAGACTAACTAGAGTTCATAGATATTATTTTGTTATTTTATTTCATAAAACATAAAGCCTAAGACTTTATTTGTTTTCAGATTCTTAGACAATTGCATTAGAATTAAAAAAAACAGATTAGAAGTTTATTTTGAGAATTCAACTAATTAAATAGTACGAGGCATTTATTTCTATTTGTCTGATCTACAGCAGTTTTCTAAAATACATGTTTATTCTTATACTGCCACAAAGTAATCATGTAATTAATATTCCTTGAAAGCACTTAAGTTATTTCAAGGTTTATACTGTCCTGTAGTGGAAACCATTTATAAACTCATGGCGATGTGAGAGTATTTAGTTGCTAAACAGAAACAGGACTCTTGAAAAAGATGTAGGAAACTGGAATGAAAAGAGAGAGCTCCTTCTTGACCACTTCAAGCTTCCTTCTTTGCAACTTCAATGTGAGAGGTTCCCCTAATTTGTACTTATAATGCCATGACAAAATGGGACTGCTTTCATGAGCATACATACAATGTAGCCTTCTCCCAAGTTCCTTTGTTTGTTAGCCCCCTTTTATCATGTTATTTCCCATTTCCTTAGATATTGCTGCCTACAGTGCTTCAGACAGCATGTGTTGCTTCTGAGTACCTTATGGATGTATATTTAGTACAGGAATCGGGCACCTAACACATTGGGGCCAAATCTAGCCCTCTGAAATTCCTCAGACTGCCACATCTCCTTCATTGTGACACATCATTTTCTCATCTCCCACCTTTTGTGCGTCCCTCCCCGCCTTCATTCTAGGAAGTTGAAACACCTCTCCTAAGCTGTAGTAATTGGCAGTAAGAGCTTTAACACTTAATTATGCTGGCATTTCGGGGAGCAAAGATTTGCCCTACCTAATCTTGGAATACTGCTCCCAGTAATGTCTCTGAAATTCAATCTGGCTGAAAGAGATCCCCCACCCTTAATATAGCAAAACCCACAATCATACTTACAGTAAGCAAACTAGAAGAACTAAGAGTGTTCACCCAATATTTATTCCACAGAAGCTCAAGTAACTTGCGATCCAAAGAGGATTTAAAATAGGAGACTTCTAAAGCATAATACCTATTTCAAAGGGAAAAGATAATGAAAAACTTTCTAAGTGAATTCCTAAATGAATATGCTATATGTATTACACGTGTAAAACTTATGTATAGACAAGCATTGAATACACTACTGTGACTGCTCTATCAAAATTCCTTATAAAACTATTTGTGCAATAAATACCACAGAAAAGGGCGGGAAAAAGTTTCAAGATGTGGAAAAAAAATGGAGTTTGACAAGTAGATAGGTGAGCCAAACCTGAGAAAAGAAAAGGGGAGGAAGAAATGTTTTGCATTACCTAAAATGTTACTGAAATATAATACAGTTCTCTGTAGAGGGCACTAAACTTTAAAACAGGGCAAAATGAGACCACGCTAATACACAAAAGATCAATAACAACCCCAGAGAACCCCAAACACAAAAATACAGGTCCCAATGCAATTTGCAATCTCTTTAATACTAGGACATGGAGAGACTCTGTGGAGTGGAAGAGCTGTGATATGGTGGGCTGGGGAAGAGAAAAGGAAACCACCCAAAGTCAGATAGAGCAGAGACACCTGTATTAAGCAGAAGTCATTACTTGATTTTCTCAGCCTCAGCCTATCTCACCACAGGTCATACCACCCTCACATCTGAGGTAGCATTCTCAAGGGGACTTGGGAACTGGCACGGAAAGAAAGAATCTTCTCTCTCCTGTGTACGGGTATCTGAATCTATCTCTACATCTTTCTTTTTAAGCTAGAAAACCTACCAAGACTTCTGTTTTAAGAAAGAATTCCTTACTGTTTACAGTGCACTCCAAAGTCTTCTATTTTATTAAGTGGGATAGTCTGATATTCAGACGGGCCCTCATCAGGAGGCTTGTAGCCCTAGAGGATAAAGAAACAAGAAACTCAAGTTAAAACAGCAAATCTTCAAAGACCATTTTCATTCTGAACAAGGTTTACTTCAGTTTTAAATGGGAGGGTTAGAAGTTCAGGGAAAATAAGTTGCATTATTTTGATTCAAAAATTAATGTCTACATCAGCTTTTTCACTTAACATTTATATTTGGCTAAACTGAAAATTCTTTCTTTTGTCAATATTGTAAGAATCATGCTTTCTGAATCTTGTCCTCAAATAAAGGAATGCTTCCTTATGGCACTGTTGTGTTCAATATTTTTTAACACACAGTTGGTTAAAAGCATATGGTAGGCGTTCCACTAGCCTGCTAGATTTGTCTTTCCATTGCAAAAAGGAAAATCTTAAGATTTTTCTATGCAAACTCTTAAAAAGATAAAAATATAAGTATGTTCTAATGCTTCAGAATTAACTTATGAAAAATACAGTACTTCTGGGGTTTTGTGAGAAAGATGGTAATTCAGTATTCCTTCCTCTAAAGTAAAATAGCTATATTCCAATACTAAAATAAGGTGTGCAGCTGTAAAATACAACGCTTAATTAATGACTTCCAGAGACAATACCTTCCTCAAAAGGTCTCCCTAACAAACTTCTAGCACAGAGAGAAACTGCTCAACTATCTACCCAACTGATTGAATGCAATAAGCATATACACAGAAATGTATCAATTTTATTAAAGGAAACTATTAAACATGATTTTCTCATTTGACCAGGAGTCACAATTCTAGATATTTTTCACCATAATTCACGGAAGGCTGAATGTAAAATATAAATGGAATAGCAAATTATGACAATAACTAAATCTTTACTACAGTGCGTATTATTGTTCCACTTACATTGTTCGGTAGTGAGATGTCATCCTATTTAGTGATAATCTTATATAATTGTCAATTTGATTATGCACTTAAAATTACCTTAGGATAAGTCCTAAAAGCTCCAAGATTCACCTTTCCTGCAGATATTGTCCTTGTTGGATCAATCTGTAAAATATATTTTAAATTACATTACCTTTTAAAGATGGATAATTAGAACTAAGTCAAAGATTCTGGTTTGTAATCTTAGGCAGGAATCCTGCGGGAGACTTACACTTGTGTAGCCATACACAAGCAGTTAGACTTGTTACTGTGTTGCACACAAGCTGCTCCCTGGAGTGCACAACACAAGATACGTAGACGCAGCTCCCTCCTCCCCACACCAGTCTAAATAGCTTTATTTGTTCACAATCCTGTGGAGCATTGTGTTATGCTGTACAGACCTCAACAGGATCTTGGCCTCAAATTCTAATTTCACACAAGAGATAGGGGAAAAACCTCAACTAACATTCCAATATTCATCAAGCAGTGCCCCCCCAAAAAAAGGAAGAAAAAAGAAAAAAAGCCCAAATTATTAGTCTGTTCTAGTAAATATTCTAACCATTCTGTCTCATGCAATAGTATAATTCTGGGGTCCAGAATTACTTTAAGATACTACCTCTGGAACTTTCTGCATTCTAAAACTGTCTCATATGTACATCTTTATGTACAAAATATTAAATTACAAAAGATCATCTGTATGGTTGCAACCTACAAGCCAACCCTTTAGACTTTTAAAATCATAGCAAACAGGTAAACACTCTGGTATTTCACAACAATACTTCATTTTCTACTATGCTGTACAATAAATGATGAAAAGTGCTTTGCTACAAGACTATTTGAGACAAAATCAAATGAGGTGGGGCCCATGAACAGCAGTATGAAGGGTCTTTACAAGATGGTATATTCTGTATTATTCCCATACATTTTAGGAAAGGGAGTATAACACCGTATTTTCCTCAGTCCTTCAGAGATTTCTGAGAATCATCCTTAGTTCTGCTTCTTTTAGTGCAAGTCTACATGCTTTCCCATAGCTTAGAAATGTTAGTTTTAGTGCTAATATTTGAACTTTAAATTATTAGAACAAGCATAATTCATCGATGACAAAATGGGAAGACACACATCTAAAATGAGATTACTCATTAATTACATAAAAAATTCCAGTCACTAGAATTGGCCATTACCATATTTGCCAATGTATAAGACATATCTTTCCCCCTGGAAAATATCCTTTGAAAATGGGGTGCATCTTATATACCTGTATGCAAGGGCAAAACGGAAGGGAGGGTGGGTGGGGGACACCTCATGTAAGACGCTCACTGAGGCAAAACGGAAGGGAAGCGGGGGAAGCCTCACACAAGCACTCCTTTTTGCCCCCTAGCCCTCCCCCTCCTCTGCATAGGTAAAATGCATAGGAAAGGGAGGGAGAGATCTGAGGGGCAAAAGGATCGCTCTTGCTAGGTTTCCCCAGAGCTCTCCACTAGACTTCACTACCTTGTTCAATGGTCAGAAGATCTCACTACCTTAGCTAGTCATTAATGTGTTTTGCTACGGTTTTTCAACTACATGAAAATGTATTTTGAACATATGGCCAGCTTACACTATGTATATGCCTAGTCCATGTTCCTACACTATGTTACTTCTCCTTTTTTCTTTTTAATCATACTTTTAAAAATCCCATTAAAAAAATGCTGTGTTAGATTCAGAATTTGCCTTCTGGCTCTACTTATGGAAGCTACATATGCCTGATTTCTGGGTAAGTTCACCACTCCTGCTGCAACACAGGTCACCCTATTCAGCCAATTCCACAACACTTTGCCAAGCTTTTTTAGGATGAGGAAGTCTTGGTGTAGGAAGATGTGAAGAAATCTATTTCCACTTACTTTATTTGCACACACCTAAATCTGGTTCCAACCACTTAAACATCTGAGGCCATTTGTTAAACTAAAATAGATCAAAGGGAAGTTTTCATCCTGTGATAAGACACTTTAGCATGAGCAAAATTTACTTATGTTAACACACAGTCTTACAAGTACAGACTTGAATTGCTCATAATCAACTGAAAAATACAGCTAGGTTTACAATGCAAAAGATACAAACTTAAAAAGTAATTTCTGAAGAAAACTAGAAAGTTCTAAAGGCAGTATGAAGACATTTTATGGGATTTAGCTGCTTACATAAAAATCCAGCCAGAGGAAATACACTACTTTCAGAGCAAAACAGATGATATTTGCTGTTGTTCTATTTAGGTTTAATTCACAAATACTTACAACAACGGCCACAAACGGTTCTTGAAATTGCTGGTTAAGCATCTGAGTACTAACATCAATTCCTGAAAGCCAACAGCCATAGCCAGGGTGGCTGTGATACCAGCCAATTGCATTTTCAAGACGACCAACCTAAACAAAGTTTTTTAAAAAAAAAAAAATAGAGAAGGGGGAAAAACAGGTTGTTAAAAAGAAGTATAAACCATGTGATCACTGCCCTCTTTTGGACAGTTAGTAAACTGCAGATTTTATTTCAAAATAAGACTCTAGTATTCTACTGGACCAGGCAAAAAATATAGAGTTCATTCAGACTGATGGAAAAGTTCCAGATTTCATTCCTGTTCTTTTCATTTTATAATATGTCAAAATAAACTCACCTGGGGAGTTTGTATAAAAATTTCTGATCAGGAAATATTCTTGGATAAACGAAATATGTATGGCTCTCCGAAATAAAGTCAGAAGAAACCAAATCTGGGACTTTCTAGTCTTTTAAACTAGTCTGGATGCACTCTTGATCCAGCATACTTGGTGAGGGGAGGGAAGAACCAGATGCCTCTAAGAATACTAGGAATTAGGTACTATTCATATGTATGTTACTATATATGTAGTTAGTAATGTTGAGTTTGTTATGCACTTCTCAAATGAAAATATTAATGGGAAAATTGACCATTTACCCCCAAACTCCCCAAACAGTTATCATATGCATAAAATGGAAACAAGGCAACATTGAGCATATGTATGCCTAACAAGCAGCTGAAACAAGCATTGTAAGTAGTAAATAGCTTCCAGAGAAAATCAGGAAAAAAAGCTTCTTTCAACTCGGCTTTATGGAAATTTAGAGTCAAGTGGTGGTATTAGTGATACTAGCTGATGTTCAAGCACAACACTAACTGTTCAAAAGTTACAAACAGAGGTATTCTCAATTCCATTGTGATTTCAAAACCATTCTGTCACATATTAAAACTGCTAAAAGGAAACTGGTCCTCTTTTTACCTGCTTTGCATTTTCGATATATGCAGCCATATATTCATATGCAGCAGCCTGAGCATTCACTCGTGTTTCTGTGCCTTCCACTGGTAAAGCAAAGCTATCCATAATAATCATAGTTTCACCATCCACTTTTCCAAGCATTAAGCCCATCACTTCCAAATTTCCTCCTGACCTAGCATGCATGACCATCTTCAGAAGGGCCAGAGCAGAGATTTTGCAGTACTTGAAATAGTGGTGGCTGTAAAGAAATGATCAAATATATTTTTAAAAGATCGGCAAAGAAACTATCACAACAGGAAAAGAAAGTAAGATAAATTCAAGAAACAAATAAGGAACTATTTGTGGTTGGAAAGGTCATATTGACATTCAATCCAGGCAAGAAGGAGATACTATTGATAGATATATAACAGAGTGGGTAGTTATGATCTGTAAGGGGAAAAAAAGTTAAATCTATATTCAGGCAATACTTTTTTGGGAATAAACTAGATGTGTACCAACTATCAGCAGACCTTACAAGATCTCTGTCTCTCTCTATCAAGTAAGAAGGTATGAGTAGTAAGGAGGAAAGAATGCAAAAGAGAAGAATAAAAAGGTTGATGTTACCGAAATCAGCAACATCTGTCTGGCATCTACTTTACTCCTTGAGTTATGCTTGCTGGGGATGACTGAAGTTGTACTTAGAACATTTGAAGGCACCAACCTGGAAAAAGCTGCCAGGTGCCCTGTAGATGTTTTTAACAGCTAGTACACACTTAAGTCCCATCTTAAGGTGCTAGATACAGATACAGACACATTTCCTCTCTCACTTCCTCACTGACCCCACTTGCTTCATCAAGCAAGATATTTAAAAAAAGCAATCTGGAGGCTTGCCTATAACTTAGTATATATTTGGTTGGTGCTACTATAAGTATTTGACTGACCATGGATTTTGAAATTACTACCAATTAAGTTGCCCAGGTGAGTGATGCCCAGCTAATTCTAAAGAAAAGTTAGCCTTGCCCCAAAGGACCGCATGCATAGTTGGAGTACTTTGATCTTCCTCAGAACAATTTTTATCAGTTTAGGCTAAGCCAATTACCCAAACAGGGATAGCCTCAAACTGCTGATAGTTTAATTATATTTAAGCTTTGTACTATTCTTTGAAACTAGAAGTTGCTTTTATCTGTTACACTTTTTGTACGTCTTGAGTCTCAGTGCTCACAAAAAAGACAGAATATAAATAAAATCACAGCAATAGTAGTAGTAGCTTGGTTACGGACATTCACGCCCAACTAATCTCCCACTTAGGCTCTGACAATGCATCATTTACAAACTTGTGTTTGAAGACTGTTCATAAATGTCATCTAGGATAGAGCTAGAGGACTGCTGTCTGGACTGGGAAGTGGGAGTATGTTATGCTGGTATTTTGTCAACTTGACTGTCTCCCAGCCCTTTTTATGCGAGGGGGGGCGGGGAAGAGCAATTCAAAGTGCTGGTTCTGGCCGTTCAGGTCTTTCACAGTTTAGAATCAGGGTGCTTGGAGGACTGCTTGTTTTCATACCCATGTTCTAATGGCCTTCACTAGCTAACTTTCTAGATGAAGTATAGTGGTCAGCTGCTAGAGAAAAGGTCCTTCTCAGAGATACCACCACAACTACATAATGCCTCTCTCTATAGAAGTTTATACGTTGCATACATTATTCCAACATGCAGACGGACACACTTTGTCCAGTAAAAAAATATAAAATAATTTAGGAAACGGGTGTTTGTACAGTTGGCAATATTGGCTTTAATCAAAAACAGTTTTTTGTTTCTTAAAACAAATAGATGAGAACACATAAAGAAATCAAAAGACTACTATTACTTTTCAGTTGCCACAACTTTGTAGTAATAGTAAATTGTTGTAGCCTAACTGCTCCATCTCTAGCTTTTCTTATCCAGCTGTGTTGCTACAGTTATTATCAACTGTATTCGTTTGGCATCACAGCTGCAGGGTTCAGTGACACCTAGCATGTCATCAAAAAATTTTATAATGACTTTCAATATTGTATACATTTTTGTCAATTCTAGTTCAGTCCATGGTGCCATCACTGCAACAGTATTTTCAATCAATGTCTTGGTGAGCCTGTCTCTTGGTATTCCTAGTGCATGACAGAACTCACTGTTATAATCAAAGGAGTGGCTTCTCAACAGTGAATCCCTGTCTTCAACCATCCCAAAGGGATTCAATGTTTCTCTTTTCTTTCTTCTGTTTTCTTATTCTCTTCTTGTCAGTCTCTTAATTTCTTGATTCATTCTAACTTCCCTTTCCCCACAGTTTTTAGAAATTGGGGATTTTGTCCCATCACTGGGATCTGACCAGAGGATACCTATATCCCATCAAGCACCATATATCATTTGGGGTGGCTGTGCACAACAGAGCCATGCAGTAGGCTTGTGGCCTGGGAGCAGTGGAAACGGGTTTTTTTCTTGCTATACCACACCAGAAATTACAACCTCTATGCACATACTACTGACACTAATGAAGGGAGAAAATCCCATATTTCCTCTCTTTGTGGGGAACAGTGTACAGTGTGGCTGCACTGTAGATGCCTGTGCAAAATAACACAGGATACTGGGTGTACTGGAAAGAAACATCTCCTTGGTACCAGTCCTCTAACTTTTTGTGCAGTAGAAAGAAAGATGGCATCAGAAAAATACATTTGTATTTTCCCTCTTCCTATTTTAAATTAATTTTGGATATAGTTTCTTATGCTAGTCTTTTATGTTTTATAGATTTATTATATGAATTTTAAGGTTGTTTGTTGTAAATTATTCTGAGAAGATGGTTATAGAGCAGCAGATTAGTAAACAGAACCAGACTTCAACAGCACAAGGTATCTTTATCCCTTAACTTAATGGACTGTCTGTGAAGTACAGCAATTTTAATTTTAACTTTGGAACTGCTCACATCTGTGGAGATAAAAATGAAATTATAAGGAAATGGCAGAAAACTAAAAACAGAAGCTTCGTAGCTTTGCGCCTTATGTGAACAGATGTATTATGTTTAAATATTATACTATTTAAAAGATTTATGTATGCCACCTTGAAAATCTTTTTGGATGAAGCTGTGGCTTGTAAGTCATTAAAGTTAGTAAAAAATAAGCAGGATAGTAAGGCATTTTCTTAATTATCAGAGTTTATTCTTGGTGAACGTACAGCTCTCTGATTCATAGGCCTCTCTCTCTCTCTCTCTGTGCTTTCAAATCACCTGTCGATTTATGCCGACCCCATGAATTCCATAGGGCTTTCTTAGGCAATGAACACTCAGGGGTGGTTTTGCCAGTTTATTCCTCTAAAATACAGCCCACAGCACCTGGTATTCATTGGCTGTCTCACACCTAAGTACTAAATCAGGGCCGATGCTCCTTTGCTTCCAAAATCAGACAGGATCTGGTGCCTTTGCAGTATTTAGACCCTCTCAGTGGCAAAAAGGAGGACTTGCAGCACATGTGCAGTAACATGTGCAGTAACATGGGAAATCAGAATCGTAAGGCCGCAAACCCACTCGAGTTTATTTTTTACTCCACCACTCTGTTTTCTCCAAATGACTGTCAAGGTACTTCTGCCTCTCTCGAATAGGAAGGATCCCTCTGCATGCACTTACTTTTCAGGTCCTCCGTCCACACCCTATTCGTTACTTGCCCCGAGTTCTGCTACCTCGCCTGTCTTTCCTGAAGTCCAGCCTCCAAGTTTTACTTTACTCAGGCCATTTCCGCACTGGCCTGTTATAGCGCGATGATTCCACTTTCAACCTCCTCTGGAATCCTGGGGTTTGCAGTTCCGGGAGGGGCCGGCCGGCCCCTCCCGGAACTGCAAACCCCAGGATTCCAGAGGAGGTTGAAAGTGGAATCATCGCGCTATAACAGGCCAGTGCGGAAATGGCCTCAGATTAACGTGATGAAAGCGGACCACCATCCCGCACCCGCCCCTTCCCTCCCTGGGGGAGTCAAACAGCGCCAGCCGGCCCAGGCGGTCCAGTTCCAGGCTGGCCTGGCCGAGCTCTGGACTCCGGCCGGGAGGGAGGGAGGGCTCCTCGCCCCGACTGCCCACAAGCCCACTTACTCCTTGGTCCACGGCTTCGCCGCCAGGATCTCCTGCTGCTGCTTGCGGTCGTACTTGTAGATCTCGTCGATGCTCTGCGCCTCCTGCATGTTGTTGGCCAGCTCCCACGTCTTCTGGGCCATCCCGCTTCCGGAAGGCCCGGCCGCCGCCGCCGCCGCCGCCATCTCACCGGCTCCCGGGGCCGAGGCGAGCTCACCGATGACAGGCGCCTCGGGTGGACTGAGCCCGCCGGCCTGTCTTCAGCGACGGCGCGAACCAAATCCTACGGAAGTGGGTGGGTGTTGGGGTAATTCTTCGCGAATGGTTCCGTCCGCTCCGGCACGCCTTTTGTGAGCGCGCCCCCTAGCGATAGGCAGTGGAGCGACCCTTATCTAGAAAGCGCCCTAGCCTGAGAAGCTTTTCCGCCTTTCGGTTTGGCGCAGGCGCCGTTGGTTGAAGGGCGCGCCGTGGCGCAAGGCCTCTTGGGAATCACAGGCGTTGTCCTGAAAACTTTCCTCGTTTTGGTCGAGCCCCGATACGTGGGAGGTGGTTGAGGCGGCTCTGAGGGAAAATTCGTTTAAAAATAAACTAGGACGAACCGATAGCTTCTGGGCACATTGCAGCTAATTTTTATGCTTCTGGGCATATTCCCGCTGAAATATTTCGGGTGCTTATTCCTGCTAATTATTGAGTTACGTTTTCAACGTGCCTCAAAATAATAATTTTCACGTTTTCAACGTTCCTCAAAATAATAATTTTTGGTCCTCTTTACTGTCCAGTCAGAACCAAAACATGCCCACTGAGATATTTGTAACGCGTTACTCGTCGGTGTTGTGTTCCTTTAGCTTTCATTTATTAGTTTATTAGAAACAGTTTCTGGAGCTCTTCCTCATATGGACAGGATATGTCCAATAATATATATATATATATATATATATATATAGTATATATAGTATATATATATAGTATATCCTAATAATTTTATATATATTATATAATATATATATAGATATATATATATATTATAATATATAGTATATTCCAATAATTTTTTATTTCTGTCTAAATTAGGAAAACATCAGTGAATTCTAGCAATGAGCCTTTTTTTTTTTTGACGGCACACTGCGGAATAGGAACGTACGACAAACACCTCAGTAATCCCTTGCAGACAATTAGGCAGCTTCCATACTACACGGTCATAGCGTTATTATTCCACTTTGAAGCTCCTATGGAATTCTGGGGCTTGCCGTTTAGGGAGGGCCATTCGGAATTCTTAGCCAGAGAACCCTTCGGCCTGGTAGATTACAAGCCCCATGATTCCACAGGAGGTTGAAAGTGGAATAATAGCGGTATAACCATGTGCGGAAATGGGTTTATAAAGCAGCAGGGGGAAAGGGAAGTAGAATAGTCAGGGCAGACTCAAGTAGTACGGGGTCAGGCCGTTAAAAAGGGTTTTTTTTTATCAATAATAGCGCAGGGCCTTTGGGGGACCTGGCCTTTGATTCGGCTGCGGCAGGAAGAAGAAATGTTTATCTGACCGTGCTGAGTAACCACAATTAGTGCACACGTACACATTCAGTGACAAACAGCCATGACGTACGGCTTTTCCGCACTGGTCTGTTATAGCGCGATGATTCCACTTTCAACCTCCTCTGGAACCCTGGGGTTTGCAGTTTCGGGAGGGGCCGGCCCCTCCCGAAACTGCAAACCCCAGGTTCCAGAGGAGGTTGAAAGTGGAATCATCGCGCTATAACAGGCCAGTGCGGAAACGGCCATAAAGGAGTCTTGCGTCCGCGCTTCCGCTCTTCTCCCACCAGCAGGCAAATTCCCTCATAAACACTTCTCCTCAGCCCCATAAATTAGGATCGGCTTCTAGTGCCAAGCAGCAGAGGGAGCTGTTTCCACACAGACCCGGCGGTTGGCAGGGTGGCTCCTCCCAGAGGAGGTGGGGAAGGATTGCGGAGTGACTCCGGTTGGGCGGCTGAGAGGGAGAGTCGGCGGGAGTTGCTGCTGACAACCCGGCGGCGGCGGCGGCTGGGCCTGGCGAGTGAGCGGCGGGATAGGTGGGTTCCGTGAGGCCGCAGCTGCGAAGCCCGGGCTGGCGGGAGGAGGAGGAAGGCCACAGTGTCGGCTGCCTAGTGAACGGTGAAAGGAGAGGCGTCCTCCCTTCTTAACTTGGGCCATTTCCGCACTAGCCTGTTATAGCGCGACGATTCCACTTTCAACATCGTCTGGAATCCTGGGGTTTGCAGTTTCGGGAGGGGCCGGCCGCCCCTCCCAAACTGCAAACCCCAGGATTCCAGACGATGTTGAAAGTGGAATCGTCGCGCTATAACAGGCTAGTGCGGAAATGGCCTTGGGTAACTGGCTTCCTAAAGCGGGTTAGGAAAAGACGCGTATGTGTGGGTGAAGGGAAGTGGGGACAACAGACGTTGTAGGGCGAGGGTGGATGGTGGTAGGTGCTTCTTTGCCACTCGGGGGGGGGTGAAGAGAAACCCCACATGCATACATTGAGATTATTTTTTGTGGGGGGAGAGTGGAGGTGGCGCGCCTGAGGAGTGAGGGAGAGTTATAGTTTGCTGTACCCAGAAGTGTCGGCGCTCTTAAAGTGAGCTTGCCTTTCTACAGAGGACTGTGGTCTGTTCTCTGAAGGGCCTCTCAGAGGCCTCCGTTTTTGTTGTACTCTGGTTGCCTAACAACGCGGAGGCGCTTCTTAAAGAGACAGACGCCTTCGGAGAGGTGGAAGCTGACATTTCTGTTTCTTCCCCAAGAAACCTTCTCCCTTCCTTCCCCATAACTAACTCCCTGCGCTATCCGCTGGTCAAAGTGTCTGTTCCGAGATATCTGCACAGTAACTAAAGTCGTTTAAATTTAAACTAGTTATACGTGGGCCATTTCCACACCAGACTGTTATAGTGCTATTATTCCACTTTCAACATCCTATGGAATCCTGGGGCTTGCATATTAGAGAGGGGCCTGAGGCTCAGCATTTGACCTCAATGTATCTTATTTCACTGCTGACTGGCTTCAGTGCTTTGGGGAGTTTCACATTACACCAGCTACTTCACAATACATTTAATACACTAGCCATTCCATAGTACAAGAGTACAATCTCATGCACACTTAACAGAACTCTTCCCATTACATGCAATGGCCTGAGGTCCCTCCCTAAACTGCAAACCCTAGGATTGCATAGGATGTTGAAAGTGGAATGATAGCACTATAACAGTCTAGTGCGGAAATGGCCTTGGTTTGACAATGTGTGACATAAAGGGCCATAAAGTGGGGAACTTGTGTTCCCACTGCATGTTTGTAACTCCCTTTTGCTATAGGGTAATGGGAATAGCAGCAATATCTAGAGGGCTGCAAGTTGTCATCCTGCCATCAAGGAACAGCGTATGTTTAGAATGAAGATGGATGAAACTTATATTTACTCCCCCATACTTTGTCATAACATTGTAGCATTGGCTGAACACTTCCAAAATAAAGAGAAGTTACTCCTAAGCCCTCTTAATCAGAAGTACATGCCACTGAGTGTAGCGGGATGAGTTCTGTTAAGTATGCATGCAATTGTACTCTTATTAGATGTATTATGGAGTAGCTAGTGTATTAAGTATATTATGAAGTGGCTGGTGTAATGTGAAACTCCCCAAAGCACTGAAGCTAGCCAGCAGTGAAATAAGATACATTGAAGTCGTCTAAATTTCTAGCATGATATTTCAAGATATTCTGAATATCCGCAGTGTGGAAGCAGAATTTTTGCCAGCAGCTTGTTTCTAAATTTGTTGGTGTACTTTTTGCAATAGTGCACATTAGTATTTCTGGATAAGCAGTTTTCAGGCAGCATAGATTCATTATCATGGAGAATGGGGCATTCTCAGTAGAGGTGGCTTTTTGGTCTTAGTCACTGATGATCTCAGATATTTGGCTATATTTCAGATTTGATGTTCACTGTGCTGCAAATAGGTATGTTAGTTGTTAGGTCTGGATAATATGATGACTACCATCTGAGGACACAAAATCCCTATCCTTGCTAAAACAATTAGCTAGTAAACTAGGAGATCCCTATAGAACCAGCTAAATATTCCTCAAAAGAAGGCTCTTGAGGGATATTTAATTCCCACTGTAGTTGACTTTTATTGGTGGTCTTTCAGTAGCCTGACTGGGCTGGTAAAGGATAGATTGATATTGGTCTTCAGCATGGTCTCTGCTTCACATTCTGTCCTCACTTTTCCTTCTGACTGGTGGAAGATTGAAGACAGGTGAAGTAAATAGAATTGTAGATGAGTACATTGGCATTGAACTTGCATTGGAGCAGTACTGTTACATTATAGGTTCTCTTCAGTGGACTTGGTAGTGCTGTTGGTAGTAGAGATTTTCTCCGACAATTACTTTTTATAAATACTTTCTGAGGAAAGTATTGCAGGTGGAAGTGTCCTGGTGGATTTGGGTCGTCTTTGCTTAAACAACAGTTTCTCTTTGGTCTGCTGTGACTTGTTGGCAGTATATTTGACAAAAACGCTTGAGTGTTCTGTCTGAAGTGCTGTATGAAAAGTCCTAATGCATGGCAATACTGGCTTCCTACTATAGGAGAGCAGGAATAGATTTCTGATCTTTTGAGGGTTTCTAATAGGCTTTCACACTGAAGACTTACAAAGAAGTTGTGGTTTTATTGTGAGAACTTTCAAAAATTGGATGACAAAAAAGAATTCCTACGTAGTTTACACACTGATGGTTATGAGTGAATGACTCGTAGTTTTCAACTGAATATTATTTATTTATTTATTTATTTTCTTTATTTATATCCTGCCTTTTCCTCAGTCCTGGGACTCATACATACAAATGAAGTTCCACATCATTAGGCATACAAAAGTTGACATATAATTAAACTATAAATAGAATAAAAAACATTTTAAAACATAGCCACAGCAAAACCAGCAAATACAGACAGTATAGGACCTTATTAAAAGCCCCTTTCCCATAAGTAGTTAGAGCTCAAAGGTGTGTTGAAATTAGTCTCTGCCTGCTTCTGGAATGATGCCGTGGAGGTTGCTGGTTTGGTCTCTATAGCGAGGAAGTTCCAGAGCCTGGAAGCAGCCACAAAGAAGGCTCTCTCCTATACTCCCAGTAGAGGGTACCTTTGAGGGTGTTTGGATGAAGAGAAAAGCCTCCCTTGAAGATCTCAAGACATGGGCGGGATCATATGGAAGAATATGGTCCTTCAGTTGACCTGGACTGAATTGGGCTTCTCAGGTCATGACCAGCACCTTGAATCAGATCTTGAAATAGGCTGGTAGCAAGAAGAACTGTTGTAACATCAGAATTACATGCTCCCTGTAAGTATTCTTGGTCAAGTAATCTGGCTACAGGTCTCTAATCCAGCTGAAGTTTCTGGACATCCTTCAAAGGCAGCCTTAGGAAGAGTATGTTAACAGTAGTCCAAATGGAAAGTAATTGAGGCATGTCACCATAGCCAGATTAGACATTTCTGGGAATTTCTAGCCACCTTGGATCCCACTCTGGGAGAAAGGTGGCATATAAATATAATAATGAATAGGAATAGGAACAACCAACACACAAGCCTTTTCTCTGAGAACGCAGTCATGGCCATCACAGAAACCTGACTCAGGGTTGCCTCCAGGAGTATTATTATTAGTTCATTTATATCCTGCCTTTCTCCCAATAATGGGATTCAAGGCAGCTAACAACATATTTCAAACAATACAAATTAGAAGTTGTACAAAAGATGTTAATAAGAGTATACATATAAGATTTAAAAAGCAATTAAACAGTTCATGAAGTTAAAACATTAGACATTAAAAATATTAAAATAAATTAAAAGACTGTATACAAACCTTAAAAACAGCATCACACAGCCCAACCCTAGTCAGTTTGTAAAAGCCTGATGGCATAGAAATGATTTGACTTACTGATGGAAGGACAGGGCCTCTTGAGAAAGGGAATGCCAAAGTCTGGGAGCAGTTACTGAGAAGGCCTTCTCCCTTGTTCCCACTAAATGAGCCTGGGAAGATGGTGGGGCAGAGAGAAGGGCCTTTTCAGATGATCTTAAAGCTCTAATGGGCTCAAACCATATAGAACTTTATAGCTGAAAACCAGTTCTTTGAATTGTGCCTGGGAATAACTTGGCAACCAGTAGCGCTGTTGCAACAAAGGAGTTGTATGCTTCATGTAACCGGCTCCAGTTAACAACCTGGCTGCAGTTCTTTGGGCCAGCTGAAGTTTCTGAGCACTTTTCAAAGGCAGCTCCACATAGGGTGCATTAGAGTAATCCAAATGGGGCGTAACAATGGCATTTACCACCGTGGCCAGATCTCACTTCTCCAGCAGTGGGTGCAGTTAGTGCGCTGGTTTTGACTGTGCAAATACACTCCTACCGAAATCTGGGCCTCCAGGCTCTGAGATGAATCCAGAAGTAACCCCAAACTGCAAACCTGTGTTTTCAAGGGAAGTGTAAACTCATGTAATACAGGCTGACTCCCTATTCCCACATCTGTCTTTTGACTGACCATGAGCACCAGTTCTGTCTGGATTAAGCTTCAATTTGTTTGCCCTCATCAAGTCCATTACGGCTGGCAGGCACCAGTTTAGCACAAGAACAGCTTCCTTGGAATTGGTAGGAAAGGAGTAGTAGGGCTGGGTATTGTCAGCATACTGACACCTGATCTCCAAACTTCAGACACCTCTCCCATTGGTTCCGTGTAGGTGTTAAATAGCATAGGGAACAAGACTGAAACCTGAGGGACTCAGCAGGCCAATGTCCAAGAAGTTAAGCAGGATTCCCTCTGAGAGCTCCTCTCCAGGGAAGAATAGAGCCATTGTAGAATGGAACCTCCAGTTTCCATCCTAGACAGTGACACAGAAAGATACTATGGTCAATGGTATTAAAAGCTGCTGAGAGGTCCTGCAGAACTAAGAGAGACATACTTCCTGTGTTCAGTTCCCTGCATAGGTCATCCACCAAGGTGACCAAATCTGTCTCTGTCTTATAACCTGGTGAAACCAGACTGAAATGGATTTAGATAATCTATCTTGGCCAGAAATCCCTGAAGTCAGCATTTCCAGAGGAGAGAGCAGAAGGTTGAACAACAAGGGTATTGACATAGGTTTTACCGGGAGGACTTTGAAGGCAAAGCCCAATTTTACCTTTTCCAATTCAGCTATCTAGACTATCAAGTATGGAGGGGGAAGGAGCTGTTGCGGTCACCTGCCACAGCTGTGGCGTGTTTCTTTTCCTGCCACAAGACATCATTGGGTACACCTGCAGCAAATGCAAGCTGCTTGCCCTCTTGGAGGAGGAGGTTCAACAGCTGTAGGTACATTTTGAATCTTTGCATTATTAGAGAGGGAGAGGAGTTCTTGGATAGGGCTAAGAGGACCTTTTTGAAGACGAAGTGCATAGAGGAGCTAGTGAACGAGGAAGTCAGTTCACGAAACTGGGAGATGGATGCTTGGAGGAATGTGGCACGTGGGAGTAGAAAGGCAAGGTGCCAAATGGAGACTCTCGAGCTACAGAATTGCTCCCAAGTTCTTGACCTTATTAATGACGAAGTGGAACAACAGGGCGAGATAATCCAACATCACCAAGAGGAAGTCCAACATCAGCAAGAGGAATCCCAACACTAGCAGAATGAAATTCAACAGCAGCAGAACCAACAGTCTCAGCACAAACAGAAGGTTCAGGCGGCCATGACAGAATCTGCTCATCCAATAACCCCAGACAAGCCTCAGAGGAGACGAGTTCTAGTGGTTGGGGACTCCTTGCTGAGAGGAATGGAACCAACCATTTGAAACTGGGACAGGATCAATCGTGAGGTATGCTGTCTCCCTGGGGCCAAAATCAATGACAGAGAGGCTAATGAGACTGTAACCCCTCCTTTTCGTTCATGTCAGAACCAACGACATGGCAAAGCGCAGCTTTCACTGCATCACGAAGGATTACAAGCTTATGGGTAGGCAACTGAAAGACCTTCCTTTGCAGGTTGCCATTTCGTCTCCTCCCTGTGGAAGGACATGGCCCACGAAGAGAAAGAAGACTAGTGGAGATCAACTACTGGCTCTGAAGATGGTGCTGCTGGGAGCGATTCGGGTTTTTGGGTCACGGCTTCCATTTCCACGAAGATGGTCCTGTGGCAAGAGATGGCCAGCACTTCACAATCGTCAGCCGGAATGTTTTTGCTAACAGTCTTGCAAAACAGATCAGGAGGGCAGGGAGACAGTATTATGCTGGGCAAAGATTCAAAGAGTGCTTTGAAAAATAGCCCAAATGATATAGATAGGGCAGGCCATGTAGAACTAGAGACCAACAGGGGGAGGGGAAGTAACTTTAGTACCGGACTTCCGGGAAGAGAACATGGTCTCAAGTATCTCTACACTAATGCACAGAGCATGGGAAATAAGCAAGATGAACTCCAACTCTTAGTGCAACAAAATAAATATGATTTAATAGGCATCACTGAAACCTGGTGGGATAAATCTTATGATTGGAATGTAGGAATAGGGGGGGGTGGTATAACCTATTTTGCAGATATAGACCACATAAGAAAGGAGGAGGAGTAGCCTTATATGTCAAGGATGTTTTCACCTGTGAAGGGATCCATGAGTTAAATCTGGGAAGCCAAATCGAGAGCATCTGGGTAAGAATTAAGGGAGTGAGAAACAATAGGGATGTGATTGTGGGGGTTTGCTACAGGCCTCCAAGCCAGCCTGAGAACTTGGATGAGGCTTTCCTGGAGCAGATGACCACACATTCAAAAAGGAGAGATGCAGTGTTAATGGGAGATTTCAATTATCCTGATATTTGTTGGCAGTCAAACTCTGCCAAGACTGCAAGGTCCAACAGGTTCCTCACTTGCCTTGCAGACAGTTTCATGATCCAGAAGGTGGAAGAGGCAACAAAGAAATCGGCTATTTTAGATCTGATCCTGACCAACAGGGATGACCTAGTTGATGAGGTGGTGGTGGTGGGATCCTTAGGGGGGAGTGGCCATGCTCTTTTGGAATTTGTCATTCAGTGGGAAGGAGAAGCCAAGTATAGCCAGACACACATCCTTAACTTTAAGAAGGCTGATTTCTGTAAACTTAGGGAGTTACTTGCTGAAATCCTATGGTCTAGAATACTAAAAGAGAAAGGAGTTCATGACGGATGGGAGTTTCTTAAAAGTGAGATACTGAAGGCACAAAGCTGTGCCAATAAGGAGGAAAAATGGCAGGTGTCTGAAGAAACCAGAATGGTTGACTAGAGAACTCTCAGCTGAGCTAAGTGTTAAAAGAAACATGTGCAGGAAATGGAAGAATGGTGAAACCACCAAAGAGGAATTCAAGCAAATAGCCAGGAGATGTAGGGAGCAGGTCAGAAAAGCTAAAGCGCAGAATGAACTTAGGGCTTGCCAGAGACATTAAAAATGATAAAAAGAGTTTTTTTTAGATATGTCCGCAGCAAAAGGAAAAACAAGGAATTGATAGGGTCCCTGCATGGAGAAGATGGCCAGTTAACAACGGAGGGAAGAGAGACGGCAGAACTACTCAACACCTTCTTTGCCTCAGTTTTCTCCCAAAAAGATAGAAGTATTCAACCTGGGGGATGGGAAGCAGGTGAGGAAGGGGGGGAATGCAGCACAGAATAAGTAGAGAAGTAGTACAGGAATATTTGGCTTAACTAGATGAATTCAAGTCTCCAGGGCCAGATGAATTACATCTAAGGATATTAAAAGAACTGGCAGAAGTCATTTCTGAACCACTTACAATAATCTTTGAGAACTCTTGGAGAACAGAAGTCCCAGCAGACTGGAGGAGGGCAAATGTCTTCAAGAAGGGGAAAAAAAGAGGACCCAAATAATTATCGCCTGGTCAGCCTGACATCAATACCAGGAAAGATCCTAGAGTAGATCATTAAACAGTCAGTTTGTAATTACTTAGAAAACAATGCTGTAATCACTAAAAGTCAACATGGATTTCTCAGAAATAAGTCATGCCAGACTGGTTTGGGGATGGAATCCCCATAGACCACTGCAACTCTACCTTCTCCAGATCTTGCCTGTTGCTTGTGGGCCCCCAGCCCTATCCAACCAAGTCTCTATGGTACATACTAAGTCAGCATATCCCAAATGGTATTTTTTTACTGTTCACCTACCAAACGTTCACCAGTAGCATTTTCAAAACAGGGGGACAGTTGCTTTCCATGTTATTTGAGCTGGCGGGGGGGGGTACAGTTTGGTGGCAACTGGCACCTTACTGCTCTTCATTTGCCAATTAAGGTATATCTGTGTTTGTTATTTCTAACAGAGTAACTCTTAGAAAAATAATTTTTCTGTTACTGAGCTTTTGATATCATGATATTTCCAGAATCCAAAAATGATGGCAGAAGACTTAGACCAGTTTCTTGAAGAGCAAAAAGCCAAGCTGGCACAAGACAAGGCAAAACTTGAAAATGATCCACCTTATATGGAAATGCAGGTAATGAACTCAGAGCTTGATGTTATTTTTAAAAAGGCAATCATTGTTATTGTTTTATAAACAATTAATGTTTGTGGTTTGTTATTGCAAGAGTAACATGTTGCTTATAGCTATTCCTAACTTATTATCTAAAAATTAAATTTTTTAAAAAAAGTTCCAATTTCTCTCCACAGTTCATCTCCAGGTGAAATTCTAGAAGTAACGAGTACATGTAATTTTTAAACTACTTGCTTAATAAATTTATCAACAATGTAACGATGTTACTAATTCATTGTGTTTTTTAAAATAACATTTGTATTTCCTTGTTACACTGCAAAATAAGACATGACTGATAAATATTATTTTCATACATTATTTCCAGTTGGTAAGACTTTTCCTATAATTCGGGCTTGTCTGTTAAAAATCTGACTCATAATATTTCATTATATAAGGCTATCTTTTAGATGTGAACTGCGTAAACACAATTGATTAAAATTTTGTATTTATGCAGTTTTGTGTGTGTGTGTGTGTGTATTTACATGTGTATATGAAGGAGAGCACACCAGATACCAATTATAATTATTTCTTTGGTATTTGGTATGATATAATCCTTCAATTATTTTCAATGACAGTAATATGAGTAATTCTACTATAACCTAAGCAGTCTTAAATAGGAAAATGATCTGAAATTGCCTTTGGAAGACTTGGAGAATTTAAAAGAGAATAATATCTAGACAAAATTAAAATTGAGCTGATTATTATGTACACTTGGCCCTCTACATTCACTAGGGTTAGGAACACAGGACCCTTGCAAAAGTGAAAAATTCGCAAATAACATTTGTGTGTCTGTGGGAAGGGGGCTGAGGCATAGGTGGGGAGAGCAGGCATCCATGGTCTAAACCAGGTCAGGAAAGGGAGATGGTTGGCATGGCGATCCTGTACTTCCTCTCTCTTGCCCATCTCCTTCCTTGGGTATGTGTGGTGGGGCATGGGTACAGGGTTTGTGGTGCTGAGAATTTGGGCAGAGAGCCATCCTTAGCTGGCAGGCAGAGACTGGCAGAGGAAGAGGAAGACCAAATGTGGGTTTTTAATGGGCTATGTGGCCTGATTGGAGCCAGCAAGAGGGAAGGTTTCCCCCAAAAAGAAGCACCTGAGGTGGGAGGGCAGGGGTTGGAGAAACTTGCAAATAATCAGATCCGTGAATGTCAAATCCGCAAATGTGGAGGGCTGATTGTAGTGCCGTTCTTGTAGGGATGACAGCTCTGTAGCAGGTAATACTGGGTCAGATTGACAAAAATACCATGGTCTCATTCACAAGTTACTGGATGTTTCAAGGATTAGTCTTATCTTACAAGAGCAGTTTGTTTGCAGAAGCTGTCATTGCAATATAAATGACTTGCTGGATAAAATCTTTGTTGGGAAACAAGTATTATTCACATTCAGAAAACCACTTCCAGAAGTCAGAGCTGTTTGTTTTTTTAAATTGAAATACTTATCTCTCTCATGGTATCTCATGGCAGCATACAAGTAAAATCAATTTAAATATTTTAAAACAATTTTAAATTTAAAATAATAAAAATAATTTAAACTATTCCCATTCTTGTTGGATCTGGTCCTTGTGATAATCTTGACAGCCTGATGTTGACAAAAAGGAGAATCCCTGAATTCAGTCTTTCCCATGACTTAGTAGAGGATCTGTGTTGTTGGGCTTGTAGCAATGACAGTCTATCCATATTGGGTCAATCTAATTTTGTGAAAAGGGTTCATTATTTTGTGCTAACTTTGAGTAAAACAAGAGGTAGCCATTTCTCTATTATCTGTGTAATTTAGATACATATGTATATAGAAAAGAATTATATATCTTTTCCCCTCCACCTCCAAGTTTGTAGTCATAGATGTGGTAGCTGAATTTAGACTTCATGACTGATCATGGTTTATGTTGGAATAATTACTACAATGGATCTGGAAGCTAGTATCTATCTCATGGCTCCTTAGGGTTACACAAACTGCCAAAAAGCACCCCCCCCCCCCAAGCAAGTAGGTGAAAGCCTGCTTCTGGTTTTAACAAACAGGTTTTCGTAGTGTTATGGTACACGTAAAACTTATTTAAAAAGCGAATTAAATTGTCACTCTTGGAGGCTTCCAGATGAGGCAGTTTGTAGTATGGAGGGAGAAGAAAGGTGATCTGGGGGGTGTTTGAAGTCTACAAAAATAGCCCTGGAGAGGCACCATATGGCTCCAGGGCTGCACTTTGCCTATCACTTGTTTACCTTAGCCACAGTTTGGAGCCCAAACTGTGTTAAACTGTGTTAAATAGTGCAAACTATAGTCTATAATAAAGTGCATATGAAATATTTCCTGTATATTTGGAAGTTCAGGTCACAGTTTTGGACCTAAGCTGTGGTTTGAGTATCCACTTATGAATTACAGCTGCTGACAGTTTTTTTTTAAATGCACTGTGCACCCGTGTTTCTAGGTACAGTGGTGTCTAAAAGCAGAGCAATTGGCCATAGTTACAATTTGTGAATTCAGACATCATGCCTAACTGTTAGCATAGTCCATGGTTTACAGACCCATCCATAATTGAATTATACCTTGAAGGATGAATGTACAAGAAAAGTGGTTTGTTGAAACATTGTATGATTACATCCTTAGCAGTTTCAGTGGTCATTTTCCATGACATCTGAACTGTTTCAGTATCTGAAATGACAAAGTCATGGAAAATAGAACATATTATGTGTATACTTCGTGACGTGTAAAAGTATTGTTTTATGCCAAAGAGCTCAAAAGTTTAAACTACTATAATACTGAGAGGAGACTACAGGGAAACCTGATATTGTTACCATTCTCAAAGATATTTGTTACATCTTTCCCCCATCCCTGCAGTTCATTTAATATAAACTGAATCTGAGACATCTTTTTAGTTTTCTTTTTGAAGGGAGACTTGTCTTGATTTTATTTTTCTTCATGTTTGTTTACATCAAGTGATAGGAGCCGCCCACACTGTACTGACATATTTTCTGTAGTATGGAGGGAGTTCTTTGAGAATTGATTGCTATTCTGGGTACTGACAGTTGTTGAGCTATGGGATTATAAATTATATTTATGCTTTTCCTTGCAAAAAAGTTTGTGAAATTAGAGACTTAATGTAAAACAACTCCATGCAACTTGAGTTGCAAGCCCCCCATCTTTGAAGATGGTTTTGCTTAATTTCTTTTATGTGAGAATGGCAGACTGAAAACCTCTTTCTCTCTGTATGTGCAGACTGAAGCCTTGCATTATAGTGGGGAAAAGGACATATCACACTTTGAAGAGACATAGGGAAGTGTGTGAGCAAAAAAGACATAATGATGTTGCTGTTGTATGATGAAAAACAAAACAAAACACCAAACAAAAGCAAAACACCAAATAGAAAGTGCAGAAGGCCTGTGTCTTTTTGGGACTGTGCCATTGGATAGGGGAACTTCAGCCCTTTACTTCTACTGTGGTTTAGATCAGAAACATAGCACCCCACATCCGTTAGTTACAGTAGAGAAAAGTACCCATTGATATCAGTGGAAGCTTTCCTTTCCTTGGAAGTAGGAAGTTGGGGTTGGCTGATTCCAACTGGTTCCTCAGAAAGGCAGAGGTTTCTCTCAGCTAATACCATGGTCCTGATTTTACCATCTTTGATGTGTATACACACTTCCTGCTATTTATTTTTGGATTTAAGAGATATAACAACTACATGAGAAACAGTAATATGAATCACTTTATGGGTGCGTTGACCTTCCAATAGCGCAACTACAGGGAAATGTCCATGCTGTGATGATGATGATGAAATTTTCTCATGAAGGTGTGAACTGCTAGTAGTGTTTTTGCTATGACAAATTCCATTTATTTTAGTAAATTTAAATATAAGTAAACATTTATAAATGGTAATGCATATGAGGACGATATGGACATATATTGACAAATAGCCATCTGAATATTTTAGAGTTTTCATGCATGGTGCACTGAAATTATATGTATATGTAAACACATATTAAGTGGGAAGAATAATATTTACATTTGTGGCAATCCTTCTATGAAAAATGTCAGAGAAATCCTGTAATCCCACTATTGCATTCAAAGAAAGCTCAATGAAAACTACAGAATGTTGTTCAGTGGTGTTTGTTAATTCTGTCTTATGCTTTTTCTTTTCAGAATAAAAGTAATGAAAAGCTTTCAGAGACCAGCAAAATGTTAATATCTATGGCAAAAGAAAATATCCCTCCAAATAATCAACAGACGAGTATACATGGTATTTATGACTTAATATTTCTTTTTAAAAAAATGATTACTGTCTCACATTAAAGTAAATATTATTCTATCTCCCCAGGTATTGTATCTGCACACCAAACTATACAGAAACTAATTCACCAAGTGCCTAGAATGTGATCTTTTCCACATAAAGGAGGGGAAGAAATGAAGGAAACATATACTCACCATAGTGAACTACCAATGAGCAAATAGCACTTTTTTGTGACAGAGGGATTCCTTTAGAGCTGGATTGTTCCTTTGTATTAATACAATGTGCTTGGACTTCCTTGTTATTTCAGAACAAAACAAAAGTCCTACTTGAATATGTGACACAGTGTGGCTTCATAAATGCTGTTTATAAAAAAATAGTTCCAGTTGTTTGAGATGGCTGTTTTTTACCCCACATTCACCAGCTGCTTAAACTGATAGCTGTTCTTTTTTATAATGTCCAGTAGATAAGATATCTTACACTATGTGGGAAACTGTGCGTTTGAGTCTACATTTGGCTTTGTAGTAGATATTAAGTAGCATATGTTCTTGTCTATAAAATAAAAAAAAACTCAGTCATATTTCTCAGGTCTAAGTACTTCCGAGTGGAAAAAATATACCTCTTATTGTCATCACCTCTTCAAATTTGTGTATATTACATTATTTTCTCTAAAAAATCATGTGCATGATTATATTACCCTTTTTGTATTTTCAAGACTCTTCCTTTTCCTGGGTAGCTTATTTGCTTTTTATTTTGATGAACTTTCCATATATTTTCCAATTTTCATTTTATTTTACTTTTTGTCTTGGACTTAGTGAAAGATACCTCCTTTAGAGGGTTATTGCATTGAAAGTTAATTGTTACTTAGCAACATTTTTACTTTTTTTTAGTGTAGTTGCTTCTCTGTTGCTTAAATTTAATTTATTCTGGTACATGCTGTTGGACTGCTATTTTCAGTGGCTTCCATCTGTGCTCAAGGTCCTTTATATTCTGAGAACGATGCTTGAGCTTATTGCAAAAATGATTGTGGAAACCTGTGTTGAACTAATTATAAACTGAAATTGCAGAATAATGTTTGGCTGAGGAAGCTATTTTTAAATTGAATTTTGGTTTAATGTTCTGGGGTGATTTATCAAAAAGAAAAGAGTAGTGTTGCATTACAGAGGCAGCATGGGGTAGTGATTTGAATGTTGGACTAAGACCCTGGAGACCAGAATGTGATTCCTGCTTGGCCATGGATACCTATTGGATGATGTTGGGCAAGTCACATGCTCTCAGCCCCAGAAAGCTCTATGATAGGCTCACTGTAGGGTCATCATAAGTCAGAAACAACTTGAAGGCACACTACAACAACAAGTGTTGCATTGTATTGAAGCAGTGTGATTTTCAGATTGGGATAGGCAAAACTGCCAAGCTCGTAGAGTTACAAAAATCCTGCCTGCAAGTTATAAAAGATGCAGTGCCTCAGGTAGATGTCAAACCAGGGGCAATATGTGTTCCTTTGCTCAGCAAACAGTGCTAAACAAAAGTCACACTCAAGCTGTATAAATAAGCTGTGTTTAATAATGGATTCCACTTTTTGAAGAACCCTGAATCAGAAAGATCTGTCTTTTTTGTTCAGCATTTGTGAATGAAAGTTTAGACCTGATTTTGTCAAGGCATTCAGTGTGAGTGCAGCGTGGCCAGGAAAGGTTTTTCTAAGTGGATGGCAGGAATGAGGTGATGTGACCTTGAGTGCAGCTGCAAAGAATATTTTGGTTAGCCAGCCTCAGAAGGTCTTGCCTCATCACTGAGCACCAACATGAGGAGATTGCATGGTATAAATGTAATTGGGTCACCCCATAAGGTCTGGGGTGTGTTTAAGCCCTTAGAAAGGCTTAGGTATGGCACTGTACTTTACCATTTAGGTCAATTCCTGGTGGTCATGCTGCTCTAAGGGCTAATTTATGGAGTGCATCCAGACATACTGATTTATGTTCCTGTCTTGCTTACTCCTTCTTGGTATGCTGCCAGAGGCCCTAACTTTTATCTCAGTGTGTTTTGCTAAATAAATAGCCCTGAGTCTCATCTCTTTGAGTCTACGGAACTTTTTTAGCTTGCCTGGAGCTGCTTCGTTACAGCTGGATATCACTGCGCTGTCAGCGCTCTGCACATGCTCTGAGGAGCTACTTCTTGCTACCCTGACAGATTTAAGTAGTATATTTTAATGTCTTTCTAATATTTTAGGCTATGAAGCTGTAGCTACTATTGATCCAACACAAGGCTAGGAGATAGTCCAACCAAAGACAAGTGAATACCTGTGGGGTAATTTTGTATTGTTTCTTGTAGCAGATAACAGTTGCCATCACATTAACTTCAATTTATGGTGACTCCGTGAATGAGAGACCTCCAAGTCACTCTGTCAGCAGCTGCCTTGCAGATTCAGGGACATGCGTTTCTTGATTGAGTCTATCTACCTGTAATGCAGTCTTTCTCTTTTTCTGCTGCCTTCTGTCTTACCAAGTATTATTGTCTTTTCTAGTGAGTCATGTTTTCTCATGATATGGCCAAAGTATGACAACCTCTGTTTAGTCATCTTGGCTTCTAGGGAGAACTGAAGCTTGATTTGCACTATGACCCATTTATTTGTCTCTTTAGCAGTCCAGGGTGTCCATAGTCTTTAGCGGTCCAGGGTGTCTTCTCCAGCACCACATTTCGAATGAGTTGATTACCATCCTGCGACCATTCTTTTAGTTAGAACTAGAAAAGATGTTTTTTCTGTAGATTGAAGCAGTTCTATGGGTATGCCATCTGTTCCTGGTGATCTGTGCTCTGAGTGCAGCTTTCACTTCATTTTCTAAAATTGACAATTTGTCTTTGTATGGTTCTTTCTTGAATGAGTCTGTCAGCCTTTCATCTCTTCTATATAGTTTTTCCATTTATTGTTTCCATTCTCTTTCTATTTCTGCTTGGTCATGTAATATGTTCCTTGGCTGGTTGTAGAGAATTCCCGTGCTTGGATTAAATTTCCTTTTGATTTCTTGCCTCTTGTAAAAGGAGTCTCTTGTTCTTTTTTGTTGTCATCTTCTGTTTCTTAGAATTGATTATTATACTAGTCCTTGTTCCTGTGCACAAGTTATTGAATAGGTGCATTCAGAGATTTGACACTATTTCTGTCACCACTTACTGTTGCTTCCCAACTGTCTGTCATCTGTTGAAGCTTTTCTTTTTCCAATAGACAGTGTCTTTTTGCATTCCTTCCTGACAGTTTCCCTGGCTTTCTTTTGGCTCATGGTCAGTTAGACTTAACTGTGCAAATCTATTTTTCACAGTATCTTTAAATTCTATGTATTTCAGCATGATGGCTGATTTTGTGTTCTACTTTAGCTTTATTCTAAGTTTTACTATTAGTAGTTCATTGTCTCTGTCAAAATCTGCTCCTGGTCTTGTTTTTGTGGAGAGAATGGGGCTTCTTCATCTTCTGCTTCTGATTATGTAGTCTACTTGATTTCTGTATTGGCCATCACGTGGTATTCATGTGTACAGTCACTTCTTGGATTGATTGAACAAACAAATGGTTGGCTTTGCAAAACTCAGTCAGTCAGTCTTCTGCTTCATTTCTTGATCCTAGACCAAATTTTCCTACAGTCTTTGATTCTGCTCTGTTTCCTACTTTTGCATTCCAATTACCTGTGATTACTAAGTCCTGTTATGGTGTATGATCAATCTCCTCCTGAACTCTTGCACAGAAACTTTCAATTTCTTCTTCTTTTCCTTCTGTAGTTGAGGCATAAACTTGGATTATAGTTATATTGATGGGTTTTCCCTGAAGTCTTGTTGCCATGATTCAGCCAGATTTTGGATTGTATCCTTTGATTGCTTTTGCTATATATCTTCTCACTATAAGTGTCACCCCATTTTGTCTTAAATTTTCATTTCCTGAGTAAAACACTGTGTAGTTATCTGATTCAAAATGTCTCATTCCTGTCCACTTTAGCTCATTCACTTCAAGTATTCCAATGTTTATATGTTCCATTTTTTGTTTTGCTACCTCTAGCTTCCCCTGATTCATGCTTCTCACATTCTGTGTTCCTGTAATATATGTAGTGCAGCTGAGGACAACAGCTGAAGTCCTTTTGGCTTGAGTTCAGTTGCATCATTAGCCACAGTGCAACTTGTAATTGTCTTCTGGCATTCTCCAGTAGCACACTGAGTGTCATCCTTCTTAGGGGTCTTATTTCCTGATGCCTCTCTTATTTAATTTTGGATTGTCTCTTCTCAGTATTTTCATGATAAAAGACATTCAAAAGGGCTTTTGATGCACTACTAACAAGTGTTACGTGTGGTGCCACTGCTATTGTCTCTGAGAGATCCTCTGTCAGTGTCACCCCCCCCCCACTACTGCTGTTGCCCAGTAGCTGTTTGGCACATTTAGTCTAGCTCTTCAGCAAAAGTCTAGGGAGATCCTGCCAGCAGCACTGCTGCTCTCAGTGTAGCCTCCTGCCTTACTGTAGCATTCAGTCGCACCACCATGGAAGGGTAGTGCCATTGAAGGGAGTAGACAGAGTTACCATGAAGCAATTCCACATTGTCTAAACAAATGGATTTGAAAGTTTTCAGACCATAACTCTGGCATAACTCACAAGGCATGGTTTTTTACATTCTTTTGACTTTTGCTCTATGTGTGGCCAAAATCAATGAACTATGGGCTTAATTGCAGCATTGTTAGGAGAAAACACAATAAAGAATGTTGAGGGATTTTACAAGGTAGAAGATGATTCTAAGGCACAAAGTTCAATGCACAAAGTTCAAGATTTTGTGACGTATATAGGAAACTGTCTAGTAAAAATATATATATAATAAATTGTGAACTCATGGGAGTAGAAGATAATGTTGCCATTGATGTGGAAACTAAGGTCAAGCACTAGTGAATTGGTGATGAAATGCCATCCTTTAAGTACAGGAAGCCCCAACTTTATCTGATAGGTTAGGGACTGGAGAACTATCAGAAAAGTGAAATGGTTCAAAAGCAAGTCTTTTTTAGCTTGCAAATGCAAGGATGAACACTAGATAGCACCAAGTTGACTGGCAGAAAATAAAACAGTATGCTGAGTACAAAAAGACAGTGTGCTTAGAGAGAAAAGAAGTACCCCTTAAATATTATCCATTTGTGCTCAGAGAGCAGCAGTGGTCAAGAGGGTAGACTAGGGGTCAAAAAAGTGGTACATAGCTATGATTTTGAGCTGTTGAAACAGCAGAACCTCTGAAAAGCAAGCTGTTGAAATGAGGGGACTGCCTGTAAAGGCTAGAGACATTTGCAACCACATGATTTTTTAATTGATGTAACTTAATATAACATTAAGTTATGCATTTCTGTAGAAAAAATGAGGCTTTAAATGTTAAAAGTTCAAAAGAGAAACAGTCAGAATCTTGAAGGGGGGAGGTCCACACAATCCTTTGTCCTAATGTCATTTATTTGTTCGAAAACATTCCTTCCCCAGCTGTTTTGTCTCTCTGCAAAATGAAAGATATAAGTCAATTATCTTTGCCCACAGATGAAAATGTTCATAGTTTGCAAAAGAATAGTTATAATTCTATTACCATCACTTATTAAGGTGAAAACTTCTTACTACTGAATGAGAGCTATTTAGAGATATAAATAGCCTAAGAGCTGTCTTCTTCACTTCTCACTGTCTCTTAAAAATAATCATATGCTTGTTCAGAGGTTTGGGGTGAAATTACTTTAATGCATATTGGTCTAATTCTTGTCTGATTTAAAAGACAAGAAGATTAAAAGAAAACTCATGAGTTCTCATGTATGATATACCTTTGCTGAACTTGAGTATGTTATGTACAGTTATGTAGTATTGTGAGTAGTCTCACAGTAGTTGAAAATGACATCACTAAGTATGACCTAAAGTAGCAATTAAGTGCTGTCTGTCCTGAGAGGCATCTAGGAAAAACATCCTCATGGCATCCCCAGAAGTATGTGTTCAATATTTAATTTCTGATCTATATGTTTGATGTATTTTAGAACATAAGAAATATCATCTTTTTATCACGCCAAGGGTCATCCAATTCCACATTCTCTTATTACTAGCTGGATGCCATTTGGAATGCTAAACTATGAAGGTGATGTCCTTCCTTTCTTTGTCTTGGTTGATATCTGTGAATGGAAGTTCTGTTTTCCTGCTATGATTAGTAACTGTTGATACACCTGCATATCTAGAACATTTTACTTACCAATAAAGGAGTGTATCTGACAAGGTAAACTAGATACTACATTTGATGTTAGTGGTGAAGGTTGCAGTTAGTAAATAAAGGGCAAATGTTTTTACCAAAAATACAAACTAAAAATATAGGTGAAATCCAAAAATACGAAGCGATATCCAATTGTCAAGGAACAGAGGCCTGTCATTGTACACAGTAGTTAGAGTGTTGCCTTCCAAGAGGCTTCAGTAACTTGTTACAGCTGTTACAGCTAGTTACCTGTGTTTCCAATATTTTCATGATGTCACAAAGGGCCAACATGGATAAGGTGTGCTTTTGCTGTTAGCACAGTGTTGTGTGCATTGTGAAGTGCAACAATGAGATTTTGTCTCAAAATGCACTGTCATAGACCTGTAGTTGCGTAACTTCATAAGTTGGTCTTAGTTTGCTGGTAAAACACATTTAAATATAATGTTAAAAGTTTGTCTTTCAAAATAATCTGCATTTTGATAACATGTTGAACAGATCAAATATCTGATTCATCTCCGCTTTCCTTTTTCTGGAGACCGCATATCAGCACGTGCCTATACCAAAATAATAGTAGTAGTAGTAGTAGTAGTAGTAGTAGTAGTAATAATAATAATAATAATAATAATATGCTTGAATCACACTGCTTCTTTAAAAATGACAACAACTTGTGCAGTCTAATCTCATGGAAGTTTCCTTAGAAGAGAATCCCACAGACTTGGGTGGAACATATTTTTACCTCGAATCTACATAGCTGCAAATTTAGCCATTCATTTTGTACTTCTTTTATGTCTGCTGTTTATAACTTCCATTTCTTCATAGTTCAGGATTTCTTTAATGACTTTGAAGAGCAAAGCCAGGCCTTTGCTCTAGGTATGTTTTTAATAGTCTTTTGCTATTTAAATATGAACAGCTAGAGTTAATGTGTTCCATTCCTAAATTGACAAATAGGCCTGCTTTTATTGTTTTCTGTTGTGCGGTCCTAATTGTCTAGATAACATAATATAAAAACATGGCACCATCTAGTTTAAATAGCCTTTCTCCCAATTGTCTGTCATCCCTGCTGTATAATCAAAGGCGGGTTGATGCAAGTAAGGATAGTGTTGAATTTGTTGGGAGAGGTTAGCCCTTTGCAATCTCTACCCATAATATATGTCTGTCATGCATTTGAGAACATTTGCCCTTGTGTGCAGGATGTTCATTCCTGCACAGAGAAGGATAGGATATCATAGAAGAGATAAAACCCAACTCTTCTGTACAAGTGTGAAGGAAGCAACAAAAAGGATTAGGGTTAGAACTGTGAAAGGAGTATGGATGAAAGAGGACTTTACTGTCATTATTGAATGCAGCCAAATGTTTGGCAGAAGAAAAAGTCCAACCTGGACAGCCATTGAAGCTCAACATGAGAATATAGATGAAGGATGGGGAGGAGATAGTTGGCTACTGTTATGCATTCAGCGCATGATCACCAGACATGTGTCCCAGCAGCATAGCAGGTGCAAGATCTTTACCCAAAAAAGGGAATTGGAATGTCCTGCAACAGAAATATGTGCATAAGTGGGAGACCATGACACAACATGTATCATTTGGAGCATCCCAAAGTAAACCACTCACAGTTTCATGCTCAAGAGTAGCATAAAGTGAAGTGTGCCACTGGATTTCCTCTGGATTAGACTTTAGGTTGACCCAAACCAATATTGTCTGCTATTCCTGGCAGCAGCTCTCAGGAGTCTCAGGCTAAGGCCTGTCCCATCATCCCTGTCTCTGATCTTTAGAAACAGCAACTGGAGATGTTAGGGACTGAACCTGGGATTTGGTGTGTACTAGCTATAACCCTTCCAAAAATTTCCTTCCCTTCCTAATTTTTTAAGAATTGAAAGTGACTGGAAGTTCACTTCCAGGTTTTAAAATCATTCTCAACCTCATCATCAAAGCCTACCCAGCCCTCACTGAAGTGAGGTCCCTCCTGTTTATTTTAGAGGAGTATCATAGTTCTTGGAAGCTTCTGGGAAAGGAATTCTGCATTATTGAACCATTTTTGGCAGGAGGAACAGGAAGTAAAAATCATATGTGTTCTCCATGCACCCTGTGGGCTTCATGTTGTTCATTCCTGCTGTATAGTATGATGTCTTCTACATGTGCCATAATGATGATGCATGTTTGATGAACTTTAGGAATTTATCAGATGCATTTATTGGACAATGTGTTTATTCTGTGTGATTTAGGAGCAGGTTTAATTATGTAAAATCAAGGTTACTGCATCTGTTGTGCATAAAGTTGTCAGTTTCTGGCTGCTTTCTCTTTAGTAACTTCTTTCAAAATCTGAATTAAAGTCCTTTCTTCACATTTGTGGGTTTGACCTTCGCAAATTTGATTATTTGCCTCCCTCTCTTTCTCCTCCTCCCATTCCCTAGCATTTTGCTAGGCATGGAGAAGGAAGGCAAGTGAGCCCAGGGAAAAGGCAAGGGAATGTGGGGGAGGTACTCATTTGCCTTCCTTCTCCCCTCTGGGGTTCCCCCTCCATTCCCTTGCCTCTGGTCTGGTGCTGAGAATACACACTGAAGCAAAAGGCAAAAAAAATGGCAGGGAGGGACATGTGTACTTTCTTTTTCCCCTCTGGAACACCCTCTCCAGTACCCTTACCTCTGGCCCTGGTGGTGAGAATGCATGGCGAGACAGAAGGCAATGGAATGGAGGGGGATGGCGTGTGCCTTCTTTATCCCCTCTGGGGCTCCCCCTCATTCCCTTACTTCTGGCCTAGTGCTGTGAATGTGTGCTGAGGCAAAAGGCAAAACAATGGGGCAGGGACGGACATGTGCACCTTCCTTCTCCCCTCCGGAGCTCCCCTTCCTATTCTCTTGCCTCTGCCCCCCCTGAGAATACGTGCCAAAGCAGAAGGCACTGGAGTAGGGGAATTGGGCAGGGGAGGAGAGGCATGTGCCTGTCTTCCCCTCTCTGGAGCTCCCACTCCCACTCCCTTGCCTCTTGCCCCAGCACTGAGAAGGAAGGTTTGATGCCAGGATAAAAGGCAAAAGATGGTTGGGGGAGCTCTGGAAGGGAATGGGTAGGGGTTGCGGGTGGGGAGTTATTCACAGTTTTTCCACTTCTGTGAGGGTTTTGTACCCTTGCAAAAGTGGAGGGGCCACTGTAGTCAGCTTTTTCAGATGAGATCAGAGTTTTCTTCCCTTTCCAGTGCTTCACAGAGCTGAGTAGTATGAAGGCATAGAGGAATGTACTGTCAGGTCAACTTCTGAAAAGAGGAAAAGAAGAATCCATCCATGTGTCAGACAGTACTATAAATAAGCTCTGTTAAATTATTGTCTTCCTGAGGGTAGAGTGCTCTGAACCTTGTAAATTCTAAATTATCAGCAAAATGATTTTCTTTTTTAACACGGCAGTTTGTAGTACAAATCTTTTTTGTGTAACTTATTGTTTGAAAAAATCAATTTTGCTGTCTCCATCACTTTTAGTATGCAGTGTCTTTTTCATTAGTTCATTCCTATTGTTTGCATAGAGCATGCCTAAGAACTGAATTACATTTTGCAGAGTATGGTTTAAGCTTGCCTCTTGGGGAAGAATACGAACATAAAAAGCACAAGCTGAAGGAGGAGCTTCGACAAGACTACAGACGTTACCTTTCTCAGGTAAAATGTGCTATATATGACTAAATTTCCAGTGGAAGCTTTCAGAGGGAAAGTACATTTAAACTGCTATTAATTAAGAAGTGAGGAAGAAGATTTTTCCTGCAGCTGATGCTGTACATTATTTAGTGCCAGCATCTTACTAAGTTCTGTTCAAAGAGTGAATGGTATGAAACTCTTCATAGATTTGTGGAGAAGATTTTAAAGATGGTTTGGAAGAGGAGGTATCTTTTGGACATTGGAAATGACATATTGTTGGCATGAGAGGAGAGGATAAAACACTCTCTGAATAGTGAAGAGGAACAATCCACAGCCATGTGTATTATCTCTTTTCGTGCCAGTTGCTGGTTTTAGACATCTCTCCATTGATTCTTCTCTTTCTCAGTTTTTTCAGTCCTGCCTTTCCAGCTTTTCCAACCTCTTCAGTAATCATCTCTTATTAAATCTTGTTTTTTTTCTTGATTTCACTTTTTGCTCCTCTGCTCTTTTAACTGTCACTGTTCAGTATTTCAGGTTATTCCTTAAGTGCTTATCTAGAAGATATCTATAGAGCAGAGGATCTGTCAGCATTTATTTGATGCTACAGAATAAATAGATACCAGTCTGCCAAGGCAGCATTTGATAGAATTTTGTTACAGTCATTTCTATATATATTAAGCAGTCAAACCTACCTGAAGATCATATACTTTGGGGGATATCCATGTGGTTGTGTACTGTGCGTCTGTGCTGGGCAGAAAATGAGGTATTGCTCACTATGAAAAGTCATTATGTGGAAGTGCATCGGAGCAGTTTTATCTCCCACCCAAGAGATGTGGCTGCATAGGTTTATAATAATAGATTCTGTTTCTGTTTCTAACTCTTGTGTTTTCTGATTGAGGTTTCCTTATTTTTTTAAATTTAATTTAATTTTTTGTATTAATGGGTTTCATTTGTCAATCACTTTCCTGAGCAAGGGTATGTAACAAAACTGGGAAACGGAAAGAGGAGTCAGTAGTCAATCAACCACATGACTCTTGCTTCAAGAACTGTCATGAGAGGAGATACTCATGCTATTGTGGATTACTTCTCTGAAGTTCTACAGAATAACTATTCACTGCAAATACCAACACCTCAGCCATGGGGGAAAAAGACTATAGCTAAGGCTGTAGCCTGGAGATATAAACATTTAGAATCATTAAAATGAATGTGATAAGATCATGCTGAAAAAGATCATAGTTTGTCTGGCTTGTGCTAGGTATGATGAGATAGTAATAATGCTAATAATCTAAACATGATAATTTCCCCTAGTTTGATGCATATTTTAGATATTTTATGTGCTGTTTTCAGTAGGCAGTTACAGTTCATCAAAGTAAACATAAGTAAATAAGTAAAGTAAATATTTCAGGTCCGGATACAGTATCAGTACTTCTTAAAATTCAAAATTCAAAACTTTTTATGACATAGGTTTAAATTGGTACATGCCACTATGAATGGAAAATACTTAAAATTACATTATTTTTCATAGAATGTTCTTTATGAGTAGTCTATTTTCCTAACTTTTAGGGAATTTCACAGGCAAAAAAGAAGGTAGGGCAATTGCATCATGCTACTCTTCAAATCACTATAACATTTTGCTTGGTTCTAATGTTTATGGGGGAGGAATCAATCCCTATGCTTTGCTGTGCTCTCTGTTTGTCTTGCTGCATGTACCTGTGCTCATCATAAGATAAACGATGCATTATTTGTTTAGTAATATCATTTTACCCTCCAGATTGTCTTTTCCTTTATATGTGATTTCACTGTTGGCTTGAGATTCTGCATTAACTTTAATAACATTAGTATTTACTACAGGCACAATGGTGTTGCTGAATCACTTCACAATAGCGTGGGTGTCATCTTTCTGGGTTGACTTACATGCTTTCAGAAAGAGCACATTATTAGTAAATCGTATGTTACTGACACTCTTATGCTTTTTGATTTATTTATCTATTTTGATGCATTATTCTTAGTAACTTTGCAGCAATATAATTTGTTGTACCTACTTATTTGATGTTGGCATGCAGACTAAGTACAGGCAAAAATGACACAATCCTCTGCATACTTTCAGAGGCATGAACTCATTTCTGATCAAGCATGCATAGATTTGTGTTTCATGATACCCAACTTGATGGTGTCCCTCTTTATTAAATTAATACCTTTTTTTAAATTATGAGTGGTATAACATAAACATAGACTTTTCTATTTGGAACCTCATGTTATGTGTTTCTTTAAAACTGCATGTTTTAAGTAGCAAATCTCTACTTTTATTGAACAATGAGATCAGTGTCATTTGCTTTTTGTTTCTCAATTACAGTTGTAGAATAATAAAATAATGGTTCAAAGTAAGTATACAATAGATACTTCACTTCTCTGGTCAAGTCAGTTTTGCCACTTCCATGATAGTGTATTGACCTATACAATACTGTTGTTTCAATAAGCTGTTACTTGCTGAAACAAAGGATTGTGTGCATTAGCTCTGTGACAGAAATCATTTGAGGATTGATATAAAGTACCTCTGGCTGAATCCTCTTGAAAAATGTGTTTCTTACATCTGGTAGTGATATCTAGTAGAACATGCTGAGTCACTGTTTTTCTTTGTGTAGAAAAAGTTCCTTACATCTGGTGAAGTTGATCCATATACTCAGGGAGTTTCTCTTCCTATTGGTGACAGGAGGTCAGCTAAGGTAGGTGCATAAAAAATGCGTAACTATCACATGGTGTGTTGCAGCTTAGTCACTGTAGTGTATGTTAGGGCAATAAATAGGAAGGGTAGCTGTCATATCTGGCCCACAGTTTCTTCCTACATAGTGTGTGTGTAGCTTATGGGCTTCTGTCCAATTAAACAAAGTAGTTGGTAGTGTTACCTTAATTTTTATCCAGAAATTGTCTCTCTGGTTTACTTGTGATCTTGGGCCAGGGGTGTTCCTCTTCAGCCTCTGGTTTTGAACTTTTTAGATATAACATCTGGCCTAAATGCAATTGTTAAGTCTTAACTAGGGCAGGTTCATTGCTCAGTGGGATTTACATAAGTACTAATTTAATGGATATCCTTTATTTCAGTCAGTTTTCTCTAGTTGGGATTAATACTTGGATTTAGACTGAAATCTCATCTGAATAACTTCCTAAGTTAGACAGGGATCCATGAACTCTCATTCTTCCCCTAGAACTACTTACATAAGTGGACCAAGAAGGTGAGTGGTTGTGGGGTAAATGGGAGAAGGTTCCTTTTGACATCTGCAGACTTCCTTTTGTAATCAAAACCTGCTGGATATGTTTGTGGCAACCCCCCAGAACAGGTTTGCAGGCAGAGTAGAGCACTGCAGCAGGGAGAAGAAGAAAGTCTTGTGCTAGTGCAGGGATGGGAATTGTGCATGTGCCATGAGCTACATGTGCCTCTTAGAGACTCTCTGCTTCCTAGGGATTCCCAACACCCCCATTTCTCAGCCAAAAACAATTAAAAAGACTTTGTTACATGAAAATATGCTGGGTTTTGTAGGATACCTCTTCTCAAGCAGGGAGGGTTCCCTCCCCTAAACACATGCCCATAAGAGATGCAGAATCTCACTTCTTGGGTTGACCAAAATAGCCACCATGATGGCACAATTGCAGTCCACCAGAGCTCTGGAGGAGCTGAAAATTGGCTGTTGTGGCCTGTCAGGACCCTGGCACTCCAGGACTCAATCTCTGAGTTTGAACCAGAGGACTTCAAAGCCATGGAGCCTGCTTCACCAGCAGAGCCCATCCTGGAGGCTGCCCCGGCCACAGAGTCCTTGGCTCCAGTGCCAGGGGCTGCCTCAGACCCAGCCCAGCCAGAGGAGTCAGACAGTGAGATTCCAGAACAGGTGCCTACTTACCAGCAGCATCGGGAGCAAAAGAGTGCTCTCAGGAGGTCAGAGCGTTTAAGTAAAAAACGCCAAGCAGTCAGGCTCCAGCTGAGATAGCACCTGGGGGAGTTGCCTGCCTACAAAAGCACTCACTCAGCCTTGGGTCTTTGTCGGCTCACAACCGTCCATTTTGGGTGTACCTGCTGGGCTAGCGTGGACCCTTGCTTCCCCTCCCGGAACGCTGCCCGATCTGCTGGAGCGTCGTCTCTCAACTTCTCTTGCTTAAAGACAAACTCTGTGGTACGTGGACTGACTGCTGTTTTGCCTGGCTGTGACGTAACTGCCAGGGAATCTCTTTGCTGTAGAAAGTTCTTTGATTTGTTGCCTGCCTTATCTGTTCATTACGGTTTTGCTAAAGTAAAGCTCTTTTATTTATTGCCTGCCTTATCTGTAACAAGCCCTGCTAACCGGCTCTTGGCTGCCTGCCACGCCCTGGCGTTGACATGGCCCTCCAGACTGCTAAGCATGTCCAGTCCTGCTTACTATGTAAGCCTTACCTCACATTTGTGATGGCCATTTTTGATAAGGGCTTACTGTATAAAGCTTTACCTCATGAGGCTTGAAGACAAACTGCGAAGCCTCTCAAGGCTTATATAGTGAGCTTCTAATAAAAATGACCACTGCCACTCCACTCTACCTCAAACAGCCAAAATGGTGGGTGCACCACATTTTTAGGGCTTGCTCTGTTCTTGCTGAACACCAGTCAGGCCAAAAAAAAGAAAATGGGGAAGGGTGGAAAGCAGAAAGGCTGCCTTTCTTCCTCCAGTTTGGGCAAGGGAGGGATGATGGGATGGGAGTGCTGCTTCCCAAAATGCTTTTTTGTCATCATCTGCTTCTGGCATTTACCCATGGATAAGTTGATCCTGGTTTTTTGGGTGTGTGTGTGACTTTTTTTTTTTTTTTACTTACACACAAGTACATACAGTAGTTATTTCTGAGAGATGACATTGCTTAATCTTCTACTACATACTGATTTCTTGTTATTACTCTCAAACTCTCAATAATGTCTTCTTAATTCTGACTATGAGTCTCTCTCACTTACTGTATATGCCCATATATAACTCAACCTCATATATAAGTCAAGGGCAGGTTTGGGGGCCAAGATTATGGATTTTGGTGTGACCTGTGGGTAAGTCGAGGGTCATTCCACAGAGAGGGAAGTACAAGCATGGTGTTAGGGGGCCAGCTGCTCCTGCCACTATTTTACCTCCCAGGCATTCAAAAAGACCTTTTGCCACTCTACTCAAGAAGGGAATGGTTCTTTTTTTTTTTTGGATAAAAGTTAAGGTACAGTATTAATTGTTATCAAAAAAGAAACTGTCTACTTCTCTGAATGGCAAAAGGTGAGAACTTAGTCCATCCCAGGAGGACCTGAAAGAAGCACCAACCTTCTCTACTCTCTCAGTGCTCCTTTGAGCAGAAGCACTAACGAGCTGCTGTTGCCACTGCCATTTTCCCACCCAGGCATTCAATAAGCCCAGAAGCAGTGCTGCAGTGGAGCATGTAGAGGGGGTCATTGCTTCTTTTAGGTTCTCCCAGGGCAAACTAAGCTCTTGCCTTTCTCCATTGTACTCAGAGAAGGGGATGATTCCTTTTTTTGCTAAGAGTTAAAGTATAGTAGTCTGACCTGAGGGTAAGTTGACCCAGGTTTTTGGGTCAACTTTTTGACTAGAATTTCTAGATTTATACATGAGTATACACGGTAGGTACATTTCGACACTATATTAATCTGCTGCATTCTGAAGAAAGTTTCTGTTAAGTTTAATTCTCAAAGTTTACATAGGTATCTTCTATTGCTGAAAACACTAGTGTACTATATATATAAAAAAGTAACACCAGAGAAAACACTCTTACGAGTTTGATTTTAAGCAAGAATTTCATATATATTATTGAAAAAAATTCATAGATGGTGCAAGAATAGTGATTTCATTGTATGTCAGTATATAAAAACATTTATAGATTCAGTATACTTTCACATGTCTGTTCTAGGAGAGGTTAAGACTTGAAAGAAACAAGGAATACAATCAGTTTCTCAGGGAAAAGGAGGAGTGGAATGAAAGGTTAAGAAGAGAAGGAAAGAGGCATGTAGAGGTAAACCAAAAATTTTATTTAATTCTATTAGAAGCAGTGATTGAGATGTAGAAAAAGGAATTGGATAGTTAATACAACATTGTCACTACTCATAACTTTTTTTTGATGGAGGGGCATTCCAAAGTTGGGCAAAAGCACTAAAGAAAGATTATTCTCTTCTTATCCTGAAAGTATACATCTCTTAAAGTGGGACTTCATCTAATAGTACTTGAGAGCCCAAAGGGTGCTCACCAATGACTGCTTTTCATCCTGGAGAGAAGTGACTAGTGAGTTGCCACAGGGTTCTGTCCTGGGCCCAGTGCTATTCAACATCTTCATCAATGACTTGGATGGAGGAGTAGAGGGCATGCTGATCAAATTTGCAGATGACACCAAATTGGAAGGGATTGCTAATATGCCAGAGAACTGGGTCAAAATTCAAAATGACTTTGACAGATTAGAGAGCTGGGCCAAAGCTAACAAAATGAATTTCAACAGAGAGAAATGTAAGGTCCTGCACTTAGGTAGAAAAAAATGGAATGCACAAATATAGGATGGGGGAACATGTGGCTGGGTAACAGTATGTGTGAAAGGTATCTAGGAGTCTTGGTAGATCACAAGCTGAACATGAATCAGCAGTGTGATGCAGCTGCCAAGAAAGCCAATGTGATTCTTGGTTGTATTAATAGGAGTATGGTATCTAGATCAAGGGAGGTAATGGTACTACTCTATTCTGCTTTGGTTAGACCTCATTTGGAATATTGTGTCCAATTCTGGGCACCTCAATTCAAGAAGGATATCGACAAGCTGGAGTGTGTCCAGAGGAGGGCAACCAAAATGGTGAAGGGTCTGTAACCATGCCCTGTAAGGGACAGCTTAGTTATGCTTAGTCTGCAGAAGAGAAAGTTAAGAGGGGACATGATCGCCATGTTTAAATATTTGAAGGGATGTCGTGTCGAAGAGGGAATGGGCTTGTTTTCTGCTGCTCCAGAGACTAGGACAAAGAGCAATGGATTCAAGCTGCAGGAAAGGAGATTCCACCTGAACCTCAGGAAGAACTTCCTGACAGTTAGAGCTGTCCAGCAGTGGAATATGCTGCCTCAGTGGAGTGTGGTGGAGTCTCTTCTTTGGGAGAGACTCAGTGGAGTGTGGTGGAGTCTCTTCTTTGGGAGTTTTTAAGCAGAGGCTGGATGGCCATCTGTTGGGAGTACTTTGATGCGTGTTCCTGCATGACAGGGGGTTGGACTGGATGGCCCCTGTGGTCTCTTCCAACTCTAAGATTCTATGATTCTGTGATTGAGTAGTCTAATAAAATTTTGACAGTTCTGATAATACTGTACTGGCTTATAGAAAACATTCATTATCATGTCTTGTTTCTTTTTTGTGTTAAAAGGGGAAATGGTTAATTAAAATGAGAAAAGCTAAAATAATTTCTTTCTATTTAGCTTTTAAAGTATTTTTCTTTTCTGTTAGCAGCACGACACAGACATACATACAGAAAGCACTACAGTTAACAGAGTCCAGTCAGAATTACAGATGCCAAATTTGTCCTTGAGAAGAGATGAAGAAGTCCTCAAGAAAGACGCTTGCACTTCTACGGAGACCTATGAAAGGCCATCAAACAGTGGCCTATCATTAGACCAGCATTACAGACCAGATAATGAAATTGGATGTGGGGACAACATATTGTACAAAAAGCTAGATGAAAAATTGAACATTTCCAACAAAAAACACCGAAAGTTTGACGGCAACCCTTGTATCTCTCCTAGAAGGCATCATAAGTTTGATCATGACCCTGAAATAAATGACGAAATGGATCCTAAATTTCGATATGAAAGTGACTATGACAAAAAGCCTTTGCGGGTCTTTCATGCTCAAAGGTAACTTTAGTTTTGTTATTGCTGCCTCATTTCAGTCCCTGGATTTTATTTTATTTTATTTTATTTTATTTTAGAAAAGTCTGATTCTTATCTTTAGGTAAAAGCTTCATTGCCACAATAAATGGTAGCCTGAAAAGGTAAAATGTATGTAGAAATTATGCAGAAACATAATATAAAAGATTTCATTATAATTAGAATTAAGTATGTCAATTACAAGGACATGTTAACATTTCCTTTAATATTTCCTATCTGAACAAATTTTCCTGGTTTGATGCCAGTTGCGTCTAAAAAGGAGAGCAGTACATTCTCTGCAGATAACTTCTTTTTTAATATTGCAGTTCCTTTTCTGCTGAACGAATCTTCTACACTGTAGCATGGTTGAGGATTGTGTTTGTCTTGAGAATTACACTAGAAACCTGTGAGTGCAGAATCTCACATCTCTCTCATCCTGAAGGCTAAAATATTGAATTAAAGTGGATTCCTTGGGTTCAATCAGGGCTTTCATGAAATAAGCTATTAGGGCAAACTGTTTCCTTGACCTGGAAGTGCTTGAAAATTCTTTTTAGACATGTGTTGTATAATAATTTCAGTATGACTTTTATTTTCATTGTCTTTTTACTTCTGTCTCATTACAGAGCACAAGGCAGTTCTCCTACAAATGAGCAGTCACAATCTGTTCGATATGCAACAGGACTCATAATTGGTATGTATGGAAAATCTGAATATTGAAAATGTTGTATTCTGTTGAAATCTGTAATATTCAATACTTTTTATGGGACTTCTAGGTGAAATACTGTATGAAGATTAGAGATTTTTAAAGTGCTGGGGTGTAGACTGGAGTGCAGACAACAGCTAGGTAGGGTGATACAGGTCTTTTCAGATTTTTACAGTGATCAGTTAGTGTTGATGTGTGAAAGCAATAAATCTGCTTACCAAATATCAATTTCACAGGGTTCAATACTCTCTCAGGGAAGATACCTTATGTTGTATGTACAGTAGCAAAGACTCTTGTATTAATATATCTGATGCTGTGAAACCATTGTCTTTGTTCATATCTTTGCTAATGGACTGGAATTTGTGAATATAATTCAATTCAGAAGTTTCTCTTTCTAGTCTTCTAGTCTTGTAATTCACTTGTTTTTGAACCATAACCTGTAAATCACTTTACTATGTGTCCAGGAAGATTGAAATGTTCTGTAACTGGTTTTTGGGTATTGCCATTTCTAATGTTAGATTTGTGTCCATTAATCCTCTGGCTTAGAGACTCTACTCTGCAGTGTAGAGTGCAGAGGGGCATTGCTGGCATAGGATGGCATATATCACATTGGAGAAAGAGCAAGTAAATGTGCCTCTGATGTGAGTGATGTTATTGGACCCTGTAATATTGCTCCCAGAGCAGATGCGGGAACAGAGTTGGCATCTGAGTTTGTGGCAGGGTCTTTATATAACCATCCATGTTATCTATTCTGTTGTAAACAGGTAGTTGTTTAAGATTTTGAGGGTGTTGGTAAGTCAATAAAGGACTGTCTTTCAGAGCTTGTGAGAGGGCTGTGTTCTTCTCCAGAACTGGTTGTAGCTTATTAATGTGTTTGAGTGGCCTCAGCTGGGAGCTGTAGGTGACCACAAGGGGTACTCTGTCATTTTGTGTTTTTAGGTTGTCTTGTAGTAAATAGTTCCTGGATATTGATCTTGCCTTGTCAATTTGTTCATTTGCCTCTTTAAGTGGGTATTGTAGTTTGAGAAAAACCTGTTGTAAATCCAAGAGTTTTGAGTCTCTGCCTTGTGAATTTCAGCAGATGCAATTCTATTGGTGGGCTTGGCTGTAAACAACAGATTTGGTGTGTGTGTATGTTCTGGGTGGAAACTGAAGGCACGTAAGTATGTGTAGTGATGAATGGGTTTTCGATAGAGTATGGTGTTTACAAGTCCATCACACAATTACATAGTGTTGTCAAGAAAGTGAATTTCTTGTATGCATTGTTCCAGGCTCAAGATGATGGCAAGGTTGTTGAAATCCTGGTAGAACTTCTCAAGTCATTTCCATGTGGCCAAATTACAAGGATGTCATCAAGAACTCGTAGGTAGAAGAGAGGTTTTGGGGTACATGTGCTGAGGAAGTGTTGTTCCAGGTCAGGCATGAGTATGTTTGCATATTGTGGTGCCACATGGGTGCCCATGGCAGTTCCACTGGCTTGGAGATGCGTATTATTTTTTAAAGTGAAGTAGGTATGAGTAAGTAGAGTAATGGCGGTGTTTATTGTCTAGGTCTGCTGTAGTCTTATTCAGGTTGGTTTTCTTGATGGCTTGTAGTCCATCCTGGCATAGCATATGAGTCTATAGGGATTCCACATCCATAGTAGGTAGGATGGTGTTCTGTGGGAGGTTGTGGATAGACTGTGTTTTCCTCAAGAAATCAGTTGTATCCTTCACGTAGCTTGGAGTGCTGATGGCGTATGGCCTGTGAAATGAATCCATTAGAACAGGCAGGGTTTTAATGCTTGAGACAATAGATTTTCCTTGACTGTCTTGTTTGTGTATTGTGTATTTTGGGTAGTAAATAGAAGGTGACTCGTTTGGGTTCCTGGGGTGTGTCCGTTATCTGAGTAATCTATGTAGTTCCTTCAGATATTCATGAGTGGAATCCTTGGAGAAGATTCCATAAAATACAGTGTTAGGTGTAAGAATAATCTGAGTTGTTCATGATAATCACAGCTCCTCCTTTGTCAGCCTGTCATATAATAATTTTAGGATCGTTTCTGAGATTGTGGATGGCATCTCGTTCCATGTAGCTGAGATTGTGCGGTAAATTGTGTCTCTTGTTGATTGTCTCAGTGTAGGCAACAAAAACATTTTATGTAGAAATTCAGTTCCATGGTACAGCTTTCTGGTGATGTCCATGTAAAATTCTGCTTTTTGTAGCATTTGGAAGCATTTTCTTATGTGTTGGTGCAGTGACCATTTTCATCTGGTTTAGACTGAGGTTATGCTTGTGAGCTGTTGTCCCTCTGGTATCACTCTCCTTGAAATATTCTTTGATTTGTAGACAGCGGAAGAAAGCCTCCAGATCACCACAGAACTAAATTGGGTGTAGGTTTTGAGGGACAGAAGGATAGGACTCATGAGAGGACAGACTTCTCTGCCTAGCTTAGTGTGTGGCTGGAAAGGTTTACAATACCATTTTCCAAGTTGGTGGTAATTCTGTTGTGGCTGTTGGGCCTTGTGGTAAAGTAAAGAAAAAAGTATCTTTCAAAGCCCAGGCTAGATGATATGAGAGATTTATCAGTGTAGATTCTTCATCTTTTGTTCTCTGACTGTTAGGTGCATTCTGTCAGACTGTCTCCTTGTGGAATATTATTCTGAAATTGCTTCTCTCTGCTAATTATTCAGCTGTTTCCCCATTAATATGAAAAAAAATCGGTAAATTATGGGGAAGTTGATTCAAGTGAAAAATACATATTTCTATGGGTTGCATACTAGGCAGTCAGTAGAATTACAGTTCACTGTCATTATCAAAGTGGGAAAATTATTTTCAGAAACATATGGATGTGATGTCTTAGTGGTGGAATTATGTTGTAGGAAAAGCTATTACATAAATCTAGCTGAGATTATAAGACAATACAAGAGAATGTTGTGTGTATTCATGTTGTCTCCGTTTTAGGAGGTCAAGACAGAGAACTTATTCAGAGAAGAAAAGAACAATATAGACAAGAATTAATGGAGCAAATTGCTGAGCAACAGAGGAATAAAAAACGGTAATAGAAAGCCATGGGATAAATAATCATTTCAATTGATTAGTAAGATCTCTTTGAGAATTATGAAGGGAACACTAACAGCTAATACTAATGACATGGTTTATTATAATTTTAGAAGTCCCTCCTGCATAGTGAAATTGCACTGTAAATTTTGAATCTGTCCTTTTGAGCTTACAGTGTGGTAATTAGTGGAAAGAGCATGATTGTCGTATTTATCTATGTTCAGTGCTGCCAGATTGTGCCGAATGAGCTGGCACTTTTTGTTTTGTTTTGTTATGTAATTGGGTGGTCTAGAAACTTTTTCTTATTATAGCATTTGTCTCTCAAAGACAGTATTATATTTTGAATCTTCCAGTATTTTGATAAAACCAGTATTTCTGTATCTTAATAATTTGAAATGGGCTCTATTTTTAGGACAGTTGCTTTTTATTTGTTTGCTATTTTTGCATATTTATATATAACTCAGTTTCTGTGACATAATTTTTTTATAAAATAGTAAAAGAATAAGGAAAAATAATTACTATATATAATTTATAAAGTCCTAAAATTTATTCTAAGTTAATATTGTTGTTATCAAGTTAATATGTATTTGTGGCCTAAAAGAATATGAAGAAATATTATGTGAGCTTATATGTTGCCTCTCAAGTCCTCATTCTCTATTTTGCAAATCTAAGCATTTATTGATAAGTTTGGTCTAACCATAAGGTAGCATTACATTTACATTTGTGCTAATAGTGGTTAATTTGACAAAAAATTTGAAGTAGAACCAATGGGAATTTCTGGTTAACACTATTGAAAAATGTGATGCCTCCCAAAGTTAAAGCAAAAATCTAGAAAGCTGGGAGACATATGCATGGGAAGGAGGAAAAAGGAGGTAGATAGAAGACTATGAGTATAACATATACTCTGTCTCAGTGTCATATGCACATTCCTATTAGTTTTTTCAACAAGCTGTCATTTTAACTACCATAAAGAAATATTAAGTTTATTTTAGTAATCTTATTTCTCTTGAGATAAGAAAACCAGAGAGATCGAGTCTATTGAATACATCAGGTTGTGGCTCTTTTGTTGATTTTGGACTATGACCCCTGTCATTCTGATTCATTGGCCATGCTGATTGGGGTTCATGGGACCTGGAGTCCAGCATCTGTGGGTCCTCAGACCTTTAAAACAGAGTGTTCTTGGACCATGGAGATGTGAGCTCAAAGAACTATGGATGCTTGATGCTTTAGCCCCAAAACACTAATGAGTGTTTTGGGGCTAAATAATTATCTTATGGGCTGACACAACAGGGCATTTTGTCAGGATAAAATGTGAAAATCCTTTATATGCTACTCTTACATTCCTTGGAGAAAGGGTGTCATGTGTATGTTTTGAGGAACATTTGTGTGCTGATGTTTTTTTTTTTTCTTAAATAGTGAAAAGGAACTTGAACTCCCAGTTGCTGTATCTGGAGCTTTAGACCCTGACAAAATGGTGAGTGATTTTTAGTGTTCAGTTGTTTTCCAGTTTGGCTAGTGGATTCAAAATAGATTTGATACTTTTTTTTTTTTATTAGGGGCGGTAATTGCTTTCAAAAGGTCTATGCCCAGTCATTGTCTTAGGCAAATGTTAGTACTGCTGTTTGTGGTACTTGATACTTAATCCCAATGTCCTACTCTGATCACATTCAAAATGATTATACTTTTATGGACAATAAAATAATGTCATCTTCTACTCAGCTGGCCATCAGTCAGTGGGAAATGGCAATGAAACTGCTGAACAGGAGTGTGTTTGTATAAGAATTAGGGAACAGAATAATTAGTTACAGTACTGTAAAGAGGTTATTTTTTCCTCATAAACATGAGCTTACAAAGGAGGAAACAGAAACATTCATTTCCTTTTTAAGTAACCATAGTTCCCCTTCTAAAGTTGAGAACTGTATTTTTTTAAAATTGTTAGAAAAGCCAAGATCTATTTCCTGATTGGGAAGAAAAAAAAAGCTCAAACTTGCTATCCCTTCTTGTGGAATATTGTCAGCTCTCAGAGCTTCTAACAATAATTGCTTTAGAAGAGAGATTTGTTTAGTTCATCCTCAGGCTGTGGTTGATTTTTTTGGGTGGGTGTGTGATCTGTGGATGAGGGACGCTCAAACTTAAAAAGAAAGCAAACAGTCTTGGTCAAAACTGAACCTGTGCTATGTGTTTATGAGGTGCTACAATTGTTCCAGTTAGATGCTTTGACTTCCCTCTGTTAGGGACTAAAACAGATAAATGACAAAGCTTCCTAAAAGTGTCCCCTTCCTGCTAAGAAGCTGTGTCCCTGAGGGCTAGTAGCTGTAGCTGCTGGGAAGCAGAGGCTTTCATACTCAAGAAATGGCCTGCTTGTTTCTATGGGAAAGTTAATGTCAAACGTTTCATGGGCTCTTATTGGATGGTGCTTCATTACATCGTACCTGATACATTGGTATTACCTCTGTCCTCCATGCCATTATGAAATGGAGGCTAGGTGGGAGGTTTTCTCCATAAGAAAACAAGGTACTCAGGAAGGACAGTAATACAGTCTTCAGGTATATTGTATCAGCAGATAATGGTTCATAGGTCTAGGGCTGGTAAGGAGCTAACTGAAAGTTGTCGTATCTTTTGGGGGAAAGGGTATGTTTCTGTAAAGGGTCTTATATTGTCACCCATACTTGTTGAATGATCAAGGGGCAGAGAACCTGGGTATCCTTTAACTCAGTACAGGCTGTGGGTATTTTGGAGATTTTCTTTACAGCAAAAGTTAACATAACTTGCCGTCTCAAATAATTTATGAAAAAGAAGCCTCATGGATGTAAGTGCCTTTAATATCTTGGTAAGATAAACATGGGATTTGGGCTAGATGTAAACTTTAATGCTCTATGTGGTGAATGAAAGCTGACAAACCTTTCCATAATTTATTTAATGTCATATGCTGTTTCTTTAGTTTCTCATGTAACGATATGCTCTTGGCTAAACCTTAGAAATGATGTTTTTTAAAAATATTTTTATTAACACACAACTTTTAACTGCATAAAATGACATACAAGAACACACATAAAATATTAAAGACAAATGAAAAAATTGAGGGACAGCAAATACATTTAAATTTCTCTGTGAGCTGTGCAATTTAATAAAGCAGAATATTTGGAGAGGTGTAGTTCAGTGAAACAGGCATCATTGTGAAAGATGTTCCAGATTTGATATAGAATAATTGTTCTGTATTTGATGGTGGGATCTAAAAGCATTTGTTCATTTATTAAAATATTTATATCCTGTCCTATATAAAAAGATCTCAGGGCATTTTACAAATAGTATTAAAACAGGTGAAAAACAGCAATAAGCTAAAAGCAGCTAATTAAGCTAAAAGCAGATTGAGATGGTAGAAGACAGTTGGGGTACCATGTCCCTACACAATGTATTGACCTCACTGGTGGCATCCTGAGGAGAGCCCACCCAGCAGACTTTAGACCTCAGGCAGACACATATGTGGGGAGGCGCTGCCTGAAGTACCAAGCAATTTAGGGCTTTCAACGTCATCACAAGCACCTTGAATTCACAGCAGAAAGGTATTGGCAGCTACTGCAATTCTTTTAAGACTGGTATTACATACTGCTGTTGTGGTATTCCAGTGGGCAGTTGAGCTGCTGCATTTTGCACTAGCTTCAGTGCCTGAGTCTTCTTCAAGGGGAACTCCACGTAGAGTGTGTTACAGTAGTCTAATCAGGAGACTACCAGTGCATGGACTACTGTGGCTGGGTTATCTTTGTCGAGGAACAGCTTTAGCTGGTGTAACGGTCAATGCAGGGGGCAAGCACTCCAAGCCAGAGAGTTCACTTGGTCCTCTAGTGATAGAGAGGGATCTCAGAATACACCAAAGCTAGGTTGCAGGGAGAGTGTTACCCCATCCAGTTCCCAGATCTGAGAACTGCCAATCCACAGAACCTCCCATCTTACTAGGATTCAGTTTCAGTTTACTGACCTTATCCAGCTCATTACAGTCACTGGTCTAGCACCTGCACAGTCGCAGCTAACTCTGATGACAAGGAGAAATAGAGCTGAGTGTCATTACCATACCGATGGCACCCCATTCCAAACCCTTTTTTGATTGTCATGGTGGCTTCATGTAGATACTGAAGAGCATGGGAGATGAAATGGAACCCTATTGCATCCCACAGCTTAATAGCCATGGGACTGAAAAGGAATGCCCCAGTTCTCATCTCTGGATCTGGCCCCCCAGGTAGCAGCAGAATCTCTGTAGAACAGCGACTTCTGCTCTCATCCCACAGAGCTGGTGCAAGTAAGATACCATAAGCAGTGGTATCAAAAGCTGCTGAGAGATCCAAGAAGATCAACAAGGTGGCCCTCCATCTGTCTTTCCTCCAGAGTGGGTTGTCAATCAGAGCAACTAAGGTCATTTTAGTGCTCTACCCTGACCTGAAATGAAGTTGCGCAGCTACCACATGCTCAAGCACCTTGCTCAGAGAGGTGGTATTTGCAGTAAGGCAGTAGTTCTTATATAGCACTGGGTCCAGATAGGTCCTCTTCAGGGAAGGGAGTACTACTACCTCTTCCAAGACAGAAAGCACCTGCCCCTTATGAGGTATTTACCACCCCCTGGAACCACCCATTCCATCCACCCCTTTCTAGATCAACCAAGATAGGCAAGTGTTGAGCTTACATGTGATAGGCCAGACTGCTTTACGTGAATGTCATCAGTCCTCAATAAGCAAAACTGATCCCATCAGAACTAACCAGATGGTGTGCTGGACACCTTCCTAGGCCCTGTAACAAGAGTGGTGTCAAGTTCTGAGCAAATGTGAACAACTTTTTTCTCGAAGTACCAAGCCACCTAGGTCAGGTCAAACAAGGAGACTGCTAGACAGCAGGGTGTTAAATCTTTTTGGACCAACACAAGGTACAAACCTTCAAAACTGATGCCTAGGTGGATAAATTTCATGAGGAAAATGGAATTCTTAGGTATAATGGCAAATCTTTGCCCAGCCCTCCAACTTTGGCTGATGCTGCACTGAGTGTCTGGGTGGACAAAGATGGACGAGATCAACTTCTCCAATCTCATCCAAATATGTCTCTGTGATACACACCAGGTCAGCCCATTCATTCCCAACCAAGTTATGGATAATACTTGTTTTATTGTGGACTGACCTGGCATTCAGGATCAGCACTGACACATCAGAGGCTGCGCTGATAATGGCAACCCAAATCTTGAGGGATGGGGGAAGGGCCAAAATGTGGGAATAGATCTCAAGTATCTGCCCCATCTTTCCTTTACATGACATGTCCAACCTCCAGCATTGACTTAGGTTACATCAGTGGGGCACCTCCTCCTCCTTGCTGTGAGATTCACCCAAACAAATGCGCAATATAAAAAACAAACATGTACATGAGCATACACATACTTTATACATATATAAATAATAGGGAAGAACAGCTGGTAAGATGCATAAGCTGCAGGTCAGAGCAGGTATGCTAGGCCAGCTTCCCAATACTTCCCAAAGATCAATAGTGAGATTGAATGCAGAAACCAAAAGGAAGTCAACCTAATCAATTAGTGGGGCATTTCCTCCATTCTGGAAATGTCTGGCACATCCACCCTTGTGCACACCTTTCACATGGACACCTAATGATCTTGTAGTCCCGGCCTCTCACTCAGGGACTGTAAAGTGGCCTCCCAAATAAGTTAACTCACACTCTTACTGTGAGCGATATTATCCCGTGACCCTGACCCTCATCCAAGGTCTGTCCATCTACAATGTCCAAGAAGAAGGGGTGTGCATGTTCCATGTTCCTGTGCTATCCCCAAGTAAGGAGTAAGCCCCTTTGATGTCATTGCCCTCACATGGTGTGAACACTGGTCCCTCTGTTTTTATACCCTTCTCACCCTGGAAGGTGAAGGCTTGGGAAAGGAGGAACATCTGCTGTTTAGTTCTTCTGCAGCAGGCAGCAGCATTCTAGTCCTGTGGGGAAACAGCAGTATTAAGGGAGTAGAGACCAGCCAGGGCCTGATGCCAAAGAAAATCTTTTAGCCCAGCTCCAGATGTCCTGGCAGTAGCATCTACCATCTGCCAGTTGTTATTTGCTTATTCAACCATTTTCCCCATGCAGCTTCCTTTATGGATATTACTGCACTACCAGATCCCAAAGTCTACTACGTCCAAAAAGCAGCTTGAAAAATTCTTGCATTTCGAGTATGATTTTATATGTCTGTACTAGTTCTAGTGAGTTCAGTGGGGCATCTTTCCTTGTAAATGTGATGTATAGGATGGTAGCCTAAATTGCCAAAGAGACAACTGCTGTGGTGCTCAAGATCTCCTTTATGTCATAACCTAAGTATGCTTCAGAATACTCCATTAGACATGAAACCTACATTGAAAAGAACTGTTTACATTTAAAACATTGTTTTTTGTGTCCCTGAATTGTGGAGTTGTAAGTACTAACTGTATTGTATATACTGTCTTGCAGCTAAGTGAAGAAAAGGTAAACACTTTAAAATTGCTATTTTGTCAGCAAGATGAGTATCTAGTGCCTGTAGGGTTCCAGAGCTCTTAGCACTTTTCTGCTCATTACCATGATGAAGGATGCAGGAAAAATCTGTACAGAAATGTAGAAACTGTATTCATCTTGGCAAATATCACCAAGAGCTTTCAAATTATATTAATGTTTGTGACAGTAAAAAGTTGGATAATAAGATGGATATCAGGTGCTAAGGAGTTCACAGGATATTTAGCAGGATAGTTTGGAAACCTGCATGCCTTTTCAATTGTGCGTGATACTGGTCCTTTTACTTCTGTAGGCTCTTCAAACCGTCAATAAACATTTTTGTTTAGCAGATATGTGTGCATATTTATATTATAGCATTAAACTGCAACTAAAGTAAGTTTTAATGTGGTCTAAACTAATTAAATATACATATGTATTTGTTGTTAACTGTCATTGAATTGATTTTGACTTATGGTGACCCTACAGATGAGAGACCTCCAAGTCATCTTGTCATTAGCAACCCTGCTCGGGTCTTGTAAATTCAGGGATGTGTTTTTCTTGATTTGAGTCCATCCATTTGTAATGCAGTCTTCCTCTTTTCCTGCTGCCTTCTACCTTACAAAATATGATTGTCTTTTCTAGTGAATCATGTCTTCTCATGTTATGGCCAAAGTATGATAGTTGCAGTTTAGTCATCTTGGCTTCTAGGGAAAGTTCAGGCTTGATTTGTGCTAGGACCCATTTATTTGTCTTTTTAGCAGTCCAAGTATCCGTAGAACTCTTCTCCAGCACCACATTTCGAATGAGTTGATTACCATCCTGTGAGCTTTCTTCACTGTCCAGCTCTCACATGCATACCTAGAAACTTGAAATAAGATGACATGGACAAACCTAAATTTAGTGTTCAATCATATATTGTGATACTTCAAGATCTTGTCTAGTTCCTTCATAGCTGCCCTTCCAAGTCCTAATATTCTTCTGATTTCTTGACTACAGTCTCTATTCTAAGTAATGACTGAGCCAAGATATGGAAAATCTTGAATTATTTCAATCTCTTCATCATCTCCTTTAAGTTTGTGTAAATCATCTGTGGTTGTTATTTTTATTTTATTAATTTTCAGCTGTAAACCTTTCTTTGCACTTTCTTCCTTGACTTCCTTCAATAATCATTCCAAGTCTTTGATGTTTTCTGCAAGTAATAAGGTATTATCTGCATTTCTTAAATTATAGATATTCCTTCCTCCATTTTTCACACTTCCTTCTTCTGAGTCTAATCCTGCTTTCTGTATGATATGTTCAGCATACAAGTTCAGCGTATACGGTGATAAAATGCAGCCTTGCCTGGCCTCCTTGCCAATTGGAAACCATTTTGTTTCTCTGCATTCTGTCCTGACAGTAGCTTCTTGTCCTGCATACAGGTTACAGATCAAAACACTGAAATGTTGTGGCATATCCATTTCTTAAAGAGCAAGTCATAGTTTTTCATGATCTATGCAATTAAAGGCTTTGCTATAATCTATGAGACTCAGGCTGATTTTCTTATGTAATTGTTTGGTGCACTCCATTATCCAGTGTACGTTTGCAGTATGATTTCCTAGTGCCTCTTCTTATTTCCGAACTCAGCTTGGACATCTGGCATTTCTTGTTCTATATATGGTAGAAGTCATTGTTGTGGAATTTTGAGCATGACTTTGCTTGCATGAGAAATTAATGCAGTAGTCCTGGGTTATTGCAATCCCTGATGTCCCTTTTTGGGGCGATTGGAATCTGTATTGAGCGTTTCCAATCTGTGGGCCATTCTTTTATTTTCCATATTTGTTGACAGATTTTAGTTAGAACTAGAATAGATTTTTCTTTGTAGGTTGAAGCAACTCTGTGGGTATGCCATCTCTTCCTGGTGATCTGTTTCTTTCACGTGCTCTGAATGCAGCTTTTACTTCATTTACTAAAATTTGTGGTTCATCTATGATTGTTCCTTTAATGAATCTGTCAACTTTCATCTCTTTTATACAGTTCTTCCATGTATTGTTTCTACTGTATTTTTATTTCTACTTGATCATATAATGTGATCCCCTGCTGGTTGTAGAGAATTCCCATGCTTTGATTAAATCTGATTTGTCAGATCTTGTAGAAGAAGCCTCTTGTTCTTCCTTTTTGTTATCATCTTCTATTTCTCTCAATTGATTATTATTGAAGTTCTTCATGTCTCTGAGTACAAGTCATTGAACAGTTGCATTCAGAGCTCTGACTTTATTTCTCTCATCTTTTACTGTTTCTTCCCACCTGTCCTTAACTGACTTAAGAGTCTCATCTGTCATCTGTTGAGGTTTCTCTTCCTTTTTGGCTACAGATATTGCCTTTTTGCTTTCTTCCCTGACAGTGTCCCTGGCTTCAGTCCAGAGTTCTTTGGGCTCCTGGTCAATTAGATTTAATGGTGCAAATCTAGTTTTCACTTCAAATTCTACAGGGATGTTCTTCAGGTTGCATTTCAGTATGATGTTTGGTTTTGTGTTCTTCTGTAGCTTTACTCTAAATTTTGCTTTTTTTAGTTCATGGTCTGTATCAAAAGCTGCTCCTAGTCTTGTTTTTATGGAGACAATGGAGCTTCTCCATCTTCTGCTTCCGATTATGTAGTCTGTTTGATTTCTATACTGGCCTCCAGGTGATGTCCATGTGTACAGTCACTTGGATTGCTTGAACCATGTTTCTTGCTATGAACAGTTTCTTGCTATGAAGAAACTGTTGGCATCACAAAACTCAATCGGTCGATTTCCTGCTTTGTTTCTTTTTCTCAGGCCAAGTTTTCCTACAGTCTTTGATTCTGCTCTGATTCCTACTTTTGCATTCCAATTACCTGTGATTAATAAGAAGTGATGTTTTGGTGCATGAGCAATTTCCTCCTGAAATCCTGCACTGAAGTTTTCAATTTCTCTCCCTCTCTTCTGCTGCAGCCACTGCTGCCGCCGCCTCCTCCTCCTGCTGCTCCTGCTCCTCCTCCTGCTCCTCCTCCTCCTCCTCCTCGTTCTTCTGTTGTTGGAGCATCTTGGATTTATATTGATGGGTTTTCCCTGAAGTCTTCTTGACACAATTAGTCAGACTTCGTATTATATCCTTCAATTGCTTTTGTTATATTTCTCATCACTTTAAGTACCACCCCATTTCTTCTTAGATTTTCAGTTCCTGAGTAAAATGCTTTGCAGTTATCTGACTCAAAATGTCTCATTCCTATGCACTTTAGCTCACTCATCTCAAGTATTCCAATGTTCATATGTTCCATTTTTTTGTTTTACTATGTCTAGCTTCTTCTGATTCATGCCTCTCACATTCCATGTTCCTATAATATGTGTTGTGCAGCTTTGGACTTTCCTTTCATGTGTATATACTTTGCTACATAGATATGTAGTTCCTTAGCTGTATGTATGAAAAAACCCAGGATGATGTAGTGGTTTGAGTCAGACTCTCGGAGACCAGGTTTTAAATCTCTGCTCAACCATGGAAATCTACTGGCTGACCTTGGGCAAATCACACTCTCTCAGACTTAGAGAAAGCTGATGACAAACCTCCTCTGAATAAATCTTGTCATGAAACCTCTGTGATAAGATTTTCATAAGTCAGAGTCAATTTGAAGGCATATAATAACAAATAACTCAGTATTTATTTATTTATTAAATTTATATCCCGCCTATCTCCCAGATGGGATCCAGTATTGGGATCAATTGCTAATATTTAGAAATGTTTATTGGACATGCTTCAACATTAATCTTCTTTAGATTAAAGACTGATTTTTTTAAAAAAATTGTATGATTAACAAGAGTGTTGATGACTAGTGTTGGAATAATTCTCTTCATTATTAGTTTGTCCAACTAAATGTTTAGCATCACTGACATTAGATTTCAAAAGACTATACATCTTAAAAATAACACTCACTTGATGTGATGGAGGTATCTAACAATGGGTTGTCACCTCCTACCATCTAGGAAGGCAGGGATGAAGAGACCAAAATTTCAGTACTAGTTCCTGCACTGGTAAGCTTCTCCCCAGTTCTTTTGCTGCCTTGTCCAGGACAGAACTTCTCATCTTCTCATTCTCATCTCAGGTAGATTGAAGGAGCAATCCACACATGTAGGTAACCTGATCTGTGCCATCCTGATCAAGGTAGGACTTTACCAACATGCTATTCTATTGCATCCGTTAGCTCCAGCACTCCTTCTTCCCTCAGTTTTTCATATCCTGCCTTGCCAACAGGTTGTGAATTTTTTCTCTCTTCATTTCTCTCTTTTAAATATTTAGGGTTTCACCTAACTTAGTTTCAAAGGGAATTGATAAGGCAGTATGGTATTCAGGGAATTCAGAATGGCTACAGACTTGCTGAATAAGAAAAGAAAACAAACCAATTCTGACAGCAGTAACGATGATCATTTATAAGTGAAAAAGAAATGAAAACAAAACAAAGGAGGCTTGCTGGTGTTACCACCCCCTTCCCCCATATAACTGCAAGCCTGAAGATCTCAGAGAGCAAGCAGCATGATCTAATTCCAAAAATGTGGTGGCAAGTGACAGTTCTCCAGGTCTGGAGCAAAGTCGCTGTTGAAAAGAATATTTATTAGCTCTAGTGAGAGTGATGTGGGATGCTGGTCTAGCAGTGGTTGGCACTGAATAAGAAAAAGAGGTGGTTTCTTAACAGAGACTAAGAGTAAAAAAGAGAAAAATATGCAGAAGTTAAAGCTGAAGAGCATACTGGGTAAGTTCTCTAACAGTGGCAAGGAGTCTGCAGAACTCCAGAGCTTGAATGTAACTTATGGTCACCCTTTTGAAAAGCTAGAAAAGAGAAGATAGCATATCATAAACAAAAATAAAATCTGAAGATGAAGAGATTGTAAGTAGTCCATCTGAAATGGATTCTGAGGATGAAATAGGGAAGGAGGTGATGAAGGGAAGACTTTTTGAGATAGAATGTTTTAGAAGCTTATTAAAGAAGGTACTGTTGATAGGTTTGGTTTGGATGCAAATAAAGAGACTGTTCAGGACTCTCAAAAAAGCCAATAAAGTTTTGTCTAGTAAAGTTGGTAGCAATAATGCAACAGGTCCAAGGTAATGACAGCTGAATGCCTCTAGCAGAAATGTTTAAAAATTTGCTGAATTCTGAGCAGGAAAATCCACAAAATAATAGAAAATTCACTAGCTATGTCAGGACATTATATATGTATGAGAAAGAATTTATGGAACAGTTTACCACCCCTAAGGTGGATGCATCCTGGATTCTTCCTAGAGAAGGCGATATAACTTTAAAAGACGTGAATGAAAAGAGAATAGAGGTGGCCTTAAAGAAGGCTCATGAGGCATCAGCACTAGTAATAACAACTGCTATAGTGACTTCAATTTTTGCTAGAGCAGGGATGATTTGAGTTCAAGAAATCATGGACTCAGAGGATATCAGTGCTTAGACATTACAGAAAATATTACACAGACTGGAAAAAACTGCTGCAGTATGTGACAGATGGTAGTTATGATACAACTGTATTTACAGCTAGAGCATTTGCTTCAGCATCTATAGGTGGGGGTTCACAATGGCTCAAATGTTGGAATGTGGATCAAAAAGGCCAGGGCTAGTTTCGTGAATACGCCATTCAGAGGTAAACCAGTTTTTGATGAAAAGACATTAGAAAAGGTTTTAATAGAGAGCAAAAATAAAAACAACTTCTTCTAACCATTCAAAAAAGGAAAAGAGAAAGGAAATATTAGAGAAATGATTCTTAATCCTTTTGTGGAGTTAGAAATTTCCAAAGACAAAGAGATTTCAGAGCTTATAGGTTACAGTGGAACAGGTTCCAATTCAAGCAGCAGGGAATACAGCAGTGAATGCAACAAGTTAAAAGAGGAGCAAACTACTCCATATGGGATGGGGAAACTCAATATTGATTCAAGTGTCATACCAGTGGGAGAGACACATCTTCTTTTTGGTTATCTCCGGAAGGTGGTAACAGGAGATCAGTGGGTCCTAGAAGTAGTGAGCAAGGGTAGCAACATATAATTCTGGAGAGGACCAAAGGGAAGATTTCTACCACTGGTATCAAACAATGCAAGTGAGAGACAGACAGTGCAACAGGAGAAAGACCATTTGTTGCAAATACAGGCAATAGAGAGGGTACCTCAGGAAGAAAAATTTCAGGGAGTTTACTCTGGTTTTCATGCTGCCCAAGGATGATGGAGGATACAGACTGGTCTTACACCTGAAGTACCTACACCAGTTTGTCTAATACAAGAAGTTCAAAATGGCAACCTTGCAAACAATATTGGACGATCTCGACTTAGGCTACTTCCTGCTTTCTGTTTGTAAGAAACATACTTGCACATTCCCATGAATCCTTTATGCAGATGTTATCTCTGCTTCAAATACAACTCCAATCAATTCCAGTTCAAGACTCTTCCCTTTGGTCTGGCTTTGGCCCCAAAAGTTTTCACCAAGATGATAGTCCCAATAATAGCATACCTGAGACGACAGCAAATCTTCTTGCATTCTTATTTGTATGGTACCTTGGTGAAGGCTGGAATTCAGGACAAAGCAAAGGTATATCTAAGAATTACTTGACAGTGTCTGAAGGATCTGGGATTCATGGTGAAATACAAGAAAAGTCACTTAGAGGCAGTCAGGAATTTTACTTAATTAGGGGCACAGATAAATACAAACCTAGGTTGTATTTTCCCTTCACAGGAAAGGAAGATGAAAATAAAACAGGTAGTCTTGAAGTTGTTATGTGTCAGGAAAGCAGATGTGATGCATTTGGACAGAGTCTTCAGAATAATAATTGTGTCATTCCTTGAGTGAGGTTTCATACCAGACTAGTGCTGGTATTCCTCAGACCTTACCAGCTAGTAATAGTTCAAAGAAGACGTGACAGCTTAGCTTTGCTTGATCAGGTTCTCAAGATCTGAGATGGTGGATCAAAGACGAATCACCAGACAAGGGTAAATTCTTCATTCCACAAGCAAAAGTTGTGATAACAAATGCGACTTTATATCGATGAGGAGCCTATTGTAATGGGCTGTTGGTCTGGGGGCAGTGGTCAATGATAGAGAAATCATTGTCAATCAGGTTATTGGACATGAAAGCAGTGAGACTGGCCTTGGTATATTTTGCCCCAGTGATTTAGAACCAAAATATGCAGACGTGCACAGACAATGTGTCTGAAATCTTATTTATGCAGTCAAGGAGGCTCCTGATCAATAATACTAATAAAAAAAAAGTCAAGCAGAATACCAAAATCGGCAGAGAAACATTGGAAGTCATTGAGAGCAGTCTACCTCAAAGGATTGTTGAATGTTACATAGACTTCCTGAGCAGGCAGAAGTTACTGTCAGGCAAATGGAGTCTGAACAGTCTGGTATTTCAAAGCTTGCAAGACAGATACAAGGACTTTGTGATAGACTTATTTGCCTCTGGTTAGTTAAAAAGATTCAGTTTAATAAGTGGATCTCCAAGTGCCAAGGCTCAGAATGCCTTATCAGTAATATGTCTGAGAAGTCTGCTGTGTGACTTTCCATCTCTGCCAATAATTCAGAGGGTGTTGAACGAAATCAAGCTGGAGAAGGCACAAATGGTGCTGATTGCTCCTTATTGGCTGCACAGACTGTGGTTCCCTCAGCTGGTGAGTCTATTAGTAGAACATCCATACCATCTTCCACTAGCAAAGGACTCGCTTCAGCAAGGTCCAGTTCAACATTTGGATCCAGGCTGGTTAAAGTCACATGGAAATTGAGTGGTGAAGACTAATTGAACAAGGATATTCAGGTTCAGTGGCTGATACCATAATGGCTCCAAGAAGATAGTCCACGCAGTGCATCTATGACAATATAACAGAGGGCATTCACTTGATGTTGTGCAGAAAATGCAGTGCATCAAGAGAAAGCAAAAGTTGAGGATGTTTTAGTCTTCTTGCAAGCAGAGTTAGCAAAAGATTTGAGACCAAACACCTTAAAACAGCAAGTTTCTGCTTTATCTAAGATAATATCAGCAGAAGAGGAATCTCTGTCTTTGCATCCTCATGTTAAATGATTTCTTCGAGGGGCAATTCTACAAGCACCTTCAACGTTGCATAGGTTTCCATTGTGGGATTTAAATCTTGTGCTAATTGATTTAACTAAATCTCCATTTGAGCCACTGAAGGAGGCTTATCTAAGAATTTTGTTTCTTAAAATTCTTTTTCTGGTGGCAGTAAAATCAGATCGAAGAGTTTTGCAGTTAGCCTCACTGTCTGTCAATCCAAATTTCTGCAGATTTGAAAAATACATGTTGTCTTTATTTATAGATTCATCATTCATTCTAAAATCTATACTGATGGGAGCCCATGGTCAGTCTTTGGAGTTACCATCATTCTGTTAAAATTCTGTGCATCCATTAGAAAAGAAATAGTATTCCTTGGATGTCAGAAGGGCAGTTAAAATTTTATCTACAGAGAACTAAGAGAATCAGACAAACTGAAGGTTTGTTTGTTTCCTTTAATGCAAGAACTTTGGGACACAAAGTGGCTAAGCAGATGTTAACAAAGTGGATTAAAAGCTGCATTTACCTGTGTTATGACTTGGCAAAATTATCACACCCGCAGAGTGTGGGCGTTAATTATACGAGACCAGTGGCTACAACAACAGCATTTAGAGTGTAGAACTGTAGAACTGCCAAATGGAAAGAGCCTTCTACTTAGACACTACAAAATAAACATGTTTAGGTGTAGCCAGGCAGTGTTTGGCAGCACAGTTTGCAAACAGTAGTAACAGAAGTCAGTTCATAGGCCCACCCTGGTGGCTTGGATATGTTCCATATGTGTAGATTGCTCCTTCAGCCTACCTGAGGATGAGAGGTTGATACCCAGCATGAATGGTCACTCTAGGAAGACTGAAGGAGCAAGCCACCCCCACCTAGGGTAGAGGGGAGAAAATGAGTTGGTACTTATGTGAACGATCATTCTGGGATGACAGGAGGAGCAATCCACCACGCATGGGTTGATCCTCGCGCCAGCATACGCAGGAGCTGTCCACGAGCTAGATGAAAACCGTTTGACCGACTCCTGTCCCTCTCCGGCCAGTTTCCTTTCTCTAGCGTAACTAACTATCTCCCTATCTTCCCCCACCACTTCATACACACACGTTTCCTTTTTTTTTTTTTTTTTTAGTGGTGGGTGTGGATTTCTCCTCCTGTCATCCCAGAATGATCGTTCACGTAAGTACCAACTCCTCATTCTCGGGCTGACAGGAGGATCAATCCACCACTCATGGGACTTTCCCAAGCTGACTCATGGGTGGGCAGCTACATAACTGCTTGAAGTACCCGGCGCCCAAAGGCTGCCTGGGCCGATCTGTATTTATCAAGTTTGTAATGCTTAATGAAAGTTGTCACCTCCTTCCATCCAGCCGCACTGCAGACATCCTCCAGAGAACAGGAGGAACTGTATGCCACTGATTCTACCTAGTAGAATGAGGCCACATGTTCTGTGGACGCGGCTGTGTGAAGCTGGAAAGTCCCCATGCGCTGCTGGGAGGTATATTTTATGAATTTTAGCTGTTAATTCATCTTCACTGCCACCACCCACTGAATTCTGGACACTTGGACAGTACAGTGGGACTCTGTCCAACCATGTACATCCCTAAGCTTAAGGATCTTCCTTTTCCCCCAGTCTACCTAGCTTGGCGTGGGAAGGAGAGAAACAGGGTCTTTTACAGAAAGTATTTATTAAAGGTATGCAAATAAACAAGGCAAATTAACACACATGGGAAGCTCCCTCCTCCCAGGCACGCTTAGTTACAAGTAGTTACAAAAGAACAGATATAAAAGCACAGATACATTCTTTAGATCAGCCAGCCTCCAAAATAACAGAAAAGTCCCTAATGCGACTAGATAACTATTTCTAATTACTCACAGTTGTTCCTAGGCTTAGATGTTCTAAAAGGAAGGGGCCAGGAGGCGAGGCCTATGGCCTGCAGCCTGCTACTGGCAGTTCCTTTGTTGTTTCTTTGTTATTCTTTTCTTATCTCCTAGCCACATGGCCTCGCAAGAAGTTTTATAACTTCTCCTTGGAAGCATCTGGAAGCATCCTGAAGATGCTCACCTCTTTCCTTTTTGATTGGTCAAGTCTTACCCTGTGACCTATAATGGTGACCCACATGACCTATGATGCTGACCACACACTAAAATGTAATCTAATCCCAACACCTTATTAACCCTTGGTTTACCTGAAGAGGGAAGTGTCCCCCTTTTAGCTAAGTCTAGATAATGGGAAGCCACATTATCACAGGCTGCTTCGCATAGTCATAGCAAATAAATATGCAAGTTTTAATCCAGGCCGCAATGACCGCCTTACTTGCCCTTTGACCCAGCGTCTTCGGCTGAAATGACAGTAGTAATGCCTCTGAACAATGGAAATCTTTAGTCCTTTTTATATACGCCTTTACCGCTCTCCTGACATCCAACTTGTGCCACTTTTTTTTCCAGTGGATGAATTGGCCTTGGACAAAAAGTAGGCAAATGGATTGTCTGCTGCTTGGACACTGACGTTAAGCATTTAGGCAGGAAAGATGGATTGAATGCTAACGTAAGTTTATCCTGTTCAAATTTACACAAGTTCTCATTTATCGACAGAGCTGCCAACTCTGACACTGTCCTAGCCGAAGTTATAGCCAGCAAGAAGGCTGTTTTAAAGGATAGTAACCTCAAAGAAGACTCTTTCATAGGTTCAAACGGAGGGTCTGTCAAAGCATTCAATACCAGGTTCAAGTCCCAGGATGGGAATCTGTGTACAGTTGGGAAGGAGGATAAGGTAGCTCCTCTGAGAAAACGCTTGATATGAGGGTGCTTCGTAAAGGAGTCTCCATCCTCCGATAAAACTGATGACAATGCCGCCACTTGTCTTTTCAAGGTATTAGGGCGATATCCTTTATTCAAACCGTCTTGAAGGAACTGCAATATCTGTGGCACTCCCACATCCGAAACTAGAATGTTATTCTCCTCACACCATTTACAGAAATTTTTTCATGTTCTGTTATATATCTTTCTAGTGGTCTCTCTACGTGAACCCGACATAGTTTTGACCACATTCTCTGCATAACCATGCTGCATTAAAAACTGCCTTTCAATTGCCATGCAGCTAGTTTCAGCCATTCTGGGTCCGGATGACTCACTGGACCCTGCGTGAATAGGTCCGGCCTCATGGGTAACCTCCACGGAGGCCCCTGTGCCAATTCTAGCAGCAATGGGAACCACGGCCTCCTTGACCAGTGTGGGGCCACAAGCACCACCGATGCTCTTTCTATGCGGACCTTCACCAGCACTCTCTGTATGATTTGAATTGGCGGGAATGCATAGTGAGTTCCCCGAGGCCACTTTACTGACAACACATCGTGTGCCTCTGCTCTGCCTTCTCCAGTAATAGAAAAATATCTTTTTAATTTGGCATTTCCTCCAGTGGCAAACAAGTCCACTTATAAAGGACCAAAAAGTCTTTCTATGTCTCTAAATACCTCATCGTTCAGGGACCATTCCCCTGGATGCAACCAGTTTCTGCTCAGGTAGTCCACCTGTGTATTTAACTCCCCTTTCAGATGAACTGCCGTAATTGATTTCACATTCCGTTCGGCCCACCTGAAAAGCCGAGTTGACTCCAACACAAGGGGCGCCGAGTGTAATCCGCCCTGTTTGCAAATATATGCCTGTACAGTCATGTTGTCCGTAAAAACATTCACATGACGATCTTTCACCAACTGGCAACATTTCTGGAGGACCAGACGGACCGCTTTCAACTCCAGGTAATTGATGTTGAAGCGCCTGTCCAAGGCCGTCCAACATCCCTGCACCACAACGCCTTCGCAGTGGGCTCCCCATCCTGAAAGGCTTGCATCTGTTGTAATATGGATCATGTCCTGTTTCTGGAAAGGAACTCCTACATTTGTGTTCCTCCCTTGCAGCCACCAAGTCATCTTGACCCGGATATGATGCAGCACCTCCACTTTGTAATGCTTTCTGATAGCTATTGCCAGCTGATGTCTCATCAGCAGCCTTTGTAGTGGTTTTGAGTGGAAACTCCTCCATTCCACTAGCTGTGTCGTGGAAACTAGGAGCCCCAACACCTTTGCCAACTTCATTAAGTCTACCGACTTGCTCTGACTCAAACTGCGTGCTGCCCACTGTAAATTTTCTAACCTCTCTTTGGAAAGGAACAATCTCCCTTTCGATGTATCTATTATTGCCCCGTAAGTGTGTCAGCACCCTTGTCGGGATCAACATGCTTTTCTCATAATTCAGAAAGAATCCATAATCCAGAAGAGTTTGCATTGTTAAATCCAAATCCTTCCTTAACTTGTCCTGCGAATGTGCCTTCAGCAGGAAATTGTCCAAATACAGGTAAAGACTTACCCCCTGCATCCGCAGGAAGGCTATTAATGGAACCAGCACCTTGGTAAAAACCCACGGTGCTGATGCCAGACCAAAAGGTAAGGCCCTGAACTGGTAGTGACAGTCCTTGTAGTTGAATCTTAGGTATCGCCGGTCATCCGAATCCATGGGGACATGGAGGTAGGCCTCCTTGAGATCTATTGATGCCATATAGTCCCCTACCAGCAAATTGTCTCTTATTGTTTGCAGCGTTTCCATTTTGAAATTCCGATATTCCACAAACTGATTGAGATACCTAAGATTCAACGCAGGCCTGTACTTGCCGTTTGTTTTTGGCACTACAAAGAAAACTGAGTACACCCCTGTGTACCTTTGATGTTGCGGGACCTCCTCTGTTGCCCCTATTGTTAACAAATGCATTATTTCTTGATAAACCACCTGCTCCTTGCTGACTTCCTTTGGAACTGGAGATGGAAGAAATCTGTCCTTTGGACTCGTATGGAAAAATATATGGTAACCTTGTGTCACCACCTTTAGAACCCATTGGTCCGATGTTATTCAGGCCCATTTGTGTCCAAAATCCAGAAGTCTTCCCCCCACTTTCTGCTGTTTGTCAATACTGGGACTTTCCTTGCTTGGGGTTGCCCCCAAGCTTCCTTTGTCCTTGCCTGTTGTTTTGATACTGTTTGGAGAACTGAGGCCTCTGCCTGTTCCACTGGTACCTTCCAGCTCTAAATTCAGAACTTCTCCCTGAAAATCCATAAGACCTTCCTCCACGAAAGGAGTAGCTTGAAGATCTGTAATTTCTCCTTTCCACCTTTCTTTTCTGTAATGTTGGCATTACCTGCTTTTTCTCCTTTGTTTCCACCAAAACCTTCTCTAAAGCCTTCTCTCCAAATAGCAAGTCTCCATGGTAAGGCACAAAAGCCAAGTTATTACGGGACTTTTGGTCTGCCTCCCAATGCCATAACCATAAGGAACGTCTGGCCACTGTTAGCATGCTAATATTTCTCGCTGCATACGTTGCAACATCCATACCCGCATCTGCCACATATTTTAGAATTCTCTGTATTCGCACTACCGCTTTCATTAATTCCTGCATACTCAAGTCTTGTGTCTCCAAAATATCCTGGGTCCACAGTACCCCTGCTCTAGCAAACATGGAAGTGGCAGTAGATGCTTTGATTGTCAGCGAGGCTGCTTTGTGTGCCTTTCGAAGCGATGACTCTGCCCTACGTTCATCTACCTCCTTCAACTGGGTGTCCCCCTCCCTGGGAACAATGGCACCAGAGACTAGCCCCGCAATTGGGGCATCCACAGGGGGCACTTTTAGAAACTCTGTATCCTCCTTTACAAATGAATATAGCTTTTGACTTGATGCCCAATTTTTCCTTCCACTTCCATGAGAAGACCACTCTGCCAAGATCATGTCCTTGAATAATTCTGGTAACGGCATATCAGTACCCCTCGTCTCTTTCCTCCGAATTACTGATGCTACTTTACATTCTTTATCATTTCCCTGTGCTACATTGTCACTATCCAAACCTAATGCCTGAAGCACCCATCTCAAAGTTCCCTTAAAGAATTGCGCTTCAAACATTCTATCAGTTTCCTGCTTATCCTCCTCCTCATCCTCTGAGTATTGATGCTCCTTCTCTTCCCAATCTAAGACTTCCTCCTGTGGTGTTTCCTCGTCACTGAGAACTAACTCCTCCGTGTGTTGCAGCATTCCTTTTGATAGGCCCTTATCATCATGTTCTGTTCTCCTTTTTTTCACTAGATGTCGCTCATCGCTGCTTTCTTGCTGTATGAGTCTTTTATTTGTTTGGGGAGTTTCTGTGTGCTGTACCATGTCACTTTGTTGTTGTTGAGCAATCACCTGGCCACCAATCAACTGTGTGTTATCTTGCAACTGAGTCTGCACTCCCACTTGTTGGTTTACAGACATTAATGTGGCCATAGCTAATTGCTCCATGAAATTCGGAGCAAACAAATTCCTCTGTCCAAATTGATTCTCCAGCGCCGTCTGTATCTGCGCTGATACTGTCTCCCTAATCATGTGGTGCATTTCATTACACAAAGCATCCACTGAGTGTTGCCACTGATTAGGCTGGACACCCTGCCAAGCCTCATTTGGCTCTATTTGAACCTCCATTCTATGCTTTGGAGCATTCGCTAACCATTCCGACATAAAATGTGTCAGCTCAACTGACAGACCTACATGACTTGATCTGCGTGTGTTTGAAACCTCCGGGCGCAGCTCCAATGTAACTGACGTGGCTGCTGTGCACGCATCCTCCGCTGCCATTCCATCAAGCAGTGCGTCACTGTGCACGCGTGCTGCTGCACTCAACATGGCACCTGAGTCTTCGGAATGAACTGCTGACTCTTGTGACGCCGCCGCACTCAAAATGGCGCCTCAGCCTCCTGAATGAGTTGCTGACTCTCGTGACACCATCTTGGAGTCTTTCTTCCCAAGATGGCGTCCCGCACTCTCCCCGGTAAGTTTCTGGCTACTTACATTGATGTTAGGGGCTTTATTTTCCCCCGGTTTATCTGATTTTTTTACCTTCTTTTCATTCTTTTTATCCAGGGACATTTTACCTGTCGCCTTTTTATTTGTAGTCACTCGACACTCATCTGCCTCGCTTTCACTCGAGGTCAGGAAAAATTTTCGAAGCTCTGCAGAGTGGTCATCTTCCGCGATCCGCTGCGATCTACTCTTTTGGCTATTTTTCCCATTTGCATCGTCCGTGACCCGCCTGGCGGCGGATTTCTGGACGGAATTTACACTCGCTGTGTCTGAGCCCAACATTTCTGTGGCGCTCCGGAGCACTTCGTCAGGCAGCGATTTGCCATTCTCCTTCCTTTCCGCGTTTCTCTCCAAATCCATGTTAAATTCTAATATCTTCCAATTCTATTTATAGTATAGCCGGAGGGGGACTAAACTGCATCTAGCTGTACGCAGGAGAAATTAAAAACTGGCTGGAGAGGGACAGGAGTCGGTTAAACGGTTTTCATCTAGCTCGTGGACGGCTCCTGCGTATGCTGGCACAAGGATCAACCCATGCGTGGTGGATTGATCCTCCTGTCAGCCCGAGAAGAGAATTTCTATCTGTTCTGATGCTACTGAATATCTACAGTGATCAACAAGGCTATGTAATGAAACTGAGGGGAGAACAAGCCCAGGAGCTAATGGAGGCAATGGAAAAGAATGTTGGTGAAATCTTGCCTCGATCAGGATGGCACAGGGGGTTAATCCATATAGGTGGATTACCCCTTCAGTCTTCCTCAAATGACTGTTCATGGTAGGTATGAACCTCTCATTTACTTTACCTTTTACAGCTCATTACTAGTTGAGTTCTTATGCATCATTCCTGTATTTTATTTTTTCTTAGTTTTTAAAAAAAAATTTTTGAGATTTTCCAGACATGAAAATGCACCTTTCCTTATCTTTATTTTCTTTTCTTTCAAGATGTAGTTATAGTAGGAAAAAGCGTCACTGAAAACCTGAAATAAAGAGGGAGAACTCCAACATATTTTCATGTGCTGAAAGGCACTAAACATTGTTGGAATGCAGATATCCACAGTAAAGCTGGCAAGTATATGTAGCACCCCAGGTGTTACTGGATTTCAACTCCCACCAGCCATAGACAGCATAGGCAGTGATGAGGAATTATGGGAGTTGTAGTCCTACATCTTTAAGACCATTGTATGTTGATTCTTGCAGCTCTTAGATGAGCTGGTTGTCTTACTCTTGCAGCCTGGAACCCATACATGTCATTTATTGACAAAATTAGGTCAGTCTAGTAAAGGAACAAAAACAATTGTGGACAATATTTGGTAAAGCATAGCTGGAAATGTAGTGTTATGTAATCCACCTTGCTTCATGCCAAAATATAGTGCTAGTGCAAGAAGATGAAATTCAGTATATTTCTGAATCTGACCAATAGACAGCAGTTCAAGCCAGATAAAATGTCCGCTTCTCAGCAGACTAGGAAGACTAGAAAGAGAAACTGCTGAATTGAGTTATATTTACAAATTCCAGTCCATTAGCAGAGGAATGAACAAAGACAGGGGCTTCATGACACACTATGTATATTAATACAAGAGTCCTCACTACTGCACATATAACAAAAGGAATCTTCTCAGAGAGTGTTTTGAACCCTATGGAATTGATGTTTGGTAAGAACAGGTTGCTTACCTGTAACTGTGGTTCTTCGAGTGGTCATCTGTGCCATCATACACTAGGAGCTTTAGCGCCTGCGCGGTAGCGTTCGGAAACTTCTAGAGCTTGTTCGCTTGGCGGGAACCCCTCCCCCACGCCGGTACTGCGCATGCTCCTCCCGCCGAGCAACGGTCTCTCCTCAGTTCTGTCGTCCGCCGTAGAACCTACAGGGACCTGAGAAAGAGGGGAGGAAGGGCGGGTGTGTATGATGGCACAGATGACCACTCGAAGAACCACAGTTACAGGTAAGCAACCTGTTCTTCTTCTTCGTGGTCTCTGTGCCTTCATACACTAGGAGACTGTGTAGCTTACCGGTCGGACGGCGGGTCAGGTCCTACAGCACGGAAGCCAACACCTCACGTCCAAACCGGGCATCTCTGCGCGACCGGCAGTCGAGCCTGTAGTGGCGCACGAAGGTCGATGGTTGGGACCAGGTCGCCACACGGCAGAGTTCATGCAGGTCAACTCCTCGCAGGAGGGCCGCAGAAGTAGCCACAGCTCTGGTGGAGTGGGCTCGAAGCAGGACTGGCGGAGGCTTCCTCGCGAGCTCATACGCCAGTTCAATAGTCCTTACCACCCACTTGGAGAAGCGCTGGGTGGACACTTTTAGGCCCCTCCGACGTCGCCCATAGCAAACAAAGAGATGCGGCGTCTGTCGGAAGGAAGCAGTCCTGTCCTTGTAGAAAGCCAATGCCCGACGCACGTCCAGGGAGTGGAGGGACCGCTCCAACGGTGTCGTCGGGTTCGGGAAGAAGGCAGGCAGGATGATGTCCTGGTTGAGATGGAAACTGGACACCACCTTTGGCAGGAACGAGATGTCAGGTCTCAGGACCACCTTGTCCCTGTGGAAGACCATGAAGGGCTCATCGGAACGAAGAGCTGTGATCTCACCCGCTCGCCTCGCTGAGGTCACCGCTACCAGGAAGGCGGTTTTCATTGTCAGGAGCCTGTCATCCGAGGTCGCCATCGGCTCGAAGGGCGGCTTCGTCAACTGCGAGAGCACCAGCGAGAGGGACCACGGCGGTAGCGGCGGCGATACCGGCGGGTAGAGATGGTGAAGTCCCTTCAGGAACCGCTTAACGGTATCGTTCCTGAAGAAGGCCGAGGCAGCAGATCGTGGCGGTTGGTATGCCACGATCGCGGAGAGATACACCTTCAGGGATGGAAACGCCAGGCCCTGTTCCGGAGGTGCAGGAGGAAGTGCAGGACGGTTGAGAGCCCTGCGGGCAAACCCCCGGCTCACTCCCCCGTTAGCGAAGGTCGGGAACGTCGCCATTGTATTTAATTTGCGACGGGTGGATTCCTTCCTGGCCGCGAGGGAAGGACGGTACCGAGCACGGGATCGTCTAGTGCGATATCCTCCAGGCAGGGGGGGGCCCGGCGGGGCAGGTCCGGATGGAGGACTCGGCCGCCGGAGGGGGAGAGCAGGCCCGGGGGTGTCGGTGGCAACCGGAGCAGGTCGTCTCGCACGGCTCGTAGCAGGGGTGCGAACCAATGTTGCCTGGGCCCAAATACGGGGCTACCAGGACGGCGGCTCGGTCGGCTGGTTTTCTTCGTCCGGCCGAGCAGCGGGAACGGCGGGAACGCGTAGAGGAGTTCCCCGGTCCACGGAAACTGGAAAGCGTCCCCGATGGGGCCCCTTTTCTTTGGCCCGCTCTGGAACAAATCGGGGGACATTTTCCCTTTTTTCCCCTGGTCGCGAAGGGTCGATCGATGGTTCCCCCCAGCGGTCCCGAACGCTAACGCCTCTCCGGAGAGAGACCATTCGTGATGGGAGGGGGGGTTTCTGCTGAGGGCATCTGCCGTGGTGTTCCTTCCTGCCCGGCCACCCCCCAGGGGATGCGGGGCAGGCGAATGCACCATTCCCACAGGCCGAGCGCGATGTCGAGCAGGGTCGTGGAATGAGTCCCACCTTGTCTGTTGATGTAGCAGACGGCGGTGGTGTTGTCCGTCAGAATCAGGACCGTGCGCCCCGCCACGGCATGGCGGAACGCCCGTAGGGTTTCCCAAACGGCGAGCAGCTCCAGCGCGTTGATATGGAGAGCGGTCTCTCGTCGGTCCATCTGTCGCGGACTCTGAGATCGCCGCAGTGGGCACCCCATCCATACAGGGAGGCGTCGGTCGTTACCGTCACCTTCGGTGTCGGCTTTTGGGAAAAAGGCATCCCTGACATGAATTGCGTCGCGACTGCCACCATCGGAGGGATGAGGGGACGTTCCCGGCAGCTGCATTTGGGAGTGTCTTTTCGTCTCGCAGGGGGTCGAATATGGGGGACGAACCAGTGTTGAAGAGGTCTTGCTCTCAGCCTGGGAATATGTCACAGCGGTCGTCGCAGCCATGTAGCCCAAGAGCTGCTGGACGCTTCTGCAGATAACGCGGGCCGCCGAGCGTGAGCGGCGGCCTGGATCAAGGTTTGTGCTCGGGGTCGGGAGGTACGCCCTGGCGGAGGTCGAGGGCGAGGTCGCCCCCATGAAGTCCAAGACCCTCGCCGGCCGAGGTGGGACTTCTTCGGATTCACTCGTAGACCAAGGCGGGTCAGGAGTGACAACGTCACGTGGACGTCGTGGAAAATCTCTGTTTGCAGGACGCCACCAACAGCCAATCGTCGAGGTAGGGGAAGACGGGAAACGCCCTTCGTCCGCAGGTAGGATCCCCCGGGGCCATGCACTTGGTGAAGACCCTTGGGGCAGTCGAGAGTCCGAACGGCAGCACCTTGTACTGGTAACAGGTGTCGTCGACTGCGAAGCGGAAATACCGTTGTGCCCGCCGGGGGGAAAGGCGGAAAGGAAGTATGCGTTCGGAGATCGATTAGGCGAACCAGTCCCCCGATGTAGGAAGGGTAGGATCGACGGTATCGTGACCATCTTGAACCTTTTGGGGGGATGTAGAATTACCCCCTTTAGGTCTAAAGGGTCGGCCGGAGGGGACCGTCGGCTTTCGGTACCGTGAAAATGGAGAAGAAGCCGGTGGTCTTGGCCTCTTGCGGGAGCCGCTCGATCGCCCCTTTCTGGAGGAGGGGTTGTTTTTCCCGGAGGGCCGGACTTTGACGGCGTGGAGTAATAAACGCCGCGAGGAGGAATATCGAGAAACTCGATGGCGTAGCCAAGACGGACGATGGAAAGTACCCAAGAGTCCGTAGTGCATATTTCCACTCCGCTAGGTGTCGAGCGAGAGTCGGTCGGTCTCCGAGCGCTGATGGTAGGCTGAAGAGTGGGTATTGGTGGGTCCTGCCAGACACGTCAAAAAAGAGACTTTGTCTCGGAGGAGGCTTCTTCGACGAAAAGGGGGGCGCCGCCTAATCGTGCGGGCTGGCCGATGAGCCGGAGGACGGTTTGACTTCCAGGGCTTTGGGGCCCAACGCTGGAACGACGAGGTGGAAGATCGTCGCCAGGATGGTCGGAAGGTGGAGGCCCTGCGGGTTTTGCCCTGGCCCCGGGTGCAGCCCAATCTTTTTTGCGGTCAGTTTTCCCCCCTTGACGAGATTGTCCAAAGCTTCGTCTGTGGACGAATTGAAAGGCCTTCACCGTCGAAGGGGGGAATTTCAATCCTCCTTCTGGTGTCCTCCTGGATGTCGGCCGGTCGAAGCCAAACATGGGGGCGGAGGCCGACGGATCCCCCCATGACCCGGGAGGCGATCTCCACTGCGTGCCGGGAGGAGGCCATCTGGTGCCGAGCGATGGAGATAGCCTCATTGAAGATCACGGAGGAGGCTTGGCGGATGTCCCCCGGGGACCGCTTCCATCGCTGGTTGCAGGCGATCGAGCACCTTCTTCAGGTATGCCGCGAGGCAAGCCTGAGTGTTGGACAGCCTGATCTGCAAGGAGGCAGCCGAATAGAACCTCCTTGCGTAGGCGCCCAAACTCCTGCTCTCTTGTCGGGGGGGGTGGTGTGTTGCCTGCCGGAGCCTTTCGTCTGCGCGGACTCACGAACCACAGAGTTCGGTGCAGGGTGATTAAATAGATAACCGGCGTTATCCTTCTGCACCCTGTAGAGGTGTTCTAACCGCTGCGGTATCGGCTGAGCCGAGGCCGGTCTATCCCAGGCGGCCTTCACCAGTCTGGATACCCGGGGCAGGAGAGGCAGCGGGGCCGTGGAAGGTCGCTTCTCCTCGAAAACGGAGAAGGCTGGATCGTCACCTCCGGCTCCGCATCGGCGATCTTAAGGCCGAGGGTAGTGGCCATGCGGAGCAGCATCGCAGAGAACTGGTGGACGTCCTCTGGAGCAGAATCTGGGATCGGGTCCCCGAATCCCAACGGAGGAGACTCCTGGGAGGCCGCCTCAGACACCTCAGACTCCGCACTCGAGTCGTACGACTCCGAGCTCGGTGAGTCCTCTCGCCGCTCGCTCTCCGGCTCCTTCGTAGTCGCCGCAGGTGTTGCCTTCCTAGGCTTCTCCGCAGCCGGGGCGGTGGTAGCAGCAGCGTCCCGCTTGGGATGGCTGACCACGGACTTCACCCTCTTGGTGGTGACCGGGGTAGTCTGGCAGGCTGACGTCGTCGTAGCCCGCTAGTCACCACCGACTCCGTAGGGCGCGTCGCCGTTGCCGTGACCCTAGGAGGTGGCGATATCGCCCGATACCGTGGTGAAGGCTCCCTCGCCCTATGATATCGAGGGGAGGGAGAGCGGCTGAAGGAGCGGCGGTCCGACGGAGATCGGCTTCGGCGTCGACGGTACCGAGCCTCGTCCCCTCTAGGCGAGCGCGATTCGCGCTGTCGACGAGGTGACCGGGACCTCCGGAAGGTCTCCCAGCGACTCGGGCCACGATGGTACCGATCCCGGTACGATGGCGAATGCGACCGATAGGAGGCCGGGCGCTCTCTCCACTCAGTTTCCCCTCGCGTACCTGGCCACGTAGGACGCCGAGGTGTATCTGGAGGCAGACGAGCGAGGTTGTTCCTCTCTTGTCTCCCTCGGAGGCGGCGAGGCCACCGGACGCTCAGAAGAGCGGGACCGGGACCTGAAGGAGGTCGAACGCCGCTCCGGAGAAGCAGAGGGCTCTCTCTGCTGCAGGTCGGCCGACCTGCGACGGCTAAGAGGGCGGTGGCGCTCCTCCACCAGGGTTGGAGGGTCTGCCACAGGCGAGTCCGGGCGCTGTTGGGGAACGTCCTCGATCTCATCCTCCGAGAGGTCGACGGACTCGCCTCGCCCTTTGGAAGGCTGCTGAGTAGGAGGAGGAGTAGGAGGTTAAGCGTCCCCAGCCGGGGAGCGCTTCTTTTCCTTCTTCTTCTTCTTTTTCCTTCTCCTTGCCCTTGCCTCCGTCCGGAGCAGGACGCTTTTTTGCAGGCGTCTCCGTAAGGGGAGCCTCAGCCTTCCTCGCCGTCGAGGATCCTTTAGCTGACTTGGCAGCCGCCGACAGCTTCGGGATCCTCTCGACGCCGAGATCGGCGTTTCGCCGGTACCGAGCCCGATACCGACGAGGTGGACGGACGGAGCCGCCGATACCGTCGATGGCGTGGTCGTCTTCTTGTCGGCCATCTTGGAAGTGGAGGTCTCGTCTATCGCCCGCAGAGACTGCTCCCAACAAAAAGATTTGAGTCTCGCGGAGCGGTTGCGAAGAGTTTGGGGAAGTAAAATCCCTACAAATTTGGCAAGTCCGGATATTGTGGGACTCGCCCAAACAGAAGAGACACTCCTTATGGCCGTCGTTGAGGGCAACCTTGCGGCCGCAGGACACGCACTTCTTAAAGAGCGCGGACATAAGACGAAGAAACGCCAAACTCCGAAATCCAAAAAAGACGAAAGCCGAAGGGGGAGTCCGAAAGAGAGGTCAAAGACAGTCCGAAAGTCCGTAAAACCGTGAAAAACAGCAAGCCAAGCACTACGTGAGAGGAACAAACTAAAGAACCTTCCGTACGCGGCGGCGGACGAGAAAGAACTGAGGAGAGACCGTTGCTCGGCGGGAGGAGCATGCGCAGTACCGGCGTGGGGGAGGGGTTCCCGCCAAGCGAACAAGCTCTAGAAGTTTCCGAACGCTACCGCGCAGGCGCTAAAGCTCCTAGTGTATGAAGGCACAGAGACCACGAAGAAGAAGCAGATTTGTTGGTTTCACACATCAACACTAACCGATCTCTGTAAAGATCTGAAAGGTCTATATCACCTTACATAGCCATTTGAAAATTTAAGGCAAGGGTCATGATTTGCATCTTTTTGGATCCTGTTGCATTCCATCCCATTCTCACAATGTGTAAACGTGCTTTATACATGAGCTTTTATTGTCATTCTGTGCTGTATCCAAAGAAGTGGGTTTATGTCTTTGAAAAAATAAAAACCATTTAGTCTTAAAGGTCCTGTCACATGCCCTGTTTTTCCCCTCTCTCCTTGCTTCTTCCTTTTTATACCTTTCAGCAGAGTGCAGAAACTAGGAGAAACCAGTTCCTTTAACTGAGCAAATGATTTGTCTAAAATCTTTCACAATCAGCATTTTTACCTCCTGGACTTTCTTTTGTGATGCCATACATTTTCCTTCTTTTATTCCTATAAAGTCTTCCTTTTTCTTTTCTAAAAAATGAACATGCTTTAATCATAGGTCAGTTATTTTATGAAAATAGACACAGGTATTGTAATAAAATATAGACACATTTTCTCATCATGGAAAAGGCAAGAGAACATTCTTCTAGGCAAAGAGGAAGAAATGGCATTGAATGTAAGGGAGGGTTGGGAATCTTATGGCCTTCCAGTTGTTATAGAACTGCAACTCTCAGCAGCCCTAGCCAGCACAGCCAATTGTGAGGTTGGGGAGTTGTAGTCCAACGATATCTGGATGGTTGAATGAACCCCACCCCTGATTTAAGATAATTATCTAGGTTAAGACAGTTCTCCTTTTCTCAGAAGGATCAGATGCAAAATCAAGCTGATCCTCATATATTGCCAACTGGCAAATTGCCAATTCATCAGAATAATTCAGTCAATTCATATATGGTTCCCCTAACCAAGATTCTGCATGATCCCTCTCTTAAGAGGGTAGTAGAACGGTTGTAGTGGCCCTTGTCTCTCAAGGTATCATTCCTTATGATTCTTAATGGTAGCAAGAAGGACAGTGGCACTAAAAGGTACTTTCTTGTAAGGACAGACTGTATGTGTTTCCCAAGGACACAGTAATCTTATGTTCTTAACACTCCATACAAGAAGTTAGTCTTCTCTTACGTAACTCTGAAGAGAGAAGGAAGCTAAGTGCCTAAGCTCTCTCATCCTTCTGAGCAGGAATAGCAAAAACTATAGACATTCACAGAAGACAGAACATACATTGCACCATGTGCAAGCATATTGAGTCCCAGTTCTGGGAGAAGAGAGAGGATGTAACTAAAATATAATTAAATAAAAATATTTTGTTGTGGATGGATTCTATTTACCTCCTTTTATTGCATCTCCCGGTGATGGCTGTGAGTGTGGGTAGGAAGCATACTTTATATCAGGCAAGTACCTTAAACCAACTGTTTGTAACCAGTCATGTTCCAGATGTGTTGAACTACAGCTCCCATCACCCAACCCTCTGTCCAACATTTGGAAGGGAATAAGATGGCTGGCTTAAAGCCTGTATTGCTGCAGTTCATAAGCCAGAACATTTCCCTATGCTGGTCCACATAATATCTCATTCTACTGTATTGGCTGCAATGTCCATAGTCTTTTCCACTTTTCCAGTGGCACCATTTCGGACAAAGAAATACAGCATGTATTTCTTCCAACATAGATTTAGCCTCTTTTTAGGCGCCCTGAGATGACGCACTGTTGCATACCTCCTCACCCCGGAAGGTAGAACACTGGACATTTATCATGAAAGTTTTTCTGATTTAGCATAATAAAGACATCTACCCCAAAACCTAGTCAGTACAAAACAGAGAAAAGTCTATAGTTCTAATCTCAGCTGGCACTTTATTGACATCGTTGTGCTAGGCCTGTGTGGAATGAAGATTTTAGATGCTTCTATCACAAAAATCTTCATGAAGTGTTCAGTGTTCTATTCTTCTACTGATGCTTTCTAGATCTAAAATAGCTGGAAAATCTCAATATGCTTTATTTAAAAATAAATAAAACACCTGTTCCCCATAGCCCAACAGACTAAGAGAGTTGGGATTAACACCACGAATACCTGAGGAGAGAATACCACCAGAAAAACCAAGACCAGCATTTCAGACTCCAACTCCTGGACCTACCTCTATATCTGCACCTCCCATCTCACCAGTAAATGAAGATTTTCACAAAGGATTATCTACTACTCTTGGAGAAATGTTGGCTCCCAGGTGACTTTCTTTAAATTTTCTCTTTGTGGTTGAAGGGTGGAAGGGGGGATATTAAAGCTCCAGATCTGTGGTCCTATTTGGACATGGAAACCTTACCTTAATAAACCCAGTTGTGCATGGGCCACATGGCAGTACATTCTGCATTACACTGCACGTTCCCTTCTTTCCATGTTCTGATTAATCCAGGAAGTCCAAATTGGAAACCTATGGTTCTTATATCTGGAATAAGCCAGAGTCTTGTTTGGTTTGAAGTTGTATTTAGATCTTGATGTCTTTTGAGTTAGGTAACCAGCTCCTTAGTTTGGATGTACTGTGGAAATTCCATATAACGGAAAAAGTGTGTTACTGAGCTACAGCTAAAATTAAGACTATAGTGTCGTGGATTTTACAGTGAGTAGGTGCCACTGGAGACAGTGGGTCCTCTGGTTAAAAATGCACAGGATTGTATATCCTGTTTTGAGATGTTTTAATGCTGATATTACTGAGATGAAATAGGACACAGAGTTCTTGCCTTCCTATTAGAAAATGTAATACAAGTAAGAATAAGAAACAAGTAGAACCTAGACAGACACCACAAGAAAGGCAGAGGTTTTCTCGCTCCATAATCCCTTCAGTCTTGTTTAGGCGTGGGCAAAATGTGGCTGTCCAAGCTTCCATCAGCCCTAGCCAGCACAGCTATAGGCAAGGAATGCTGGGAGCTCCTGCTGAGCAGCTGGAGCCAGGCCACACATTCCCTTTTCTTGGTGTGACTCTACAACACATAGGATTTGCATCACTACATTGCATCTTTCTCTGATTCTCTATCTAACAGCTACTGATATGAGATGAATGGTGATGAGTATTGGGTAAAGCAGGGGTGCACAAAGGTAGAAGGCTAGGGGGTTTTATTAGCCTGCCCAGAGACCTTGGAGAGATGTTCCCCCCACTGTACTTGCTCCCATCAGAGAAAATGGTTTTTTTGCCTCTAATGACCATAAACACCCTGTAGGGGATATGACAAATATCTTCACCATGCTTTTGGGGCTTCGTGAGAGATTTTAGGCTCAAGAGAGGCCTTTTTTTTAACAACAGGAAGTGCACTGAAGTCGCTTCCTGTTTACTTTCTGTTTCAAAAATGGTCTATCTAAGAGCTACATTAGCTTGTGTGGCCGAAACATGGTGGAAACCTCTCTCACATCCCCTTGAGGACATTTGTAGGCAAAACCAATTTTTTTTAATTTGCAAATTTTCTTCTGCCTTCTCCCTTCAATGCCCAGGGCATGGCCAGGTTTAGGGGACTGCAGCTGAGAAAAGGCAGTTGAGGGGACTGGAGAGGAGACTTATCATATTATGTCATGTAGCTTTATGCAGGATCTTGTCCATAGAATCAGAGTCTTCTCATGGCCTTTTTCTTTGGGGGAGAATTTCTAGAAGGAACATTGTAGATGACCAAAACTCATAATTTTCTTCATTGATGTATGTGCATCCTGTCTCCCAGTTCTTTGGGAATAACTGTAAGAGATATTGCTTTTTGTTTTGGATTTAGAATTGCACTCCTACCACCTCCACTGCCTCCGTCAATTTTGAGTGATAACTATAGAACTCCATATGATGATGCATATTACTTCTATGGTGCAAGGAATCCTTTGGATCCCAACCTTGCATACTGTAAGTCGATTGGCTAATATACATGTTTTATTGCTGTTCTGTATAGCTGTGCTGTTTCTGGAGATTGGTGTGATTGCAATATACAATTAATTTTTTTATAGACGAATGTTAATGAACTTAGGTAAGAATTCTGGAAATGGTGGGAGGAGAGGGGAAGGAAGTGTTCAAGAATACTGAGGATGAACCCAACCAACTTCCAAATTTAGGTTTTGTCAATCTTTTTACTTGTCAATTTCTTGATCACTCTCCCACCTACTACATTTTCACAAGTTTTTATTTTCAAATTGTGAGAAAGTAGAAGAAAGAAAAATACCAGCAAAAAATAAAGTCAGTAACTGCTTTTGAGCTCTTTCTTAGGTCCAGTGTAGCGTAGTTGTTTGAGTGTTGGACTACAACCCTGGAAACCAGGATTCAGTTCAGCTATGGAAATCCACTGGGTGACCTTGGACATGTCACACACTCTCAGCCCCAGAAAACCTCATGATACGTTTGCCTTAGAGCCTCCATAAGTCAGAAACTGCTTGAAGGCACACAGCAACAAAGCTCTTTCTGCACTTAGATTTGTTCCTCTTAATATGCACTCTGGGATTTTTTTAATTCATTGATTATTGGCCTTCGTTGCCTTTTTAAGCTTTAAACATGCTCAGAAAGTTTCATTTCAGAGGAGCTCTTGACCTTTCAAGCCTGCGTCCTTTCTTTTCTCTCAATTTGTAAATCTGAAATGGCAGAGACAGCAACTGGCAGAAGAGGCTGTGGATGCTGATAGAGATATTTCATTGGGTTGGGCCATTGCAGATTTTGATAATTCTTGGAAGAAGCTTATTAAACTTATAATTTTTCAAAACTTTTGGTAAGATCTAGACCATTCCAAGGAAAACAATAAAGCAGTGTAGATACATGGGGTTTAAGAATTTCTGTGAAATAGCTGTAAATGTATCCCTTTCCCTTTACTATGTTAAATACATTTTTGAACTAAAAAGTACCAAACTTGTGCTTAGAAACTGTGATATAATAAGAAACCACCAGAAGCCCTTAAGGCTGTAAACTTGATTCTTCTTCGTGGTCTCTGTGCCTCATACATTAGGAGCTTTCACGCCTGCGTGGTAGCTTACAGAAAATTCTAGAGCTTAGTAGCTTGGCGGGAACCCCTCCCCCATGCCGGTACTGCACATGCTCAGCCCGCCAAGCAACGGTCACTCCCCAGTTCTTTCTTGTCCGCCGTTGCATACAGAAGGTTCTCTTAGTGGCTTGTGCTTCTTTGTCATATTTTTCTCTGGTTTTTGACTTCGGCTTCGTTTTCGGACATACGTTTTTGGATTTCGGACTATACTCTTGGTATTTCGACCCCCTCTTCCCACCTTTCTTCGCTTCCTCTACTCGTTCTTCAACGCGACTCTTCTCCGCCTCAAACTATCTTCTCCATCCCGGACGCTCGTCTATGTCGGCCCTCTTTAAGAAGTATGTCTCCTGTGGTCGGAAAGTCGCCCTATCCGACAAACATCGTGAGTGTCTCTTCTGTTTGGGTGAAACCCATAATGTCCAAGCCTGCCCAGTCTGTCGGGAGTTTACCCATCAAACAGTCTGTAATTGCTCGGCAAGGCTCAAGTTGCACTGTTGGGAGGAATCCCTGAGAGCGAAGGACGAGGCAACAATGTCGGAGAAGGCGAAATCGGCAGCTCTTCAATCGTCGGCGGCTGCCACACCGTCTACTTCGTTGGTACCGGGCTCGGTACCGACATTGAAGCTGCCGAAGATTCCCAAAATCTCCACTCAGGCTCAGGAAACGTCTGCGGGCTCGCAGACCTTCGCTTCTTCCAAGCCCTTAACAGCGGCCCAGTGAAAACACCCATCCTCTAAGGACGTTAAGGAAAAGGAGAAGGAGAAGAAGAAGAAGAGGGAGGAGAAGAGACTCTCTCCTATTGAGGAGGCTCGACCTCTCACACCTCCACCGACCCTGCTCACTGAGGAAACGGCGGAGCACTCGGATGTTCAGGAGGTTCTTGAGGTGTCGGATGAGGAGCTGGCCGAGGAGGCCGTGCACCCTGAACTGACCAAAAAAGCGGTTGAGAAAGCCCCGTCGGGTCACCGTGAAACGGTAGACCACCAGGAGGAGGCTGCGACCGGACATCGGCCTTCGCCCAGCCAACGGCCAGCCTCTCGGAGGAGCCACTCCCGCTCTCGGTCCCGCTCTCCCGAACAGAGAGTTAGGCCTCCATCTCCTCGCCTCAGGAGATGCGCCCGGAAAGAGCCCATTCTCGGGTCTCGGTGTTCACCTCTGCCTCCTACCTCGGTAGGTATGGACAGGAAAACCTTTGGCGCGAGTACCCGGGGTCCTATCACTCCTGTTCCCCGTCATACAGGGATAAGTATCACATTGACCCACGGTACTGGTCGCCACGCCGGCGATCCCGATCACCATCGTGGAAAGCACACCGGCCGTATGACAGGCTGCCGGAGAAATTGCCGTCTCCACGCTATCGTAGGTCCAGAGAGCCTTCGCCTCGCTACAGGGCAGTGTCACCGCCCCCGAGGGTAACGGCGACTGCAACGCGTGCGGTGGCGGAAATCACCACGACGCGGGCCGGGGATTCGGCCACCAAGACCACGCAGGTGACGCACCCTCGCTCTTCAACAGCGTCCGCTAAAGCGGCGCCTACCTCAGCCACGGCACTGCCCGTGAAAAAAGCGTCGACAACGACAGCATCATCGACCCCGGCAGCGGAGAAAATGGTGGAAAGATCCTCGTCTCCCTCTTCTTCTCAGTCTTATGAGACGAAGTCCGACTCGGGAGACTTGACACCATCTTCCCACGAATCGCCTCCACTCAACTTTGGAGAGCCGGCCCCAGACTCTGCTCCTGAGGACATCCGCCAGTTCTCGGCGATCCTCCTACACATGGCTGCGGCGTTGGGCTTGAAAGTTACGGATCCAGCCCCAGCGGCGCAGGACCCCGTTTTCCAATACCGTTTTCCAGTACCACCATCCACCGCGCCGCTGCCCTTCCTGCCCACGCTTCTGGATGCCCTGAGACACCCATGGGCCAAACCAGCTTCAGCCCAACTTATACCTCACAGGTTGGAGCACCTATATAAGACCCAAAAGGAGAAAGCGGAGTTCCTATTTACTCACCCAGTCCCTAATTCGATTATCGTGGAGTCGACTCAGACTAAAGGCGGTACCAGGCTGCACACGACACTGCCAGACTGCAAGGGCCGAAAACTTGATAACTTCGGGCAACGATTCTATTCTGCATCTTCCTTGGTTGTTCGTGTCCTGAACACCATGGCTTGCATCGCCACCTACCATAGGAACATCCTGGACCGGCTCGCTCTGCTTCTGGCTGACCTTCCCGACGAATCCAGAGCAAGCGCCACTCAGTTGTATAATGAAGCGGTCGCACTTGCGACTCAACAACTAGCCTCCTCAAGACATGCTGTGGAGGTGACCTCGAGAGTGATGGTTGGGTAGGTTGCCCTTCGATGACACACATGGCTGCGGTCGTCAGGGCTTCAAGAGGAAAGCCATAAGAGGATTGAAGATCTCCCTTTTGATGGCCAGGGACTTTTTCATTCCTCCACAGACGAGGCCATGGACCAAGTCATCAAAGCCCGACTAACAGCCAAGAAGATGGGCATCAACCAACCGCAGCCTTGCCGCAGCTTCGGTTCGCGTCAGTCGTGGCGTAGATCCTCCTCCTCCACGTATCAACAGTCTGCGCGTTCCACTGCTTCCCAGCCTTCTACTTCATCCAACACTCGAAGACCTCTTTGGAGACGCCCATCTTCTTCTTCCAAGAAGTCTTCGGGTACGAAGTCAAGGTTTTGACCACCTTCGCAGGTCGCCACTGATACCATCCTTCCACTTCCCAACATCCCTGGAAGATCGACCGAGCTTGGCCAGACACCTCGCCGAGTGGAGAATAGTCACCATGGACTCTTGGGTACTTGCCATCGTCCATCTTGGCTATGCCATAGAATTTCAAAGTATACAACCACGAGGCGTCTATTACTCCACCCCGGCCAGCTCGGTCCTGCTGGAAGAGATCCAATCCCTTCTGCAAAAAGGGGCGATCGAGGAGCTCCTGTCCTCAGCCAAGTCCACCGGCTTCTTCTCTCGGTACTTCACGGTATCGAAAGCGGACGGAGCCTTGCGACCCATTCTGGACCTCAGAGGAGTGAACGAGTTCATGCACCCCAAGAGGTTCAAGATGCTCACGCTAACCTTGATCATGCCCTTCTTCCGTCGAGGAGACTGGTTTGCCTCCATCGATCTTCGGGATGCTTACTTCCACATCACCATCCGCCCGCAGCACCGTCGGTACCTCCAGTTCACGGTCGACGACACCTGCTACCAGTACAGGGTGTTGCCCTTTGGACTCTCCACCACACCCAGGGTCTTTACCAAATGCATGGCCCCAGTGGTATCATACCTGCGGACGGAAGGCCTCTCTGTTTATCCCTACCTGGACAATTGGCTTTTGGTGGCGTCCTGCAAACAGAGACTGTATGAGGACATACATCGGACACTTACTCTTCTCACCCGTCTCGGGCTTTGAATCAACCTGAAGAAGTCCCACCTCGAACCCTCCAGGGTCCTCCATTTCATAGGGGCAACCCTGGACTCGGTATCGGCGAGGGCGTACCTACCAATGGATCGGGCGAGAACGCTCCGTCTCACGGCGTCGAGCGTTCTTCAGGCTCCGACAGTGACAGCGAGGAGGATTCAGCAACTCCTTGGTTACATGTCCTCCACGACTGCCATGACTTACCTCTCCAGGCTGTGCGCACGACCACTCCAGCACTGGTTCATACGAGCTTTCAACCCACTTCTCGATAACCAGGGATGCCTACTTCACCCGCCTCACCGTGTGCGCGAGTCCCTGCTTTGGTGGCAGTCTTACAGCAACCTCCTGACGGGCATGCCGTTCCGAGAAGAGAACCCGACAGTCACGGTAACGACAGGTGCCTCCCTATTTGGGTGGGGAGCGCACTGCGACGACCTCAGAATCCGTGGCCGGTGGATCGACCGCGAGACCGCTCTTCACATAAACGCCCTCGAGCTCCTAGCCATTTGGAAGGCTCTGATGAGGGCCTTTCGACACCTCGTTACCGGCCGTACAGTACTGATCCTCGCGGACAATACGACGGCGGTCTGTTATGTCAACAGACAAGGAGGGACTCATTCGACTACCCTCCTCAACATAGCCCTCGACTTATAGAATTGGTGTGCCTCTTTGAGAATCCACCCAGTGGCAGTTCACCTGGCCGGGCAGGAGAGCACCATGGCAGACGCACTCAGCAGGGACACCTCATCCCACCACGAATGGTCCCTTTCCACTGAGGCGTTTCAGATGGTTCAAGACCGATGGGGCGAGCCCGAAATAGACCTCTTCGCTACCAGCGACAACGCGAAGTGTCGTTGATACTGTTCGAGAGCCGACCGGGATCGCCATTCCATCGGCGATGCCTTCCAGTTCGGGTGGAACGAAGGTCTCCTCTACGCGTTCCCTCTGTTCCCTCTCCTGGGCCGAGTGATATCGAAGATCCTGGCGGACCGAGCCGATATCATCCTCGTTGCCCCATACTGGCCGAGACAGCATTGGTTTGCTCCCCTGCTCCAGGCTGCTCGGGGTCAGACTCTCCGGTTCCCGACGACACGACCTTCTCTCGCACTCTGACAGCCTTGTGCTTCACCCAGACTTGCCACTCCTGGCCCTCCATGCTTGGAGGATATCGCAGTAGCAGACCCCGTCATTGGGAACGTATTGACCGCGGCCAGGAAGGAATCGACACGCCGCAACTACCATTACAAGTGGCAGCGCTTCATCGCTTTTGCAGAATCTCGAAAGGAGCCTGTGTCACCTGTAAACCTGCCGACGGTGCTCCACTTCGTTCTGCATCTCCGTGAACAGGGCTTGGCCTTCTCTTCCCTGAAGGTCTACCTCGCCGCTATCGTGGCTTACCAGGCCCCATGATCACCATCAGCGGCCTTCTTCCGCGACAGTACCGTAAGGCGGTTCCTGAAGGGCCTCCAGCATCTCTATCCACCGGTATCACCACCGTTACCACCGTGGTCACTCTCTCTGGTGCTGTCGCAGCCGACGAGGCCGCCCTTCGAACACATGGCAACCGCAGATGACAGGCTGCTCTCCATGAAAACGGCCTTCTTGGTAGCTGTCACTTCTGCCAGATGGGCCGGGGAGTTGACAGCCCTTCGGAGTGACGAGCCTTACCTGGTGTTTCACAGGGACAAGGTAGTTCTTCGGCCTGACATCTCTTTCCTGCCGAAGGGGGTGTCCAGCTTCCATCTAGGCCAGGACCTTATCTTGCCGACCTTCTGCCCTAGCCCGCCGCCGCCGCTGGAGAGGTCTCTTCACTCCCTCGATGTTCACTGGGCCTTGGCCTTCTATACGGATAGGACTTCTTCTTTCCAACAGACTCCGCACCTTTTTGTATGTTATGGCAGGCGTCGGAGAGGTGTCCACCCAGAGCTTTTCCAAGTGGGTGGTACAGACTATACAACTGGCATATGAGCTCACAAAGCAGCCTCCACCAGCCTTTCTTCGAGCCCATTCTACAAGAGCTGTGGCAACGTCAGCAGCCCTCCTGCGAGGAGTTGACTTGCATGAACTCTGCCGTGTGGCGACCTGGTCCCAGCCATCAACCTTCGTGCGCCACTACAGGCTCGACTGCCGGTCCCGTCGAGATGCTTGCTTTGGACGTGCTGTGCTGGCTTCTGTACTCTAGGACCTGACCCACCGTCCTACCGGTAAGCTATACAGTCTCCTAATGTATGAGGCACAGAGACCACGAAGAAGAACAGGTTGCTTACCTGTAACTGTAGTTCTTCGAGTGGTCATCTGTGCCCTCATACATGCCCACCCTTCCTTCCCCTCTTTTTCAGGTCCCTGTATCTCTACGGCGGACCACAGAACTGGGGAGTGACCGTTGCTCGGCAGGCTGAGCATGCGCAGTACCGGCATGGGGGAGGGGTTCCCGCCAAGCTACTAAGCTCTAGAATTTTCTGTATGCTATCGTGCAGGCACGAAAGCTCCTAATGTATGAGGGCACAGATGACCACTCAAAGAACTACAGTTACAGGTAAGCAACCTGTTCTTATTGTTACCCAGGAGTAAGCTCCATTTCTCACATTGAGAATTGGTTCTCAGTGAACATGCATAGGATTCTGTTGTAAAAAAAAAAAAAAAAAATTCTAGTTCTATAAGCTTACTATACATTATTATCATTTTTTTTGTTTCATTTTTATCCTTCTCTTTATCCAAGGAGGGCAGGGCAGTGTACAAAGTTTTCTCCTTTTCCATTTTTCGATGCAACATTTTGTGTACTAAGTCATGTTCAGAGATAATTATTGGCTCAAGGTCACCATCTTGAATTTTGTATGCTGTTTCCTTGCCTGTAATCAGGAAGGAACCCCCAATACATACGTTCTACCCCGATAAAATTTTCTAAACAGAGTGTTCAACTCTCTCTTCTGTTGCCCACCCCCATCTTGACCATATATTTTCCAACTATTGCTGTGCACTATATTTTACGGAGAATTTTCCAAATATTTCTATATTCAGATGCTCTGGTTTTGTTGATTTTTTTAAACTCCTCCCCTTTTTTAACCCATTATAATTCTATGATTTTTAAGCTTGCTGATACCACCAGATTGTTTTTCAGTGTCCCCATTTTGACTTCAGTCATGGTAGTTCCCAGGAGATGTTTTCTTGTCACAGCAATACTGTATGACCATTACCCCAAATAGAATTTGATATTGCCATGATCCCTAGATTCATGGAACGTCTTTATCATTTTAGATGGTACAGGCATCATGGGGGTACAGCCTTCATCTGCACCTCTACCTGTTGATGCTGTTCATAGACCTCCTGCTGTGTCTCTGTAAGTACTGCTAAGATTAGATTAGTATTCTTATGTAATATGATTTTGGAAAGGAGTAATGGAAAATTGTCAGTTTTTAAAATTGTAGGTTGGAACTTGACAGAATGTATAGGAAAAATGAGAAAAATACCATTTTAAAAACTCATTTCAATTAGCAACCTCTTTAGCTTTTTGATAACTATTTCCTTTCCTCTCCTTCTTTTGAATGCAGCAGTAAAATTGGAGCAAAGGTTACAAATGACAGACCAAGAGGTCTGGGAATATTTCCTGAAGAAAGATCAAAGCCCACAAGAGACACTGCTTTAACATACCAACAGGAATTACAACAGCAGGTGGGAAGGTGAAATTTGTTTGGAAGTGATTTTTGTGTTCTGAATACAAATTATGATAATTAAAGTGACTGATTTCAGGAATTAGCAAATTCTATTTTCTAGTATTTATTCTCCCATATTAATTGCTCTCATTATTTGAGATTTTCTGAGGTAAATATGTCTATGGCCATTTCCGCACTAGCCTGTTCTAGCGCGATGATTCCACTTTCAACCTCCTCTGGAATCCTGGGGTTTGCAGTTTCGGGAGGGGCCGGCCGGCCCCTCCCAAAACTGCAAGCCCCAGGATTCCAGAGGAGATTGAAAGTGGAATCATCGCGCTAGAACAGGCTAGTGCGGAAATGGCCTATATGTCTTCTAGTAAGAAATAATAGCTTGAAATGCATCATGGAGTTATTTCTCAGTATTTCAAATGCTATATCCTTTCTTTATGTTGTCTAGTATTAATTTTAACTTGAATGCTAAATGTATTAATTGTTTTGTTAACAATTCTTGAACTTAAAATAGAATTACATAGAATATATACAGTATGTTTCAAGGAATTAGCTTGATCTAGTCCATGATGGATATATTGTCAAAATATGAAAGGATCCTTTAAAGGCGGAGATGAACCATGGGCAGCCCTCCAGGACTGTTGTGACCCATCCTGTATCTCAAGTACCTCAATGAGTTTGTGAGATACAAGAGATTCAAGATAAAGACTCTTCAGACAATAACAGAGAACTTGAAAATTGTAGAGTGTACCTTCATGTTCCCATGGACACAATGTGCAGGAAGTGATTGAGATTCCAGTACAATCATGACCATTATCAATTCAAAGCTCTACATTTTGGCCTGACTTCTGTACCCAGGATGTTCACAAAAGTCTTGGTTCCCTTGGTAGCACATCTCAGGCAAAAGGGAATATTAACTCTTCCCTTACTTAGATGATTCCTTCTGAAGGCAAGTTCCAGAGTAAAATCAGTCAAGATTTGAAGTGAACAGTTTGAACCCTGGAAAAGTATGGATTTATGGTAAACTTTGGGAAGAGTTGCTTAGACTCCATTAACACATTTGGGACCACTGTTCAATACCAGGATGGACTGTCTCTTTCTTGCAAGAAAGGAAACACCAGTGTAACATTTAATGTTCTTAAGGTCTGCAGATGTGATGCTATTAGCCAAAATAATGGGCATTCTAGTATCAGTGCTCCAATTAGTTTGCTGGAGCAGATAATCACCAAGGCATCTTATACTGCATCAGCTGGCAATAGAAAACAGGAGTCCTTACAGTGTGCCTTTGCCTTCCTTTCTGAAAAAGGACTTGGGATAGTCACTAAAGGTGGGGAAGACAATTCCTCTGATAAATCAACAGAAACTTGAAATAACAACCAATACAAGCCTCACCAGATGAGGATCACATTGCAGCAACCAGACAAGCCAGCCCACTCAAGTCTTTGGTTGGCATTGGACAGAAGGCACAACATAAACATCCTGAAATTGAAGGCTGTTAGGTTAGCCCTGTTGAGATCTGTAAGATTCATCAAGGGATGTCATGTTTAAGTGAGCATACATAAGGTATACATGTGCAACAAGGAGGACTACAATCACTTCCTCAAGTACTAGAGTCAAACAAGTTGTTCAGATGGGCTGAGAAGAACCTCCTAGTTATATAATTTGTACAAGTGAAGGGCAGGTTGAATATATGGATGGATTATCTCATGAGGAAGAGTAGCCACTCTGGAGAGTGGACCCTGCTCGATGGAGCATTTTAGCAATTGAACAGATCATAGGACTATTCCAACAGTTTTGTTGGAATATAGGACTATTCCAAATAGGTTTATTAGCTTCTGGCAAAAATTTCAAGCTAAAAGATTTTGTTTGATTGATAGAAGCAAAAATACAGGAGCTTTCAGTGCCTTAGCAGTTGCTCGGCTGAAGGGACTGCCTTTATGCCTTTCCTCTGATTCCACTTATGAAGGGGGTTCTGCTCATGATTCATCAGGAAAAGGCTGTAGTGGTGCTGATAGCTTTGCATTGGCCCAGGTTCCTGTGGTTTCCACTGCTGGTGCAAATGTCAATCAGACCTCCATCAAAACTACCAGAATGTCTGGATCTACTCAGTCAGGAGCCACTACTTCATCCCAATCCAGATTTGATATATCTGGCTGCTTGGATTTTAAGTGGAGCTTCAGGTTTACACAAAATGGGTAGTGGACACTATCTTAACTTCTAGGAGAATGTCAACACAGCAAATATATAATTTCACTTAAGGCAGTATTTGGAAATTAATGAAGGACTCACACAGTGGAGCCAGAAGGCTTGCAGGCAAGGCATGTTTTGCAGTTTCTGCAGGATTGTCTTCGTGAAGGTCCCAGACTAAACACATTGAAATAGCAGGTTCCCACTTTGGCAGCAGTCTTAAAGTTTGATAACGGATTGTCAACATGCACTCATTAAAATATGTTTTTGGGGGCACCACAATAAAATCATATCCAACTGTTCATCAGTTCCTTATTTGAGACTTGAGTATGATATCAAATACACTCACGAGACCTCCTTTTGAACCAAAGAAGGATGCTGCTCTGAGATTATTCATCTATAAAGTGCCATTCCTTGTAGGAATAATGTCAGCCAGGAGGGTTTCAGAGTTAACAGCTCTATGCATGCACCCAAATTTATGTAAGTTTGAGCATGATCAGCTTACGTTGATATTGGACCCATCTTTTCTGCCAAAATGCCTTTCTAAGAAGGAGGTAAGTGAAGCAGTTTAGTTTCCTACCCTTTGTCCATATCCAAGCCATGCTTAGATCATAAAAGGCATACATTATTTGTAAGGAGAGCAGTGAAGGAGAATGTTGCGGATTAGGTATACTGAAGCTTTGTTTGTCTCTTTCTGTCCATTTACTTTGAACCACAAGGCTTCAAAAGTAGTGATTGCAAGGTGGATCAAGGCCTGTGTTTATTTTTATGTTATCATTATGCTGAGAAACTGAGACCACAAAATGTTTGACCACATTCTGTTAGATCAGTAGCAACAAGTGCAACAGAGCAGTTTCAACATCTTTGGAAAATATGTGTTCCCATGGTGGGTTGGAAGGAATCAGCCACATTTATGTAGTATTATAAAGTGGATAGATACAGGACTGTACAAACAGGAGTTGATAGAACTGTGCTGCGGACAGTGGTGATGTAGGGAAATACTTGTTCTCACCCAAATCATTAGAGGACTTGGGTAAGTCCCTTGAGTGAGTGGATTGCTCCTCCATTCCATCTTCCATTCCATCCATGAGTGGCCATTCTGAGATGGCAGGAGGAGCAATACACCCTATCCCCACAAGGGATTAATCTGTTGCTTACTTGGGTTCTGTAGGTCAGTCAGGTCAGGACTTTATAATTAAACTGGAGTCAGACCAGTCACAACAGAAATAACTCAGACTCCTGCCTTGTTGGTTGGCGTGCAGGGAATAATCCATAAGTGAATGGATGGCTTCTCCTGCTGTCCTAGATCCACCATTCACAGTAAGTACCAACCTCTCATTTAAAACCTATGTAACAATTTTGATTGATCTCTTCATGTGATTGTTTAGAATGAACTCTCTCTGGTGAACCTTTCTCATGTATATATGACTATAGAAAGAATGGGACGACTTTGTTTAACTGGACAGATATGACCATCTGTCATGTGGTATGGATTACTATTGAGCTTTCAATACTAATCTTAAAAATGCTTCAATGAATAATTAATTGGAAAAGTTTTATTTCTTTTTTGTTTGTTTTTTAGATAAGAGAAAGAGAAGAACGTCGCAGGCAGGAAAAAGAGGAAAAAGAACAGTATGAAGCCAAATTAGAAGCAGAAATGAGAAGTTACAATCCTTGGGGAAAAGGAGGTGGAGGTGCTCCTCTCAGAGATAAAAAGGGAAACCTCATAAGTACGTTTGATAGTTGGGGGATCTTTTGTTTGCCTGTCTTTATCTGTAGCTGTTTATATTCAGAAATAAATGGCACTTAAGAGAGTAAAAGGATGTACTACAGCGAATTTACAGCATAGAAGAAATCTGTTTTAGTTACTTAGACTAATCCATCAGTTCTTACTTCACTGGCAGTTACTTTTAAAAAAAACAGTTTTGAAAACAAAGAAACATAGTGGGAAAATGTAGCAAGAAGCAAAAGAAAAGGTGTAAGACACATAAAATATAGAGAGAATCCTGTGAAACAGCGAAAGAACAAACTGAGAGAACGAATATTTACTTATAATGTTGTTGAACATTATTCTTTATTCAAGAAAGCTTGAAGCAGCTTACTTTCAGAATTTATATTCCTTAATGGAAGTTGAATATTTTTCAATTAATAATTAAAAAGAATAATTGATTTTCAAGGAAGCAGTTTATGGGAGGAACTATATATACAGGTTGAGATTCTTGGGGTATTTAGCATAGTGGCTCTGGTTGCCAAAGAGGCAAAAGAGAGTATCAAGAAATTTCTGACTATAAATGAAAAATCCAGCTTTCTTCCCCACATGCATAATTTGTCTGAATCATGGTGCTTGTTCATTAATTTCTTAACCAATGTCTTTCTGCAATATCATTTTCTACCCATTTTGTGTTTATAAAAAATAAACATTACATTAAAATTAGGTTATTGATAATTTTTTGTTAACTTCCCAAAACATTGTGACTCATTTGTTAGCAGTTTGAAGTGTGTGTGTGTCATTTATAGATTTTGAGGGGGAAAAATCAGACATGCACACACATATGCACATGTATATCAGAATTCTATTTGATACTCGTTAGCCGTTTGGGGGACTGAATTCAGTGTTTGCTTGAGCTGTCAGGTACATTCTTCAAATTCAGTTATGTTTATGAGACCCCACCTGATGTACAATGATTTTTGCCATTTCTCCTCTTGACTGTAGCCCCCTCCCAGCACCTGTACGCTGAGGGGGTTGCAGAAAGAGAAGAAATTCTCCAAATGATGTCAAAATGCGTAGTTTACAAATAAAGAGGTGATAAATCTGGAGACAGTGTCTTAACATGAATAATTAAACAAAGATTAGATAAGAGAAGTAGAGCAACACATTAGACTACAGAGAGTAGAGGAGCCCTGCTTATGCCTAAAACTCAATGCTGATATCTTCTCTTTAATTTAAAAATAAAAAGGAGTAATAATAAAATGTTGCTTGGATTTGTAGCAAGTGTTCAGATAAAACATACACACTACACAGCAAATGTAATTCTATCTTAGATGATGGCCTTTATGTGTCCTCCTGACTATAAATCTGGAGGAAGATTTCTTACCTTGAAACTGTCAAACATTCCTCTTGTTGGAATAAACAATGGCTGTTTCCCCTCTTCTTCAGCTGACTTGAATATGATGCACAAGCAAAATGAAGATGCATATCATAATCCAGAGGCACGAGTATCTGAAGATAAAAGGGCTATAGTCCCTGTTGACCTAAGTTTGGCCTCCCCAAGACTTGAGAATACAGATGACTCTACAAATAAAATAGCAGGTTTAAACTATACCGTATCTTCAGTTGTAAATGTGTGTTGTGTCACTTGTCAAAATTGTTGTACATTCTTGCTATGCTGTACTTTCCACTGAAGGCAGTCCTATGTTTTTTCTCCTTCTGAGTTTCTTTTAAACTTGGGATAGTTGGTAGTACTAGGCAATGCATGATTGCATGAGTAACATTTTTGTATCCCTTGTAGCTTTCTCTTCTCTACTGTAAAACAATCTGTGTATGTTCCCCCCCACAGGCATTTGCAGAATATTCTCCATCAGTAGAAGAGAAGAGGAGACTCCCTCTCCCCTTCATATATTGTAATCACTTGACCATTTCTAAAACCATCAGCAAGTGTCATGTTAAACTTATCCTCAGTGGTGGGTTCCATATGAAAAGGAGGATATATCTGCTCCATGTTTTAGTGGGAACTTAAAGGAACTCTCCAACATGCTGAATCCTATCCCCCCTCCCCAGATAGGTTGAGCATCTGACACAGCTCTTTTAGGATTTAGAGTCAAACCAGAATGGATTCATCAGCCCATTGACATGAAAGCCACCAATGATGCTTCCTCTCTTCCCTGGGTGATAGCTCTTCTTCAGAGCCTTTATGCTAGTTTGTGTGAAAAGGCAGAAATTTTAGCCTTTTAGTGGATGTTGCTGTAGACTGTTTATTCAGAAGTGAGATCGAAACATTAATCTTATTGTAAGTGTGCTAAAATTTCAAAAAACAGTATGCTTTGGGGAATGTGCTTGTTAGAGCTTGGTCATGCCAAGTACCTGTTTAGTGAGAACTTATTCATAGTATTCCTGATGATGATTCTGATGATTTATTAATGTTATTATATAAGATTCTTTATAGGATTAATCTGGAGAACTAGTAGAAAGTAGTTTCCTCATTTGCATAAAACTCCATGTTATGTGAACTGAATTCTGTCTTGTGGGTATTTCTTAGGAAATAGTCAATCATTGTGAAACAGTAAATCATTTAAAAGGTTATGGATTAGCATTCACAAACATGGAACTTGGCATGGTATTTAACATACTTAGATGCATTATTGGTTTTTAGAAAATAAGCCTCCTTTTAAAGAAAAGAAAAACTCAGCAAAATATGCCCTAAATTGAATGACTAGATTTTTCTTGTTGTTGTTTCTGTGAACATACTTCAGCAAGTTAATTATTAGAGTGGTTTTAAGGGGTCTCAGCACTTTGAAAAACAGCAACTTGAAATGGTTGGTGGTAGATCTTTCTGTTTTTCTTGTATTGTCAATTTTGTATTCAAATTACTTTCTTAACTTACAAATGTCTGTTTTTACAAAATACAAATAAGGGGGAATTTAAACACTGCAATTAGCCAGGTAGATGCCAATGCATTTCTTTCCTGCAAATTGTTTCAGTGGTAATTTTGAAGTATTCAGGGAGACATGTCAAGTCTTTGCTAAAGCTTAGTATGCCTTTCGTGCAATTCAGATAACCACCAAAGGCCCAGTGCTCAGATACAGAGAATTCCCACAGGCACAGTAGAGCCTGGTTTTCACTTAACCCCTGCCTACATGTGTACATGTACAGGTTGAGCAACAGATCATTGGAGTCATGGGAGAGCTGGATAGACATATGTCCCCATCCAGTATTTCTCTGAAGCATCAGAGTTATATTTTGATAGGAGATATGTTACATGCTCATTGATGTTGCTTCAGAAGCACATTCTGTTGCTGGATATGTGATTTCCACACGGGTAGGTATGGACATTAGGAAAAACAGCTTTTTCAAGTCTGCTGATCCAGTTTGCTTGACTGTACAATTAATTCTTAACTAGGAGAATCCAGGTGTTGTCTTGTTTTCATTGAGCATTTCTTTGGCTGTAGCATTTGAAGTACTGCAAATGCATGTTATGTTCAATAGTCAAACAAAAATTAGTTGAAACCAGATACAAATGTTAGTTTAAAAATTTCTGCAAAAAATAGATTTACTCATATTTGCAATCAATTTTTTAAAAACTAGGTTTCACACATACACAAGCATCCCCATTTGCCCGTGGCAATGTATTTGGCGAGGCTTCCACCCCAGAACAGCTTAGGCAGCAAGAATCCTACAAGAACTTCCTTCATTTTCAGGTGAGTTTGTATACCAATAATAAGGAAAGCAAAAGATTTTTCTAATCTAGCAAACTTGTTTTATTAGGTATAGCTTTTAAGACTTTTGCAAAGAAGCCCTACTGATTGTTTTTAATAGTTGAACTGGAACATACATTTTCCTCTGGTGTCCTGTATAATAGGATGGGGAGCTTCAGCAGGTTGAGGAGGCCAGCTGGTTGACCCCAATATCCTCTGGGGGCTTCACAGATGACTGAAAATACTGAAAAACAGCAAAAACAAAAGCAGAAGTGACTGGAAGTCTTATTTTTCTTTTGAAGAACAATTTTTTAAAAACATGCAAGGGATCTATGACCTATATAACAGACAAATCACCACTCCTAGGAAATTCCAAGAGAAGCAATTCATTTTGCCAAACATATTGGGGGAACTGAAGGGAATTCCCAGAGTTTCATTTGCTCACCCCTCCTATATACCATACAAACATATGCTCAAGATCCATACTCAGACAAACAGTGCCAGCCACATGCAAGGATTAACATACCATGCCTTGATGAAGTAGCAGTATAATATGCAATAAAGATAACCAATTTAATTTGCTAATTACTGGCACAAAGATGGAGAATATCAAAGTAGAGCTGTTGGACAAACTGCATTTAATTTTTTAAAAAAACTTGTTTGCTGTTTGGCAAATGGAAAAATGTATAGTCTAGCACAGGGTTTCTCAATCAGGCTTCCTAAGTTTCTGTGAGAGGCTGCCAGGGGTTTCACAAGAGATTGTAACTGACCTCCCCCCTCTGCCCTTTTTTTGAGCTTTAGATGTAACAGTTTTTTGCAGCAGGTCCCTGAAATCTGAAAATTGTCTCACAGGTTCATCCAGGTTGTGAAAAGGTTGTGAAAAGCTGTTTTCATAGTGTATTTTTTCTTCAGAATGGAATGATCTCTAGAGAAATGCAAATCTGAGATTACATACCACTTTATTTCTTCACTTTTTTAGTTTCTAGTTGTTCTGATTCGTATGTCTATTTGTTTGCAAAAATGAGGTCTAAAACATTTCAGAAAGCAAAAAGGATGTCGGTCTATTAGAACAAATCAAAAGTTGTATGCAATGTGGTAGGAATGCAGTAAGACTGCAATAAATAAATATACATGGATGGGTGGTATCAAGGTAGTCTCTAGTGATCAGATATGACAACAGGATGTTGTGAGGTTAAAAAACTTTCTTTTCTTAGTACACCAAGTAAGAACAGGTTGCTTACCTGTAACTGTGGTTCTTCGAGTGGTCATCTGTGCCATCATACACTAGGAGCTTTAGCGCCTGCGCGGTAGCGTTCGGAAACTTCTAGAGCTTGTTCGCTTGGCGGGAACCCCTCCCCCACGCCGGTACTGCGCATGCTCCTCCCGCCGAGCAACGGTCTCTCCTCAGTTCTGTCGTCCGCCGTAGAACCTACAGGGACCTGAGAAAGAGGGGAGGAAGGGCGGGTGTGTATGATGGCACAGATGACCACTCGAAGAACCACAGTTACAGGTAAGCAACCTGTTCTTCTTCTCGTGGTCTCTGTGCCTTCATACACTAGGAGACTGTGTAGCTTACCGGTCGGACGGCGGGTCAGGTCCTACAGCACGGAAGCCAACACCTCACGTCCAAACCGGGCATCTCTGCGCGACCGGCAGTCGAGCCTGTAGTGGCGCACGAAGGTCGATGGTTGGGACCAGGTCGCCACACGGCAGAGTTCATGCAGGTCAACTCCTCCGCAGGAGGGCCGCAGAAGTAGCCACAGCTCTGGTGGAGTGGGCTCGAAGCAGGACTGGCGGAGGCTTCCTCGCGAGCTCATACGCCAGTTCAATAGTCCTTACCACCCACTTGGAGAAGCGCTGGGTGGACACTTTTAGGCCCCTCCGACGTCGCCCATAGCAAACAAAGAGATGCGGCGTCTGTCGGAAGGAAGCAGTCCTGTCCTTGTAGAAAGCCAATGCCCGACGCACGTCCAGGGAGTGGAGGGACCGCTCCAACGGTGTCGTCGGGTTCGGGAAGAAGGCAGGCAGGATGATGTCCTGGTTGAGATGGAAACTGGACACCACCTTTGGCAGGAACGAGATGTCAGGTCTCAGGACCACCTTGTCCCTGTGGAAGACCATGAAGGGCTCATCGGAACGAAGAGCTGTGATCTCACCCGCTCGCCTCGCTGAGGTCACCGCTACCAGGAAGGCGGTTTTCATTGTCAGGAGCCTGTCATCCGAAGGTCGCCATCGGCTCGAAGGGCGGCTTCGTCAACTGCGAGAGCACCAGCGAGAGGGACCACGGCGGTAGCGGCGGCGATACCGGCGGGTAGAGATGGTAAAAGTCCCTTCAGGAACCGCTTAACGGTATCGTTCCTGAAGAAGGCCGAGGCAGCAGATCGTGGCGGTTGGTATGCCACGATCGCGGAGAGATACACCTTCAGGGATGGAAACGCCAGGCCCTGTTGCCGGAGGTGCAGGAGGAAGTGCAGGACGGTTGAGAGCCCTGCGGGCGATACCGGCTCACTCCTCTCGTTAGCGAAGGTCAGGAAGCGTCGCCACTTGTATTGATAGTTGCGACGGGTGGATTCCTTCCTGGCCGCGACGAGGACGGTACCGAGCACGGGATCGTCTAGTGCGATATCCTCCAGGCATGGAGGGCCAGGCGTGGCAGGTCCGGATGGAGGACTCGGCCGCCGGAGTGGGAGAGCAGGTCCGGTGTCGGTGGCAACCGGAGCAGGTCGTCTCGCACGGCTCGTAGCAGGGGTGCGAACCAATGTTGCCTCGGCCAGTACGGGGCTACCAGGATCGCGTCGGCTCGGTCGGCTCGGATCTTCGATATCGTCCGGCCGAGCAGCGGGAACGGCGGGAACGCGTAGAGGAGTTCCCCGGTCCACGGAAACTGGAAAGCGTCCCCGATGGAGGCACGATCGTGGCCCGCTCTGGAACAGAATCGGCGACACTTCGCTTTCCCTGGTCGCGAAGAGGTCGATCGATGGTTCGCCCCAGCGGTCCCGAATCAGTCCAACGCCTCTCCGGAGAGAGACCATTCGTGATGGGATGAGGTGTCTCTGCTGAGGGCATCTGCCGTGGTGTTTCCTGCCCGGCCAGGTGAACCGCCACGGGATGCGTGTGCAGGCGAATGCACCATTCCCACAGGCCGAGCGCGATGTCGAGCAGGGTCGTGGAATCAGTCCCACCTTGTCTGTTGATGTAGCAGACGGCGGTGGTGTTGTCCGTAAAGAATCAGGACCGTGCGCCCCGCCACGGCATGGCGGAACGCCCGTAGGGCTTTCCAGACGGTGAGCAGCTCCAGCGCGTTGATAGGGGAGAGCGGTCTCGTCGTCGGTCCATCTGTCGCGGACTCTGAGATCGCCGCAGTGGGCACCCCATCCATACAGGGAGGCGTCGGTCGTTACCGTCACCTTCGGTGTCGGCTGTTGGAAAGGCATCCCTGACATGAGATTGCGTCGCGACTGCCACCATCGGAGGGATGAGCGGACGTCTCCCGGCAGCTGCAGTCGGAGTGTCTGTTCGTCTCGCAGGGGGTCGAATATGCGGACGAACCAGTGTTGAAGAGGTCTTGCTCTCAGCCTGGCGAGATATGTCACAGCGGTCGTCGAGCCATGTAGCCCAAGAGCTGCGGGGACGCTTCTCGCAGATAACGTCGGGGCCGTACGAGCGTGAGCGGCGGCCTGGATCAAGGTTTGTGCTCGAGAGTCTGGTAGGTACGCCCTGGCGGAGGTCAAAGTCGAGCGTCGCCCCGATGAAGTCCAAGACCCTCGCCGGCTCGAGGTGGGACTTCTTCGGATTCACTCGTAGACCAAGGCGGGTCAGGAGTGACAACGTCACGTGGACGTCGTGGTAAAGTCTCTGTTTGCAGGACGCCACCAACAGCCAATCGTCGAGGTAGGGAAGACGGAAGCGCCCTTCGTCCGCAGGTAGGATACCACCGGGGCCATGCACTTGGTGAAGCCCCTTTGGGGGAGTCGAGAGTCCGAACGGCAGCACCTTGTACTGGTAACAGGTGTCGTCGACTGCGAAGCGGAGGTACCGTCTGTGCTGCGGGCGAATGGCGATATGGAAGTATGCGTCTCGGAGATCGATGGAGGCGAACCAGTCCCCTCGATGTAGGAAGGGTAGGATCGACGGGATCGTGACCATCTTGAACCTTTTGGGGCGGATGTAGTAGTTCACCCCTCTGAGGTCTAGGATCGGCCGGAGGGTACCGTCGGCTTTCGGTACCGTGAAGTACCTGGAGAAGAAGCCGGTGGTCTTGGCCTCTTGCGGGAGCCGCTCGATCGCCCCTTTCTGGAGGAGGGATTGTATCTCTTCCAGGAGGGCCGGACTCGACGGCGTGGAGTAATAAACGCCGCGAGGAGGAATATCGAGAAACTCGATGGCGTAGCCAAGACGGACGATGGAAAGTACCCAAGAGTCCGTAGTGACATACTGCCACTCCGCTAGGTGTCGAGCGAGAGTCGGTCGGTCTCCGAGCGCTGATGGTAGGCTGAAGAGTGGGTATTGGTGGGTCCTGCCAGACACGTCAAAAACGAGACTTTGTCTCGGAGGAGGACTTCTTCGACGAAGGCGGGCGCCGCCTAATCGTGCGTCTGGCCGATGAGCCGGAGGACGGTCTCGACTGTCCAGACTGGGCCGAACGCTGGAACGACGAGGTGGAAGATCGTCGCCAGGATGGTCGGAAGGTGGAGGCCCTGCGGGTCTGCGTGGCCGGCTGCAGCCCAATCTTTTTTGCGGCAGTCTCGCCTTGACGAGATTGTCCAAAACTTCGTCTGTGGACGAATTGAATAGGCCTTCACCGTCGAAGGGGAGACTTCAATCCTCCTTCTGGTGTCCTCCTGGATGTCGGCCGGTCGAAGCCAAGCATGGCGGCGGAGGCCGACGGATCCCGCCATGACCCGGGAGGCGATCTCCACTGCGTGCCGGGAGGAGGCCATCTGGTGCCGAGCGATGGAGATAGCCTCATTGAAGATCACGGAGGAGGCTTGGCGGATGTCCTCCGGTACCGCTTCCATCGCTGGTTGCAGGCGATCGAGCACCTTCTTCAGGTATGCCGCGAGGCAAGCCTGAGTGTTGGACAGCCTGATCTGCAAGGAGGCAGCCGAATAGAACCTCCTGCGTAGGCGTCCAACTCTGTCTTTGTCCGGCGGGGTGGTGTGTTGCCTGCCGGAAGCCTTTCGTCTGCGCGGACTCGACGACCACAGAGTTCGGTGCAGGGTGATTAAATAGATAACCGGCGTTATCCTTCTGCACCCTGTAGAGGTGTTCAACCGCTGCGGTATCGGCTGAGCCGAGGCCGGTCATCCCAGGCGGCCTTCACCAGTCTGGATACCCGGGGCAGGAGAGGCAGCGGGGCCGTGGAAGGTCGCTTCTCCTCGAAAACGGAGAAGGCTGGATCGTCATCCTCCGGCTCCGCATCGGCGATCTTAAGGCCGAGGGTAGTGGCCATGCGGAGCAGCATCGCAGAGAACTGGTGGACGTCCTCTGGAGCAGAATCTGGGGGTCGGGTCCCCGAATCCCAACGGAGGAGACTCCTGGGAGGCCGCCTCAGACACCTCAGACTCCGCACTCGAGTCGTACGACTCCGAGCTCGGTGAGTCCTCTCGCCGCTCGCTCTCCGGCTCCTTCGTAGTCGCCGCAGGTGTTGCCTTCCTAGGCTTCTCCGCAGCCGGGGCGGTGGTAGCAGCAGCGTCCCGCTTGGGATGGCTGACCACGGACTTCACCCTCTTGGTGGTGACCGGGGTAGTCTGGCAGGCCCGACGTCGTCGTAGCCCGCTCAGTCACCACCGACTCCGTAGGGCGCGTCGCCGTTGCCGTGACCCTAGGAGGTGGCGATATCGCCCGATACCGTGGTAAGGCTCCCTCGCCCTATGATATCGAGGGGAGGGAGAGCGGCTGAAGGAGCGGCGGTCCGACGGAGATCGGCTTCGGCGTCGACGGGCCCCAGCCTCGTCCCCTCTAGGCGAGCGCGATTCGCGCTGTCGACGAGGTGACCGGGACCTCCGGAAGGTCTCCCAGCGACTCGGGCCACGATGGTACCGATCCCGGGACGATGGCGAATGCGACCGATAGGAGGCCGGGCGCTCTCTCCACTCAGATTCCCTCGCGTACCTGGCCACGTAGGACGCCGAGGTGTATCTGGAGGCAGACGAGCGAGGTTGTTTCCTTGTCTCCCTCGGAGGCGGCGAGGCCACCGGACGCTCAGAAGAGCGGGACCGGGACCTGAAGGAGGTCGAACGCCGCTCCGGAGAAGCAGAGGGCTCTCTCTGCTGCAGGTCGGCCGACCTGCGACGGCTAAGAGGGCGGTGGCGCTCCTCCACCAGGGTTGGAGGGTCTGCCACAGGCGAGTCCGGGCGCTGTTGGGGAACGTCCTCGATCTCATCCTCCGAGAGGTCGACGGACTCGCCTCGCCCTTTGGAAGGCTGCTGAGTAGGAGGAGGAGTAGGAGGTTGAGCGTCCCCAGCCGGGGAGCGCTTCTTTTCCTTCTTCTTCTTCTTCTTCTCCTTCTCCTTGCCCTTGCCTCCGTCCGGAGCAGGGCGCTTTTTTGCAGGCGTCTCCGAAGGGGAGCCTCAGCCTTCCTCGCCGTCGAGGATCCTTTAGCTGACTTGGCAGCCGCCGACAGCTTCGGGATCCTCGGTAACGCCGAGATCGGCGTTTTCGCCGGTACCGAGCCCGATACCGACGAGGTGGACGGAACGGCAGCCGCCGATACCGTCGATGGCGTGGTCGTCTTCTTGTCGGCCATCTTGGAAGTGGAGGTTCGCTATCGCCCGCAGAGACTGCTCCCAACAAAAAGATTTGAGTTCTCGCGGAGCGGTTGCGAAGAGTTTGGGGAAAAACCCACAAATTTGGCAAGTCCGGATATTGTGGGACTCGCCCAAAAAGAGACACTCCTTATGGCCGTCGTTGAGGGCAACCTTGCGGCCGCAGGACACGCACTTCTTAAAGAGCGCGGACATAAGACGAAGAAAAAGCCAAACTCCGAAATCCAAAAAAGACGAAAGCCGAAGGGGGAGTCCGAAAGAGAGGTCAAAGACAGTCCGAAAGTCCGTAAAACCGTGAAAAACAGCAAGCCAAGCACTACGTGAGAGGAACAAACTAAAGAACCTTCCGTACGCGGCGGCGGACGAGAAAGAACTGAGGAGAGACCGTTGCTCGGCGGGAGGAGCATGCGCAGTACCGGCGTGGGGGAGGGGTTCCCGCCAAGCGAAAAAGCTCTAGAAGTTTCCAACGTACCGCGCAGGCGCTAAAGCTCCTAGTGTATGAAGGCACAGAGACCACGAAGAAGAACTTGTTTTCTATATATTGACAGTGACATATATCTTATGTTAGTTTAGACAGTCACCTAGGTGTAAAGCTTGCATATTTTTATTGCTGCTCAGCAGATAAACAATCAGGTGTTTTCTTTCTAGATTGAGGAGAAAAGAAAGAGAGAAGAAGAAGAGCGTGAAAAGCGAAGACTTGAAGAGGAAAGGGAAGAAAAAAGGCTGGCTGAGGAGAGGGCTAGAATTCAAAGAGAATATGAAGAAGAACTGGAAAGACAAAGGAAGAAAGAAGAGAAGGTATGATATCTAACTTCTGTACATTTGGTGGATGCCCTGCACTGGAAAAGGCTGTGGGACTTTTCCATTTTTTATCACATTCAAGAAAATATGTGAGAAGTGCAACTCCGTATAAGAATGATAATACTAAAAGGTGTCAAGGTGAGGCTTGTCAAAGGCAATCTTTATTAATTGTGCACGAGGTGCTGACTTTGTTCTTAAGTACTTTTTATCAAATGAGTGGCTGGATGGACTGTATTTATTCATTAATCACCACTGCAGCATTACTTTAATGCCATTAATAGGTAAAAGAAATCTGGAGCTCAATCTCCCTGTGCACTTACTTGAAAGTCAGACTTGCTGGATTTAAATGGAACATACAGTATTTCTAATTATGTTGGTATTCTGTCTTTTTCCCCTGTACATATGGTTCTTTTCTCATTCTTTGTAGTGTAAGGAAAGGCTTTGAAGATGCAAATATATATAAATATATAAAGTTTCAGTCAAAGAAGAAATCCATATTCTTGGTATTTGGTTGCATTGTAGTCAAAAGCAGTTTCTTTTGTTTTCCATCATTGCATTATTATCTTTGTAGCAAAGATTAAAAAGCGAAGAACTGTATCGATTAGCTGAAGAAAGGAGAAAAGAGGAAGAGAAGAAGAAGTTAGAGAAGGAAGAAAGACAAGACAAACAGAATAATGAAATTGAAAGACGTATAGTAATTGAAGAAGATAAGGTAATGTCTTTAAAAATGTTAGAATTCTGTCATTTTAGCTTGGACAAAAGGCTAACACTTACTACTACACTATCTGCTACTTTGTAGTCCCCTACGCTTCCCAGAAATTGGCACCAGAAGGTTTGGGTGGGTGAGGATCCTAGGAATGTGTGATACGTCTTTTTAGCTGGAACATTTAAATCTATACTTGGAAAACTGAAATTCAGGTTTCACTGATGTCAAGAAATTAAGACACTTTTCTGGAAGGGAATTTTAAGATGGTTGATGGAATCTTGAGATACATAGTAGTAATAAAGAGGAAATTATGTTTTAAAGACAAAGATAGTGGGAAAACACCATTAAACAGATTCATGAGTTTAATTTCAAGAACAAAATGAAATCCTATTCTTTTAAAAGGGAAGTTTGAGGTTTAATTAGGTTTAAGTAGATTAAAGGTGGTGGTATATAATGTATTTGACAGTTTGCTATTCCTTAGCCAATTAATTCTACCTATCATCCAGACCAAAGCCCCTAACAAATTGGTTCCTTTTCCTATATTTCCTATATTCCTGTGTATGTCTATAGAGGTTGATGTTACAGGTGGCTTATGTAGCTGTCTCAAAAGTGACCCCCTCCCTGCTGTTTCCTTTGCTTTTTGCCTCTGTGTGAGTTCTCTGCGTCAGGGAAAAATGCATGGGAATAAGAAGGCAGAGCTCCACAGAGGAAAAGGAAGGCTCATGCATGCCTCCTCTGCAATTCCCTTGCCTTTTCCCCTGGCATGTTTGCCTCCCTGCTGTCTGCCCAACAAAATGCAAGGGAATGAGAGGAAGAGAGTTGCATGTGCATGTGCGCTCCTGAATAATCAAATTTGTGATGATCAAACCTTCAAATGTGGAGAGAAGACTATACAAAACAAGCCTGTGTACATTTTCTTTCAATCACTATGTACCTTCTCATGCCAAGCTATGCATGCACATTAGTAACTCTATTATGAATTATTGACTACTAACTATATCTCTGCTGAACCTCTTTGTTCCAAAATTGTACAGTATGTACCTACAGCTCGTGTACTAGCAATTTTTTGAAGAACAAACAAATGAGTAGTTAAAATATTTTAAACAACTCTGCATTGCTCAGCTAATTGTGGGTTCCTCTCAAAAGTTAGATCTCATGTCACTGTTAACTACACAATTTTAGATATTACAACATGTATTTATAACTAAAATATAAAAACAATTCAGTAAAAACTCATAAATTAAAAACAGAGTTTAAAAATTCCAAGATTGTTTCCCCTTCAGATCTGTACATTTTGTGTTTACTGTGGTCCTCTCTTTGCAACTATAAATTCATAAAAGATTAACCAAAGCTGACTTTGACTTTGAAAATAGCTAAAGACAAAAAGAACAATTATATATTCAAATAAGTAAAATGTGGTTTTTTTTTAAAGCTTTCCTTTGGTTTTAAATTCTTGCTCAGTTACTGTTCTTAAGGAGCAACTATGTATTTGCCCTCTCCCCTGCCTTTCAGATTTCTAGACAACCTTCTCCTCTCATTCAGTCTCTTCAAAACAAGCCAGTAGTAAAAGAAGAAAAGCCACTTTTGATGGAGAGTCGTACCTCCTATTATACACATGTATGTTTTATCATTACTGATACTTAATGCATGAATAGATACCTGACACAGTATTCTTGATCTAAATCAATTAGCATTCTGTTAAGGCTTGAGTTGTTTAGGAGGGAGGTATCAATGCACAAGGTGATACCCAAGTTCTTGGCAGCTGCTTGATAACATTCTTATATTCTTTTCTATTCTTCTCAATAATTATTTGTTTGCTTAGCTTGCATTCCTATAACTATTTCCAGGCTAAAGATATAAAATTTCCAAAATTTTTGAAGCTATGGAAAAAAACAGAATTTTGAAAAAATTTAAAAATTTGCAGATTGAAAGTCACTTTGTTATTTTAGGAACATAATGTGGATTATATATAACTTGTTTGGTATGTCTGATGTATTAAAAGTACAGTTTATTAAGAATATAATTACAACTTGAAAGTTTTTTAAAGCAAATTATTGTTACAGATGGAGTTACAAGGTCTTAAACTGTAGTACAAACTTGAAGTATGAGAAACATCTTTGGTTTTGCCAGTTTGAGGAACAGGCAAAAGAACAGAATTTTAAAAATATCCAACAAAAAAAGAAGAAATCATCAATATTATACAACATAGAAAAATATATCCAATGGTTCTCCATATTGTCAAGTAGATATAACACACTCATGCCCTTAAAGAGATCTGAGAAAAGCAGACCAAGACCAATGGTTGTAATGATCTGAAACTGTATGTAGTCTTACATAAAAATCTTCCTCTTACATAGTTTTTAAAAATGATTTTTAGGCAATAAATGTGAGAACACCTTGTTTTAAACATTTTATGCATCTTACCATACTACGTAATTCTTTTTTCTTCTTCTATTTTTTCAAAAGGAAACAACTATGGAAACCCCCCCGACACACACACCAAATTCCATTCCCCCACTACATCTCTATTCTAGATTTTCTCTATCACAGAAAATCTTCAAAACATTACAGCACTATATCCTATGGATTGCACCTTTATATAATCAGTATGGAGAACTTGTCTCTTTTTAAATTTTCAAAGATCTGTTCTTGAGAATAGAAACTGAAAGAGCATATCCAATGTGGAAGCAGTTAAATAGTCACTGTGCTTCGAGTCTTTAACAAAGACACTAACTTGCCTAAAGTACAGAATTGTGGATTTTTCTTAGTTATTAGATTTTTTCATCTAACAGGGTTCTGTCAGCTGCTGTTTTGTAGAAATCAAATGTAATCTTTCTTGCACTTATTTTGTGGTTCTCAGACCCTAATTACATATGATTTAATTAACTTGTTTTTAATTGATTTTTTAAAAATTGATGCCAATAGGAATTTTTCCCCTAATACTAACTGCCATACTCAGGGGAAGGGCAGAGGGAAGAAATGAATCCTTCCGTTCTGTGAGGTGAAAATAAGTTAGAGGAACTTATAGTTTCCTTACTTTTTTTTTATTGATGTGATCATGTTTAGGTAATTAACTGTTTTAATGTTTTACAAGGATGTTCCGAGGGTTCAGTCTCCTCCAGTCCCAGCAAGAAGAAATCAACTGCGTGCCCATGGTAAGAAATATTTATGGCTTGATGTCATATCTAGCTTCTTTGGCTGTGCTGCTGACCAGAAAGGTACTGCCCTGATAGTTCTCAAGGGAAAGCAGATGCTAGTATTGTGTATCAAATTCTTTTTATATTGAATTGCAGAAGAACGGAAGAATGTAATAAATGAGCTGTCAGAGATGAGGAAGCAACTTCGCAGTGAAGAGCGGCGGTTGCAGGAGCAATTATTAAAAGTACATAGTGATGATGGTGATGACCTGCCAACAAAAGGGTAAGGATTTGGGAGTACTTTTGAAATTATATAACTTACCTAAAGCAATTAACATGCAGTTGAACAATACTCTAGATGTTCCAGTGGAATAACAAATCCATAAAATGAAATAGTAATTGGGAGACTTAGAAGGAGCTTTTGCTAAGTTACATTTTGTTGTGTTATGTTTATAGTCCTTTAGTAAGTTATAGCCAGGGATTGTGATCAATAACTGTGGGATCACAATAAGTGCAATATGTGAAAGTTAGGAAAAAGTTCCAAAAAGTTCAAAGTTTCTCCTGGTACAAGAGATAGGATATAGCTAAAATTTGAGCCTGTGAGATCACTCCGTAAGTCTTTGGATAATCATGACTGAAAAAAGATGTGATACTGTTTCATCTCCCTACAGTTCCAAAGATTAAGCATAAGAGAATGCATGGGGTCTGAAGACCCCAGATCTGATGCTGTACTCCGTTGAGCAGGCACATCAAAGCACAGAAATTAGCTTGTACTAAAACAACATAAAGTTCTGTTTTTTCAAACTTCATTTGTCTTTTTTGGCAGTCCATGGTATTCATAAAATTTACTTCCAGCACTTCATTTCAAATGAGTTGATTCTATTCCTTTCAGCTCACTTCACTGTCAAGCTTTCACACTGATGCATAAAAGTTGGAAATACTGTGGTATGAACAATCCTGACTTTGATATATCTTTACATTTGAGGACCTTACCTAGTTGTTCTTCCACATCTTAGTCTTCTGATATCTTGATTAGAGTATCATTTTTTATTTTGATTTTGATTGAGGCAAAGTGTAGAAAATATTTAACTCCTTTGATGTCTTCATCATCCATTGTAAAATTATGTAGAGAAAATGTGGCCTTATTTTTGTTTCCTTAATATCCAACTGTAAACCTGACTTTGCACATTCTTCCTTGACTTTCCTCAGTTCCAAGGCTTTTTTAAATTTTCTGCTAGTAATATTGCATCATACACATATCTGAAATTCCTGAGGTCCCTTTCTCCAGTTTTCATGCCTCCTTCCTTTAAGTCTAATCCAGCTTTCTGTGGGGCATGCTAGGCATGTACATTAAAGGGATAGGGTGATACATGAAGCTTTGTCTGACCCCCTTGCCAATGGGAAGCTATTCCATTTCTCCATAATCTGTCGTGACAGCACTGTGTTCCTTATCTCTCTTTATTCCATGTTTGAACAGTGCAATGTTTCCTGTCCTGGGATGCATGTTTTGTTGGCTTAGTTTTTTTGTTTTAAATAAAAATGTTATAAAAATTGCATGCTCTGGGGTTCTGCTAAATCTGTTGATACCTTTTCTTATGTGTGGGTAGTACCATGAGTGTTACTACCACCTCTCTCATGTTGAGAAACAGGGAATGATAGACAAGTGTTCTCCTGATGATTGTTGAAAATTTGCTTCTATAAATTTCCAAGTTTTCAACATCCTGTCTATCAGCCTATCCCATAACTTTTTAAACATACTCAACCACATGTTTGTGAAATGGTTTGTAGGACTTAAAATGACAATAAAATTAAGCAAATTCTTGTACACTTTATAAGCTCTGAATTAAAAGAATTTTTGTAACAGTAAATTTATTTTCTTTCAAATGCTTGCCCATCATTGACAAAAATTATACATGGAAAACTGCCTCTTCTGCTCAAAGTACTGTTCTAGCTGCATTGCTTGTCTGTATCTTGTGATATGAACTGAAGTGTTTTTCGCTAGTGAACTTATTGAATTTTACTTCTACATTTATTTTATAATTTGCTTTCTGTTATTCACAGAAGGTGGGAAACTACTTCAGCATTAAAATGAAAGAGATCAAAGTTGAATCAAATGGCTTGCTAGCTCTTTAATTTCTGTTTTGTTCATAAATGAATTTATATATTTCTAAGACTTGAGTGTATTTTTTAAGCTTTATGGTTATTTTTAGCAGGAGGAAAGATAAAAATTACTTGGATGTATTTGAGATGGCCAGACTTCGTATGCAAGCTCCAGTCAGGCGACCATCATCAAAGGATGTAGCTGATCCTATCAATGTACAAAATATCCGTGAATTTAATGAGCTTAAATACAAAGGTTAGTTGATTTTTTTTTAAACAATGAGGAGATGCAAAAGAACTCTCATTTACTTCCTTAAATTTAAGGGGAGAGATTTTAATGAAAGAAAGGTACATTGACTGCAGTATGTTAGTCATTAGTCCTTCATTGTGGCTGCTACTTTCAGTAAAATGCCGTGGGCCTGTGTAGTGTTACAGAAAACTGTATGTGTGTGCATTAGGATTTAGTAGATCCAAGGAAATTTTTTGGTAAATCAAAGTCCTGTTTTTGTTTACTTTTTAAACAGCTTTGCATACTTTCAACCCTGGCTTACATTTCTTCAGGTAGAATTCTGGTTTTTGTTACACATGTGGCATCTATACACTGAACATCTTGCTGATGCTAGCAGAATAAGGTGCTATTAGCATTATCAGTATATTTAATGAACAAAATTACTGTGATCATCTGCAGCCCTTTCCCGATGTTACTATATAATAATTTGTTTTAGGTCACATAGCTGGGACCAGTAACAAAATGTGTCATTTAGAGTGTTCCTGCTCAAGATTCCAAGCAGTTAGTCATGTTCTCTTTTAGGATGCTCCATTTCTCTTCTTTCATTTCCTTCCAAAAGTGTTCTGTGGCCATTGAACAGACTCAATCTTCATTGCAGTCTTTTGGGATTCCCACAACACTCCTTGAGAGTGGGTAATGGTGCTATAGACAGACACTTGGAGAATTGAAATTGTTATTTCAAGTGATACTTGGAACAAAATGTTGCACTGTAGGGTGTTTTCTAATAATAATAACAGTAAAAAGTCAGTCTACTTCATATACGGTTGTATTAAATATAAATGTACTTAATTTGAAAAAGCTACTTCTAAAATTAGCAATACCTACAAACTGGTATTTGTGTGTCTCTTCTTAAAAAATATTACTTCTCTTACTTTAGTAGGTGGTTAAAACTTGCTGTTTCATTATGCATTTAAATCAGAACTTAGTTCCATCAGAATGTGTATGGTGTTTGAAAATGGGTAGAACATGTTGGCTGTTAATTTATGCCTCAGTTCAACATCCTGCTGGTGCTGTTGCACCATGCAGTTGAAGTTTCTTTCCCTCCCTATGGCAGGCATCACTGCCAAAAACATTCTGAAGGTTTTTCCCAGCAGTCTGGAGCAGATTGTTCTTGTGTGTGGAACGTACTGTAAGAAGAAGTGATTTGTCCTACTTCTCCTGACAGATGGAGTACCATCAACAAATGTCCTCTTTTGGATTGTGGCATGTATGCAAACCCTCACAGATAGTCAGTGCACAAAATCCCTGTGCAAAAGGTCCATGTGTGTTATCATACACAGTATCCTAGGATTTTCTAGTTCAGAGTAAAAGAGTAAAACACCTCTTTGGCAGAGATAAATTGAAAGGATTTTACCACAAATCCTGACCATTGTTATCTATGTGTATCTTTAAAGTTTTGGAAAAAAAATTGTGAGACCTCTGACTGTATTAATTTATTTAACAGATTCAGACATGCGAGTAGAAACCAGATACATGTACCCTGACCCTCCCACTAATGATGATGCTCTGGACATTCAGCAGCAGGCATTGTTAAGAGAGCAGAGGAAGAAACTGAAAAAAATGAGGAGAAGTGCAGAAGGTAATGTATGACTTTTAGACTGGATATTCAGTTGTTGTTTTTTAAAAAAAAGATAAGCTGATGTTTCTGAGAGAGGATATCATAGAATCATAGAAATGTAGAGTTGGAAGAGACCACACGGGCCATCCAGTCCAACCCCCTGCCATGCAGGAACACCCTCAAAGCACTCCCGACAGATGGCCATCTAGCCTCTGCTTAAAAACCTCCAAAGAAGGAGACTCCACTACACTCCAAGGCAGCATATTCCACTGCCGGACAGCCCTGACTGTCAGGAAGTTCTTCCTGAGGTTCAGGTGGAATCTCCTTTCCTGCAGCTTGAATCCATTGCTCCTTGTCCTGGTCTCTGGAGCAGCAGAAAACAAGCTCTCTCCTTCCTCTACATGGCATCCCTTCAAATATTTAAACATGGCTATCTTGTCCCCTCTTAACCTTCTCTTCTGCAGACTAAACATACCCAGCTCTCTAAATCTATCCTCATAGGGCATGGCTTCCAGGCCTCTGACCATTTTGGTCGCCCTCCTCTGGACTTGCTCCAGCTTGACCATGTCCTTCTTGAATTGGGGTGCCCAGAACTGGACACAGTATTCAAGATGAGGTCTGACCAAAGCAGAGTAGAGTGGTATCAGTACCTCCCTCGATCTAGACACCATACTCCTGTTGATGCAGCCGAGAGTTGCATTGTCTTTCTTGGCTGCCACGTCACACTGCTGACTCATGTTCAGCTTGTGGTCTATGAAGACTCCTAGATCCCTTTCACATGTACTGCTATCCAGCCACGTGTCCCCCATCCTATATTTCTGTATTCCATATTTTTTTACCTAAGTGTAGGACCTTACACTTCTCTCTGTTGAATTTCATTTTGTTAGCCTTGGCCCAGCTCTCCAATCTATCCAGGTCATTTTAAATTTTGATCCTGTCCTCTGGCGTATTAGCAGCCCCTCCCAATTTGGTGTCATCTTCAAATTTGATGAACATGCCCTCTGTTCCTTCATCCAAGTCGTTAGTGAAGATATTGAACAGCACTGGGCCCAGGACAGAACCCTGTGGCACCCCGCTAGTCACTTCTCTCCAGGATGAAAAGCAGCCATTCGTGATCACCCTTTGGGTTCGGTTGGTCAACCAATTACAAATCCAACTAACAGTAGCCCTGTCCAGCCCACATTTTACCAGCTTCATTGCAAGAATGTCGTGGGGAAATTTGTCAAAGGCCTTACTGAAATCGAGATATGCTACATCCACAGCATTCCCTTCATCTATCAAGCTAGTAATTCTATCATAAAAAGAGATAAGATTAGTCTGGCATGACTTATTTTTGAGAAATCCATGTTGACTTCTCGTGATTACCGCGTTGCTTTCCTAGTGATTAGAAAGTGACTGCTTAATGATCTGCTCCAGGATCTTTCCGGGTACTGATGTCAGGCTGACTGGGCGATAATTATTTGGGTCCTCTTTTTTTCCCTTCTTGAAGATGGGGACAATACATTTGCCCTCTTCCAGTCTGCTGGAACTTCTCCTGTCCTCCAAGATTTCTCAAAGATTATAGCAAGCGGTTCCGAAATGACCTCTGCCACCTCTTTTAATATCCTAGGATGCAATTCATCTGGCCCTGGAGACTTGAATTCATCCAGTGTGGCCAGGTATTCCTGTACCATCTCTCTACCTATTATGTGCCTCATTTCTCCTGCTTCCTCACCTGCTCCCCAACCACCAGGTTGAGTGCTTGTATCCTTCTGGAAAAAAACTGAAGCAAAGAAGGTGTTCAGTAGCTCTGCCTTTTCGCTTCCCCCTGTTAGTAATTCGCCATCTTCTCTGTGCAGCGATCCTATCGTCTCCTTCTTTTTTCTTTTGCTGCGGACATATTTAAAAAAGCCCTTTTTATTGTTTTTAATGTCTTTGGCCAGCCTAAGTTCGTTCTGTGCTTTAGTCTTTCTGACCTCCTCCCTATATCTCCTGGCTACTTGCTTAGGAGTATTGACATCAAGTATTATGTGCTGCCTTACTTGAGATAGAAGATCTCCTTTTAGTGCTTTTTCACTAACATGGCAAATGCTTAGGGCTGATTTTTCTTTCAGGAAATGCTACAGGGGAAAAGTTAATGAGCCTTCCCGTCACTGTAGTCCCAGGCCACACTGGATGTCTCATATGTGCATGTTTAACAAACATAAAGAGAGGAACAGCTCATGCAGTTTTTGGCTCTTTATGCCAATGATACTGCTGCAAAGAGGTGCCAAAGTGAGGCTGATTTGATTAGATCAAAGAACATGTGATGGAATCCAGCATAGGTCACCTGTATCTCAACTGATACTTTGTTCAGCTCAACTGATACTGTGTTCATATGTGACTGTTCTATACCTCTGTTTTAATATCTGGCATTGTTTTGCTGTATCTTGTGAGCTAGGACCTCAGGTGTACAAAATATGATCAGTTTAAATTGTATTAACAGACAAAGGGAAAGGGAGGATATGCCTATAATTCAATCTTTTATTTATTTTTGTAAATTGGCGAACAAATATTTCATACAGTGCAGCATTTAGTGATAATCTCTTCCGCATTTTTGGTGCCCCTCCATTTTAAAATTTGTGTTTATGCAGCCTGTGGAGTGAACTCAGTATTTATTTGATCAGAATAAAAAGCTAAATAAAAGAATTGAAGAATTTTTTTCTTACTTGCTTTAATAGGTGTCCTAGATTTTGATGATCCTGAGTCTGGCTGTAAATCAAGATGCAGGGGAATGGTAAGCAGAAATATAATTGATTTCTTCATTTTCATTCCAGAATGGAAAATGCAGCCTTGATGAATGCATCTTTAACAGTTCCCTTTCTCTCTTTCTTCAAATCTGTCCTCAGAGTGTTGTTCTTTTGAGAAGACTAGAGTTCATTCTTTTCTGTGATGACTTCTCCTTAATGACTCAATTTACCTATGCCCTAGGACAAGGGTGGGCAACCGGGACAACGTTGTTCTGTCAGACATTGCCTCTGCCCTCTACCCTTGAGGAGGATGGAGGGCAATTTTACCCTGTTGCTAGACTGCTCTGTGCTATTCTGGGTCCAGGAAAGGCCTTTTTTTCCAACAAGAAATGACCTGAAAGTGAATTTCTTGATTACTTCCTGTTGAAAAAAGGCTTTTCCTGGGCCTACAATAGGTGTGTGTTGGGGGGGCACATTGGCCCTTGTGCTCCCTAGGGCATGATTCTGAGTGACCCTTGAGGCCACAGAAACAGCTGTCAGGACCTTATGCAGCCTGTAGGTGACACTTTCCTAATACCTGCCCTAAGGATGTCCAGAGTAGAATAATGCTATGAATTGTACACTTGAACGTTATTTGGAAATTTCACTGCTGACTGTACCATCTAGAATAGGATTAGTTTGAGAGCACGTGTGGTTAACCTCTGTGAAGTCAACTTTGACTTGTGGGAATCCTATGCATGAGAGATTTACAAGTTACCTTGTCATCAACAGTCCTGCACAGATCCTACAGACTCTGTGTAGTGGCTTCCCTGATTAAGTCCATTGCTTACTTCCTCCTTTCCTATTGTTACCAGTATTACCTGCACATGTTACCAGTGTTGAAATGATTGCGTTACATACCTATTTTTAGGCCCTTCATGTGACCTAAAAAGCTGAGATTCAGTACTCATCATCCAGTCACTACGGTGCAGTAAAAAATGTAGAATTCTGAAGAAGGGGCACTTGGACTATCTCTCCTTCAAAAAACAGGACTCAAAAATGTGCCCTCAAATGCCTAAAGTGTTTCTACAGTACTGGAAGCTGAAGATTGATGTCTATAGAGTTCAAAATTATGTTATTACTGGTATTAGGAAATTCTGTCCAATTACAACTGTGACAGTTACTCACACTAATATAGCAACATACTTTAAGTGCCTACATTGCACCATTCTAATACTGCTGTCATTGGAACAGGAGGAAAAGTTGGAGAATTTTCTTCAGTTAAAAAAAAAAATTTAAACAGCAAGTTCTGCAACATTTGCAGCTTGTGTTCATTTAACTAGTCTTCTCCCAGCCCCATAGGTAGATTTAAACCTGATGTACATTTTCTGTTTCTTTTCTCTGTTATAGCTTATGGATGATGAGTCAAATGAATTTATGAAAAACTCACTCTTAGAGTCAGAGAGTGCTTTTATTGGTGAGTATATTCTTTTCAATGCCAATTGTTCAATGTATACTTTTGCATTTGATGGACTGGTATCAAGGACTACCCATTCTTTGACATGTCACTGTTGCCAGTCCTAAAATGCATTTTCTTCCCAAGTTTTATGTATGTCATTTGATCCAAAAATAATGTATGTTGTTTAAAAGAGAGATATCTTTGTGCAGTTCTGAAGAGCTTGAGACAGAAAATCAAGATAACTGTCTTGCTTTAAATAGGTTGGTTTAGTCTCTAGAGTTCAAAAAGTCCATGCTGTAGGTTTGAACATTATTTATATGGTAATACCTATCCTGCCCAGTTCTCTGAGTAGTGAGAACTCCAGAGTTATTTTGCTCATTTTAATCAGAGCTTGATTTCCTTGAAGGGAGGTTAAATGCATATTGATTGGTAGCTTTGATTGATTGGTAGTTTTGTTTGCAGACTGTGGCCAGAATTCTATTGGGGACATATGCTGGCACGACCTCTCATTCTACTGTATATGCTTTTCTCCTGCCTGCAAAGATGATGGTTCCCAGAAGTGCTCAGCCTCTGGCTGTGAAGGTGTGCCCTAGCAGCCCCATAGAATCCAGAGAGCAGGTGGATGTAAGCTGATGGAGAGTTATGCTCTTTCAATGTAAATTGAAGGGTCACCACATTAATACCTTGTAAAGTTTTTGCTTGCCCACCAGATTTCAGTGGGGCTGCCTCAGAACTCCATCCAAATCCTCAGTTCTGACCTTTCCTTCAGATGCTGTTCTGTCTGCTTGGTTCTGACATCCTTGGATAAAGGATGAGATATAAATATTTTAAAACTGATATTAACATTTTATTGTTAATAACCCCCCTTACAAAGACGCCCAACGAAAGGCATGTAACATACGTTTAAAGTAGACAACAGTGGTCAGATATTCTTTTTTTAAAAGGAATGACAAGAGAAATTAACTGGCAGGATCCCAAAGCCAAGCTGATTTTAATTTGGAATGAAGGCCTTGTTCCATTTTCTAACCTAGCTTGTCTTTAGGATCTACCTGACATGAACCTAACTAGAAATGCCAAATTGTTCCTACCAGCTTAGCTCTTGTATTGAACTGAGAGAGGACAGCATGTTGGAAGAAACCAACTGCCATGCCAATGTTAGTAGAGTTAGGCTGTGTTACTGTAACATCAAATAGGAAATTGGTCAGGGCTTGTACTTCTTAAAAGTGCCCACTATCAGGTTACAGAGAAGACCAGTCAGTACCTACCAACACAAGCTGCTTGGCACCAGACAATGCAGTATTAAAGCTGATCTCTGCTTGTTAAGACTTTTGGCTGAGTCCAGCTCCTAAGCCACATGCAGCAAGAGTTTATAACATGCTTTATTACAATTTATTATTATTATTATTATTATTATTATTATTATTATTATTATTATTATTATTATTATTATTATCTAAAGGCCTGCTCCTGCAGGAAAAAAAAAGCATTTTGCTGTTGGCCTCTTCCAAGGAAGTCATAGTGGCATGCTTGGTGCCCTCCTATTCTGTCTTTAGCCCTGTGAGTCGTTCAGTCTAGAGACTCTGCACTGGTCCAGTGTTTACCTGTTACCTTTGCTGTTTAATTCAGATGTGAAGCCTTTCTCCCTTGCAAAATCTGAATAATTTTTGGTACTTATGTGAACTTCAGATGCTTCAACCACTGCTGCGTTGTAGCCTCCCATGAAAAATAATTTTTAAAAAAGTCTGTGGTTTAAGTGCTTCAGCAGTTGAGCAATTAACTGAGCATTACACTTTTTGCTCAGTTATTTCTGACTGTTGGTTTTCCTCTCTCCTGAAAGTTAAAGCTGCTTCTAAGAGAATTATTTATTTTTCATTTTTATTTATGTTATTTACATTGACCACCTAATTGCACAGTTCTCTGGACAATTCACAAAGATGGAATCAAAGTTTTCCTGTGTCAGTGGCCAGCCAGATACCTGTTGGAAGTATGCAAGATGGCATTGATGTGTATGTTAGCCTGGAGCTTGTTCACACTAAGGCTGGCAGCCTGTTGGTAACATAGGCATGCATAAGTCTGTTTTGGAAAGGGTGCAAAGGGTTATTTGCTTGCCCTTGCCTTCTGTTGGAAAACCTCCCACTGCCTTGTAGCTTGCCAGTGCAGAAGCGAGGGATTGGGGAGGCAATTCAGAGCCTGAAGATCTGGCTCCTCTGAGCTCCGAGGGGATGGAAAACACAAGCACACTCCATTTGAGAGCACACTCTCATTTCTTCCCTCCATGACTGAGCTGAGACTAGCTGTTTCTCCATGGTTTGAATTGCCTCACCATCCCTCCCTTCCCCACTGGTAATTAACAGCAGCAGGAACCCCTTCTGGGCCTTGACAGTTTCTGCTTGGTGAGAGGAAATGGAACTGCATGTGTGGTCTTAGCCTGAGTGTACGTATGGGTCTTTTTGTATATAGATGTTCAACATATTTGGAACTGCCTCCAGCATGCTACATTTTACACTTGTTTTCCTAGAATTTTCCTTTAAAATTCAAGTATGTGCTAACTTTCTTAGTCTTCATTTTCTTAGGTACTGATGGTGAGATCTTTCCTCCTTTAGAAGTACACATAACTCCTCCACCACCTCTTTCTGCAAGAGAAAGGAGGCGAGAGAAGAAGAAGGTATTAGCCGTACTTAAGTTTCAGTGAAATCACTGATATTTTTAAGCTGTGTTCCATTCATTTTTTTTTCCAAGGAGACTTACCTGCTCATTTGTGGCAGAGTGAGAGATATTCAGTCCTATATCAGGTCTTTGACAGTGGGCAAATGTAGATATTTTAGTCCCAATTGAACTGGCAAGATATTGGTTCTTTTGGTGTAGACTACCAGCTTTTCACTATCTTGGAAACAGGACTAGGCAGATTATCACCTTTCAAATGTTGTTGGGCAACAACTCCCATCATTTATCACTATAGCAATGTTAGTTAGGGCCAGTGTGAGTGTATTGTCCAATCAACACTTAGAAGACCACAGTTTGCCCACTGTTACTTTTAAATCAGTTATTCTTAGCCTGGGGAGTTGAAAGGTGCTATTTTTTAAAAAAGTCAAAGTCTAGATCAGGTAATTAGAATTCTGCTTAATACAACAGAAGTATGGTGGGATAGCAGAGAACCAAATTTGTATTTGAGATGTTCATGAAGTAGATTTCTCTCTAGTGCACAGTCGTGTGTGTAGTTCTTCATGTTGCATATTTGAATATGTTGTTTTATAAGGGTGGAAATAATCACAGATTTATTTTGTGTAGATTCTTACAGCAAATAGATACCATAACCATTCAATTTCTTGGATTTATTAAATAATTAGGTTGATGCTCCACTTCGGGTGACTCCACCACCACAATCTGACAACAGCTCTCTGCACTCAAACTCTAGTCTCAATATAGATCAACTGAAAGCCAGGAATGAAGAAAGACTGCAAAGATTAAATGAACTACGGAAGAAGGCTAGTCACATAGGTATTATTCCTTTGTTGAATGTTAAAATGGAGGCTATTGACAAAACCAGGGATTCAGAACACATTAATAGAATGTGAAGTTCTGTAGAAGATGGAAGAATGCAGTACATAGTGTAAGATCAAAATTTGCAACACCACTTAGGTGTCAGAACTTTTAATTGCTTAGTGTGGTTCTGCTATGTAACAGAAGTGCCTTGTGTAATCATAATTTCCAGGTGGTTGATAATTTACCACTGCTGCTGCCTAATGAGGACTGATCTCAGTTTAGTTGGAGATCTGTGCCTAAGTGTGCAAAATAACTATGATATTGACAGGCTGGGGAAGATTTAGAGAAGCACAGTAATGGTTCACATAACCATTTGTGGCCTTCTCTTTAGTGCCACTTTCACTTTACAGTGAAAGCCACCAATTGTGCTTACACCACAAAAAGCTCCATGGGTCCTCTTCCTCCTTCAGTTTTGCCCAAACATCTTTGTATTACAGGTGGGATACATAATGATTAGAGTCATAATGATGGAAAAGGCACTGTAGACCATCTGTCCAACCCTGTGTTTGATGCAAGAAGTTCAAAAGTGCATCCCCAGGTGACAGCTGTTCATTCTCTGCTGAAAGGCAATAACAGTTGTCAGACCTGCCCTCATGGCTATGAATTTTCCCCAGGTGTTCATCTGAAGTCCTCCTTCCGTAACTTAAGCCACTATATCTAGTCATGCCTTTTGGGCAACAGAGAGCAAGGATTTGCCTTGTATGCGACAGCCCTTCATATATTTGAAAAGTGCAATCTTCTTTTTTGCCTCAGTCTTCCTCCAACTAAACATGCCCAGTTCCCTCAACCATTCATTATGGGCCTTCTTTTCTGTACCCTGGACCAGCTTTGTTGCCTTTCTATAAACTTTCTTTCACCTTGCCGTATTCTTAAGTGTGGTATCCAGAATTAAATGCAGCACTCTCAGCAAAGTCTGACTTGTGGCAGAACGAAGCAGAATTATTAGTTTCCATGTCAAATCACCTCGGCTATTGTTGTTGCTACTGCTGCCTTTGCAGCTGTTATCACTCTACTGATTGTGCTTCAGCTTGTGCACTCTCCCAGTAGTGTTGTGCCATTTGCACATTGGGTACGGATTCCCTCTTACAATGAGTGTGAAGAATGTTGCCACATGAAAAGTAACAAAAGTGTTGTTATTGAAAAAACTTCCCCCCAAATATCCTATATTTTTTTCTTGATAGGTTAGCATTTTGCATCATCAAAGCCTGGACTCATTTTTGACATTTTCTTTATAGAAAGGAAGTGAGGGTCAGGGTGAGTAACTGACCAAATTTGATTTCTTCAGTCTTTTAGTTAAATTGGTAGATGAATATTTGAAGATGCTGGTTGGGCAACTCTCAATGTGTCAAGTACAGAAATAGCTTTCACTTATGGGTCAGATTTGCTGGGTGTGCTGAAACCAACTTGGTGGAGTGCCTCCTTCCCTCTATGTGCTGCTATGTTCCAGCCATATTTCCCCCTCATTTACAGCTTCTGCACAGCCTGTATAGTAGATGTGCATTCAGAAACCCATGTGCAAGTCTCTGCACAAATAGATTCTATTCACAGCCCAGTAGGCTGCACCCAAGTATTTGCCTTGGATCATCTGTTGGAGAAAGATGAAATATAAAATGGATGGATGCCTGCCTGCATGCATGCATGAATATCTCTCTGCAGGATGGACTACCTGTAGCCATCTGTGATTTTCTTGATTCTCTGTTTTGAAATTTAATTCAGGATGAAGTGACACTGCCAACTTCTGCAGCTGCAGTGTCTAGAATAATCTGTACAGTAGTTTGATTTTTGGTATCATTAAGATTCAGAGTCACTGTAGTGTTGCGGTTTGAGGATTATGACTCTGGAGACTGGGGTTTGATTCCCCGCTCGGCCATGAAAACCTATTGGGTGACCTTGGGCATGTCAGACACTCTCAGCCTTCAGAAGACTCTATGGTAGCTTCGCCTTAGGGTTGCTATCGGCCAGAAATGACTTGAAGGCACACAAGAACAACATCATTAAGATTATAGCTGAGATCCTGCATTGTGTGTCTCACATACCTCTCTCCTGAGGCTGGTCCCTCCAAAACCCTACCTTGTAAGCTACAAAGTCCCACTCACCCACAATCATTTCTGGATAGTCAGAGAGTGAGGGCAGCAGTAGCAATGCAATCAGCTACTGTCCTTTAGTTGGATGCACAGCCACGGACATTGGCAAGGTCCTCTTGGTGTCCTTGATGTCCTTGCAGCTTAGCCAGCTAAAGGAAAATACATGGATATATTGCTGCTGATCCCCTTGCTCTCTGACAACCTGGAAATGGTTGCTCTGCTTACAAGGTGGGATGTGGCATGGGTGTTGGCTGTCATGTGGCCAGCAGAGAATTCCAGTGTATGCAATGACTGAAAAAGTGGATTGCAGTGCCTATCAAGAGAATAGTGGTTTGATCCAGGCCAGAAACATAAAGTATCACAGGGAAAAACTTCGTAATCTAATTTAAAATGCTAGATTCTTTCGATTTGTGTCAGAATATTCTTTCTCTCTCTTTTGTACCTTCTCTCTTTTTGCAATTAATATACATCAGAGTAATTGTAGATGTGCTGGGGGGGGGGTTGACCATGTGCTATGGAAAAATATTAAAAAGGCTACGCCAATTGGTGCAAAATTGATAATCCGTTATAAAGGGTGAGTCTTTCTTGGCAACTTTTTAAATATGAATTGAAGGTGAGGAAAGCAGTGCATTTCTCTGGAAGGTGCAGCAGAAACAATTCATATGGTGGGTTATTCTTTGAATTACCCAGAATTAGAAGCAGGAGTTAGGTGATATGCAAGATCTTTGCTGAGGGTTCCTTGTTGCCCTTCCTTGTCTTTACTCCTGCCTTCAGCTACGACAGTCATTTGCTTTTGCATGTTTGTTCAACATTTTCTAATAATATAACCTGCATGATTGTGCATTGATCCTCTGCACATCTGAAAATGACTATTCATGGTGGGTGGCAGCCTCTCTTTTTCTGTGTGAGTGAGGAACAGATTACAAACATCAAGAAGATTTTTGGTGAGTTTCATAATGACTGCCATGCTTATCAAACTTGGTATTCTAATTTTAGATAAAAGGTGAGCCAACTCTTCGTTTAACGTCAGTACCTGTATGGTTTTATTTGAAAACACCTAGTGAAAATCCTCTGGGTCTTCTCTCTCTTTCCCCTTTACATTTCCTAGAGATTTTAACTCCAAACACTTCTTATAAGTGAGAGAAAGCTAGGAGATGTTGAAGCATAGAATACAAGCCAGTGGCTAGCTCCTCTTCAGCTTCAAAACCCCTTTACAATTTTATTAGAACATTTCATAGGTTTTAGTGTATCCCCATGCTGCCCTCCAGATCGTTCTGGAGGGCTGGGGGACCCTTGAGAAAGAAGATCGGCAAAGATTGGAACCCATCCCTCAGCAGAGTTGTTGTCCCACATCTGTGACTGGAGAAGTATTATTCTTCAGTCTTGGAAACTTTCAAGTAACCTGCTGTGTCATTAAAATATGTCATCGTACCAGCTGCAAGCTCTGAAAGTGAAGAGCAAAAACTAAACTTAGTTTCTCTTTTTTAAGCTGATGATGTTTCACTGGGAAATGCTGATGATATCCTGAAGGAGTTGCCATCTAAAGATGTCAGAAGATCCAACTCTGTTGACACAGTGGCAACTGAACCATGGATGAGACCTGGGACGTCGGAAACTCTTAAAAGATTTATGTCTGAGCAGTCAAGTCAAGCTAAACTTTCTTCTGAGAAGAACATACCCTTCAGTTGGCAGGGGCTGTCAACTGCTCATGGCTGAATAAATTTGTAGTAAAGCCAGTTGTGCCTTTCAAAAGAATGTTTCTCCACTACTGCACTTTCACTTTTTTAAAATATATATATGTATATAAATGTACAGAAGCAGAAATGTAGTCTTATAAACAGGCAGAGAAGTTGACTGTGACAAACATTTCGCTCTTCTGAAATTAAGGTTTCAGTATGTTACTGATTAAGACTTGGACTCTTGCCCAGTGTTACTGCTGAAAACATCAGGTTAAAGCTGCTAGCACAACTATTCTACTAAAATAGGCACAGGAGCAAACTTTTCAAGTTTACTTTTCCAGTAACTTTCATTCTGAAGAATGACCCAGCTTCAGGTACTACTACTACTATGATAGTCCTAAGCACAGTGGTTTGGATTCCTCAGACACATAGTCGATGTGAAGGAAACAGCATAAAACTATTTTTGCAGCTTGATGTTTACTTCATTCTTTCTGTCCAGTCATTTGTTCTGAAATGTCAAACTACTGTCCTCTTACTGTGTTTTTAAATGTGCTACCAAATGTATTTATACTGATGATTTTAAGATCATAAAATAAATGTTATTTTATTAGAGATTGAATGATGTTTTTGTGATGAATACATTTTAAAAATGCATCAGCATTAATAATTACAACTAAACAGGACCTCCTCATCCACACTTACAGGGAGTTGGATTGAATGGTCTCTGTGGTCTCTTCCAACTCTATTATTCTATGATTCCATGTCACTAATGGAATGAGAGATTGTTCCTCACCATGAAGGATCATTCTAGGAAGACCAAAAGTAGCAATCGATTACAACATGGGTTACTCAATTTCTGTATGTTGGGGCAATTGATGAGTAGGCATCACTTACTTTCAAATAACACACAGCTCTTCATCTCACTCTGGTTTTATGCCTAAGATTAAGTCTGTCTAAATTGCTTGCAGAAAATATTTTCCCTGTCTTTTTTTTTTCCTCCCTAAGGCCTATATAGCTTTTAGATAGAATTGGGCATGATCTGGACATGCCTAGAGTTAGCAGAGGGAGCACTTCTGAATAAAGTAGTTCCAACAGGCTGAATCCCTTTTTGTACCCATGCTACTGCTCTAGGTTTTAGACTTTCCCAAATCCACGACTGCATATGGAGTTAAGGAGTGTGTCATGCTACCCTCCAAGTATCAAATATGTTCTTTATTAGCTCATTACATTTGTCAAACTTTCCTGCAAATGCGCCTCTTCTAGAGATTTGTAAGGATACTGGTGGAGTACAACTGTTACATTAAAACAAAATCCCTTATTCTAATATATTTTTAGCTTTGGTTTATTCTTTCGTATTCGTACTACTTTGTTTTTTCACTTCTACTTATTTAACTCCTTACCTTTGCCATGAAGTGAACCTGAAAGGAGGAGGCAGCTTAGCAGCAAAGCTTAAGTCATTTGATTCTTTGCCTCTATTTGGACGTAACCTGAACTGTGTGGATTTTTTCTCACAACCAACCCAAAATAGACCTTCATTGTAAGTTTCCAGCATTCCATTCTGGAAGTAATGGAAGGGCAGGAAACTCCAAGTTGTTTTAACTTTTTATTTGTTTATTAATACTTACATGCAGGAAGGAGATTCTTGTAAAACCTTTTTTTTTCCTCTCAGGTGTTGTGGGCCAAAATCCTGTTGGCTTGCATAACTCTGTAGTAGTCACAAAAATGGTTGGACTTTTTCATAACTTATGAAAGATGGTGTATGAGACCTCCTTACACAAATGTTCCCCAAAGTTGCATAATATTTTGTGGCATTCCCAGAAAAATGTTCTATGGCAGCTGAGTTTTCTTTTTTTAAAAAAAGAAAAACTTACAGCAGTTGCACACTTCAGTTATCCAAAGCCTGCACTCCTGCACTCTTCTAGATGGAAGATGCTGACTTGGCTACAACTCATTCGTTTTCAAGGAAGACTTGAATCAGGAATGAATAAATGGAATGCAGACCATGTACAAAAATACTCCTTCCCCATTACTTCCAATGGTTTTTAACGCAGCACAGTGTTTTGACAATTCTTGCTCCTGCATACTTCAGTTAAAACACTGAAACAAATAGTTTTATATTGTATTGGTTTTGATTGCACCAATGAAAGAATTCAAAAACTTTATTGACCTATAACCTGATTAGAATATGCCAGATGAGAACCAATATTGTACAGAAAGTTGTACAGAATTTACATAGAAAACTTTACAGAGCTGTACCATATACATTTTTCCATCTGAAAAATTTTTCTACATCCACTGTAAGACAGAATGCTTGACAATCTTTTCTTCAACCATCAGAGCACAATTCACAGTATGAATACATTTCCAATAAATTTAAAACCATCCCCAAACCATGCCAGATTTGTTACTTGAATATATTCAACATTAAATTCTGTACATAGAGTGAAATCTACATCAAACAACCAAAAAGAAAAAAAAAAAGTGACAGCAGACAAAACCTAGACTTGTTTGCAGTGATTCAAGTTCCAGTCCTGAAGGATCATTGCAATGGCTTATTATATTTAAAAGCCCTATCACAAGTATATTACAAACAGTTAAGGGAGTTGTGATATTTCAGTCTCTCCTCTTGACCAAAGTCAGTAAGACTAACTTTTAGGAGCTGGAGCAAAATAGTCACAACTCAACCCTAGCCTAGTGCATTTGGTAAATAAACAAAATGGGTCTCTAGGAAATAATATGAAAAAAAGAGTATGCAGGAAGAACTGTATAGTGTTTATATTACAGACCTGCATCTTTGTACATTTTTTTCACAGAAGGATGATCACCTATATCTCAGACAGCCTGAGTGTGCAAAACAAAAACAAAAAAACCCTCCAGAATAAGAATTCCACATAGTTATTAGATCTCTTACCATGAGCAGTATTTCTTTTACTACAAACAATTCTTTCAAAATACAGCTCTCCTGAGTTGTACTTCTGTAGAAGTTCTAATTTTTAAAACATGTTAGTTCTTTGGGTACATTTTAAGTTCACTCCCATCATAAACATCTTTAGATATATTTATATATATCACTGTCTTGGAAAATAAGAGGATATCACAGTCCAGGCTGGCAATAAGACTGTGTTAAAACTGGCTCTATGCTCAACACAAGCCAGGAAAAGGAGGGGAGAGAGGAATCCACTGGAGAACTACAGTGTTGCAAGCCTAAATTACAGTTTTAATCTGTACTGTGAACCCGTAGATGCACATTGCCATATAAAGAAACTCTTTTTATGGACATTCAGTGCAAATTTACTTGGTCCTTTGATTCTTCAACCATATTTCTACTGCTTGGCTGTTCCCACTTCTTGTTCTGGTGCTTGGGATATTTGAAAAACTACTCCTATCCTTAGAAAAAACCTTCGCAAAACAGCTCGGAGCTCAGGAATCAGATCAAACTGCATTATTTCACACAAGAGAGGATAGTAGAATGACGCATGAGCTTTGAACTGTTGGGGGAAAAAGAGAATTCTATTAGGCATCAGTTTTTTCAATTACATAAACATAATTAAAATACAAATTAACTATATAATACTGTAACTAATAAATCATAGTAAGAATAAATGCTTTAAAGAGTGTGTATGAGTGAATGGGAATACTACAGTTGTACTCAAAAGCCAATAAATAAATTGCAGGAGTACAACTGAAACAAGAAGGGAGACTCTCAAAGCCTGTTTTGTTTTGATTCCTGCTAAATAAAAACAAAACCTTCAGAAGTCCAAACAATTTTATTAAACTTTATCAGAGGCAACACATTCTGATATTCTTTTCCTCAGCCAAATTATTTTGAGATTCTTTCTTTGTACATATTTCCTTTCAAGCTTTTGGGGAGGGGGCAACAGTATTTCTTCACCAAAACGTTAGAGTTAATGCCTTTCAAAGTAAAAAAACCACACTATTTTATCACAGTATCTTTATGTTTCTTATAGTTTGTAGTATTTCTCTGTACAAATCTTATGTTCTGTATGATAAATAGCTCCAGATTTCAACCAGAAAATGGACAAAATATCATCAGTAAAAGATCTATGTCATTTTAATCATTTCCATCTACCTTATTTTCATCAGTACTGCCAAAACAAAACAAAACTCTAGGTTCCAGCACTGGATTGCAAGATCCACATTTCAGACCTATTCCTAGGATTCAGGCAGGAGAGAGATGCAAAATACATCAAAAAAAGGCAGGCTGAAGTAAATTATGATATATTTCCCATAGCTCTGAAGACCAGCATTTGGCTGAACACAGTGGCTCCAATGAAATGTTGTAAGGGCCTCAAAATGCCCCAGTTCAAGACACTACTGCATATGTGCTGCAATCCTGTATATCACACTGTAGCACACTAGTTCTGTATGTGGACCTACTAACCTGAGCCCAACATCTTGTGAAGTTAGGTTGGTGGGTACACACAACAGGGCTTTCTTTGTAGCAGCGCCTTGAGTGTGGAATTCCCTACCCTAGAAAGTTAGGTGGACTCCATCTCTTTGAAGTTTCTGCTGGGCAGCCAAAACAGTGCTGTTCCACATGGCATTCAATGTTTGAAATTGCTGTTTTTGACTGTTGTAAAGCTGGGTTCTAGGGTTGTATCTGGACTGCTTTCAAGAGTTTTTTTAAAAAAAACATTTTAATGTGTTTTTAAAATGTTATTGTCTTTCCACTGTTTTAAATGGGCTGGGAGATACAGAATATTTAAATAAATATACAGAAATATTTTAAATAAATAAATAAATATGCCACCCACATGGACTTACCATACAGTTTCTGAAGCCCCAACCTGGCCAAGCTGTGCCTCCTGAGCACCAAGCAGGATTGGAGAAACATCTGCTATGTCCTCACAGCCAGATGGAAAATTATTATAGTAGCACTGAGATCCCCAGTGTCCTCTGGAGGTCTCAGCACTGCTGTAGTAATTTCACATCTGGCTAGGGGGATGTAGCAAGACATTCTGCAACCCTGCTCCCTCCCCAGGAAGCTGGAATGGCAGTGTAGGGGGACTTCAGAGCTGTACAATAAGTCGGGGGGAGGGATTTGGGCACTGCAGAGGGAGGGAAGGAAAACCAACCTCCACAGTGCCCAAGAAAAGACATACAATGGCATTAAAGGAAAGTATCTACGTGCAAGCCACTAACAGGGTGCCAGCTGTGAATTGTGCACTTGGAAAGCTCCAGAATATGCAGTACTTAGGCTATGAGGGATTTTTTCTCCCCACTTTACCATAGTACTCTGGATATGTGTTACATGTGTAGTAATGGGGCCTACAAGTAAACTCTAGCCTTTGAACCATCTATTGGGTGTGTTTCTATTATCATAACTCCTTCCAGCAAGCTGAATTTTCATCCAGGATGATGAAGGGAATGACTGATCTGTGCTGGAGACATGACAAACAAAGCCTGCTGGAGCATTGGGCTTAAGCCAATTCCTCTGCTTCTATAAGGACACAATCCACAATTAAATCAAGACAACTTAATTAATTAATCAGATTAGAGAGGGTCCCCAGAGCTCTGGAGTCAGTCTGCAATATTCAAGATTCTTACTTACCCGATCATCACTGATCTTTAGAACTTTTGTTAAGAATAAAAGTAACAAGCTAGTCCAAGCTTCCCGATGACTTTCTGATGTCAAAGTAAGGAAGTAACTCAGAGCTTCACTGCAGACGCTACAAAGAATATGCCAACAGAAAATGAAGATTCAGGTACATAAGCAATTTGCAACAGTAAATATACCATCATTACCACCAGAAACAAATGATGAAAGAACTTTAGGTCAGAAAAACTGTACATTCAGAAAGAGGATCCAGTTAATCCCCTCCAATACAAACATTTCAAAGGCAACTGAACAAGATCAGGAGCTTTTTAGGCTTTCATATTATAGTTAAAAGCTGAGATATCAATTTAGTGTGCCAAGTACAAAGCAGGTTAGCACACAACACCAACTTCACGGAGCTGGATGTAAAATAGTCCCATTAGGCAGCCACTGGTCACGCTGGTCAATGATAATTTAACAATTTCCTTCTCATACAGGCTTCATACAGAAAAGTGCTGAAGGGAGCAAAGGAGCACAGGTTGTTTCACCAAAGATACACACTAGCCAGGAACTGATATATTTTTTCATATCACAGTTTCCCTCTTGAATATTCATCATGTTTACATTTTACAAAATTCAATCGTGTGCTTTTTTAAAGGACTATATAGGCTGACAAAGTCTGTAAACTGGTCCTTACTTTAGGAGTCGCTGCTGCACTTCCTCCCATGCATCTTTACGACTTTCATCCATATACATACGGAACAAAATACGTAACCCACAGGCAAGACTGCTTGTTTCCTGTTTCAACAAATTAGGCTTAGATTTTCCTTTGAAACCTGCCAAAACAATATTGCTATTTAGACTTTAGCATTTTTATTTAAAACATGTTCTTGAATAATATATGCAGACAAGGGAAAGAGTTCACATGCCAACACTATTTATAGGACATTTACAGTACCCATCTTCACTTACCAGGACATTTTTAAAACCATGAGAATTGCAATGATTAGATTTACATTGATATCCTGGGTAGTTTTGCTTTGTTTTGAATATAAAAAGAATGCCTCCAGTGATTTTGACCTGGCAGTATAATTCTTCTGTATCTGTAGCAACAATTTTTTTAATCTTAGGCAAATACAAAATTTTCATTCTAATTATGCAAATCATAGTGCAAGCTATTCCATTTGTCTATGTCAGGGGTGGGCAAAGTGCAGCCTGATGGCTGTAATGAGACCCTGAAGGACTATTTTTGTGGCCCCATGGCCCCCCTTCCCTAGCAGTCAAACGTTTTTTCTTTTTTTTTTTTCAATTTCAAATTTTAGAAAAGGCTTTCTGCTCCAAAATATTTCCAAATCCCTCTAGGAGGTGCAGAAGGCATTTTCACTATGCTAGCAGACCCCTGCCCCCACCAGAGGTCAAAAATTGTTTTTTCAGGCCCCCTGGGGGGCAAGGAGCATATTTTCAGCACATTTTACAGCCCCCCACCAATTTAAGTCCAGCAGAAGCCTTTTTTTGAAGCAGGAAATGAACATGAAATGGTTTCTGTTTACTTCCTGCTTTTAATAAAAGGCCTCTCCTGGGCCTAAAATGGCCCAGGCGGCCTCCTAAACATTGGTGAAAATGCCCCCATGCAGCATTTGGGATCCCAACATTTTGATATTTGGAATAAATAATTGTGGGAGCAGGTGGGGTAAAAGGGTATTGCCCTCCAAGATGTCCTGCTGAGCTTATGCAGCCCTCCAGCCTTTTACAATTGTCCATCCCTGGGCTATGTGTTGCCAGTGTTTTTTCTGCTAGTCACTGTTAGTCACTGCGCTAGTACTACCAAAATCATGCTATCACTGTACTCTTTTCCACCAGCATCATGTGATGCAACCAAAGCAATCTTGTGGCACCTAAAAGACCAAAAATTTCACTGTGGCATAAGACTTCATGAACTACAGTCCACTTCATGATGTTTTTGAACTGTTGTGCCCCAGCGTTACACATGTATGTATCCAAGAAAACACTACACGCCCATGATGAAATTGGCTGCATCTCATGAAAATCTGTACCATGATGAACCTATTAGTTTTTAAGGCACCATGAGATTCTTCATCTGACCACAGTTTGAGACAGAATATTGACTGAGAAAGACCAATGACTAATCTAGAATAGATGCTCCTCTACAATGCTGAGAATTAGTTAGGTACTGAAAATCCTTGGGCTATACCTGCTAAAAGGCATGAATTCTGCTACCATCACTCTGAACTTAGTGCCATACTTACTGTTTCTATGTTATGTTTGTTTGGGGCAGCCATACAAAACATTAGAGGAATGTAACCTACTTTTGAAAATCCTTACTATTTATAAGAAAGACTTGCCTGCTTTCCACAAGGCAGTTCTTTGCTCATTGTTTGAATTGAAAGCTTTAGCAAATTTGTGAGATTCCAACAAACAGTCCAGTAGCTTGAAAAGCTGCTGTGATGTTAAAAAGCGATACATTCCTTGATCTTGTGTATCCACATGAACGTTAAAATCTATTGCATCCCTCTAAAGAGAGAAAAAAGGAATTAGCTCATTTAACTCTTTCTTTTTTTAACCATCACAATAAATAAATTCTGTCAGTATCTAAGTAAACTTTGTTGTTGTATGCCTTCAAGTAGTTTCTGACTTATGATGACCCTAAGGAGGTAATGAGGTTTTTCTGGGTTTCCATGGCTAAGCAGGGAATTGAAATCCAGGTTCATAGTCCAGTGCTCAAACCACTACACTGGCTCTCAAGTAAACTTACAGCAACTAAATGGTAAAAAAGAGTTTCTATCACTCTATTTTCATTTCTTTTGAAAACTGTCAGCCTGGACTGAGAAGGGTGCCCCCAGAATGTGTGATTGATGTGATTTTATGAGACTGGGATTTGTATGGGTGAAGCAGATCTGAGAGTGTTTCCTTCTTCAACATGGCGCTCTTCATATGTTTGGGACTCAGCTCCCATAATCTCTATTAGTCATTCTAACTGGATCCAATGGAAGTGGTAGTCTAACCTGTGGACACCAGGTTATGGAAGGCTGCCCTTCATTCTCTGGATGGTGATAACAGGCAATGTACATGGTTAAAACCCTTTGTGCCCGCAAGCTGTGCTCTTAGCTTTCATGTATATATGCACAACTGAAACTCCTATCAGACTTGGGGCATATTTATAGTAACATAAAGATGTTTTCTCTGACAATTAGAGGCAGTTCAAAAAGCAGAGGTAGGAAAAACCCATCATGAAACACACTTGCACTTCTTTTTTTAACCAACGATTCTTTATAAAAGCTGAACTGGTTCTCAATAAATTATGCTCATTTGAAAATCCCATAATGTTGGTCCAGAAAATACAGACTTTATAAGTCAGACCACTGAGAAGGAAAGACTAATATTAGCAAAATGGTAGAGACCTGTGCTGCAGCTAGATTCTCTGCATCTTCTTTTTTGCTAGTTGCAGGGAAGAACACAATGTTGTCGATTGTTTGAATGAGTTCCAATTGCACCACACATTTAATCAATAGAGCACCAAACAGTTTTTGATCTGGAAATTCTTTAAAGCAAATACAAAAACAACATTAAATTTAATTTTGAGAGCAATTGTAAAAGCTGTTAAAGATCTCAGGAAATTTAAAAGTATTCTATTTAAGTACTTAGAGCATATATAGAGAAGAATAATTTTCAATACATACTAGAGTATATTTGATGGTCTAGCACATCTTATACTACTTCTGCATCTCAGTATAACCACAGACTGCCAATTAAGTAAATATAAAGTAACTGATCTGTATACTGCTCTACCTCAGCTAATAATAACATATAAAGAGGCATGCAATTTTAATGCATCAGTTAGGATGTAAAGAGTATAAATGAAGTAAACTGTTTTATGGAGGATGTCAATAAAACACATTCTGTAGTAAAAGTCAATGCATAGTAGTTCTCATTTTAAGTTAGCACGAGCCAGACCCAGAAGATTACAGAGGACTGAGCAGGCAGCAAACCGTGCGCCTTCTGCCCACACGTTTTTTTTGACAGTAGCTACTGAAAAATATTTCCCAAAGCTTCAGGGAATTTTTGAGTAGCCTTTAATGCAGAGGATTTAGAGTGATCTGTAACACAGTAAAAGGAACTGCAGATCAGGGAAAAAAGATAAAGCCCTGCTGTGTAAAACAAAGTGCTTCTTTGACCCAATTAGACTCTACACATCACATGCTGTAAAATTCAGATGATAATATTTTGTCAAGCACTTTGCATTAATGAACAATCCTTCTTCAGGAAAAACACTCACTTGCTGTAGGTTTATTTTTGCTGACCTCCTCACTTGCTGGTGGCCCTACAATGGGCTGAAACTGACGTCTATCTGAAGATCTTGGTTGCACGGAGTCATGAATATCCACAGATTTTTGTGATATTGAATCCTGAAGGGGGGAACACAATTTCTTCATATGAACTTCACTTTTAAAATAAATTTGTAGTACATGAACTCAATCCTACTTTGAATATTATTTTTTTAATGGCTTTATACTTTTTAATTACCATATCTTCTAAAGGTTCTACTTGCTTCCCCTAGCCCTGCATCTTTCTCTCACTCTCTTTAACTTTTAAAAAACTTGGGCATGCTGCAGAGGATGCTGCAATTGCACCAGGCACCTTTTTTTCTCCAGATGGCCTGCAGATGGTCATGCAATCTGAGAGCCTGAGGAAACAAAAGATGCTAGGTGTGAGTTGCAGCTCCATTGCACTGTACATTGAACATTTTTTTTAAAAAAACAGAGGAATAAAGAAAAAGTGCAGCTGCAGTAAACAGAAGGAGTGTAGTAAGGGAAAGGGGAACTAGTGGGGTGAGAACAAGCAGTGGATTGAGGAGAGAAAAGAGCATGGACTTGAGTCAGAGTGCATGATAGGGCAGAGAGGGAAAAGAGAGGTGAAGAGAGAAAGATCAAGGAGGGACTACACCTGGGGCCCAGGGCCCTTTTAGTCATGGCAACACCAGTACAGGTTCCCTCACCTGGATTACACAATCCATAGTTTACACAATCTACTATATAAAAGCCAAAGTTCGTATGTTTGTCTGTGTCAGGAAGGCCAAGACCTCATATGATTGGCTATGTCAGGCAAGAAGACCTCATATGAATGCCTGCCTGAGAAGATTCTATGGAAACCCTGGAGTTTAGGGAGGGGTCTTTAGAACTCTCAGCCAGAGAGCTGTTGGGCTTGGCCGGGTGCTATGGAGACGAGGCCTAGCAGCAAGGAGGACAGTGTATTCCCTCAGGAACCCAACCGCTGTATGTTAAAGTTACAGGTACTGGACAAGACAGTTTGGGGAATTAGAGACACAGGATCTCAAATCTTTATAAGAAGTATTACCTACGAGAAAATAAAATCCTGGGCAATGCCAGGTATGCTAGTGAATATATAAAAGCACAATGTTCCTTGAAACAAAAGATGGAAAATGCAAGGAAAAGAAGGGTAGAATAATGGCTCAAGGCTTGTTCATATACCTCCAAGACATGGATTACCACTGGCAGTGCATTTTTATATCATACTAAGACAGGAATCCTGGCTTAAACCATAATGTAAATGTCCACCTTGCTGTTGTACACAGCTTGTTCCTGCTTTTCTCCTTCCTTCATGTGAGCAAATTAACAAACTAGGAAACAATATGTTTACAAAACATTCAAAGCTGAGATGATGTTTAAAAGATTTCAAACAAACCAGGATCACCAACTAGCTTTTAACTAAGGTTATAGCCAGACTTCTCTGGGGACACTTATCCATAATTCCAGGTTCAGATGAAATGCGGAATGATGTCCTCTTAATTTACTTGATCAGAGAACAGGAGGAGTTGAACAGGTAGCACACACCAACATGGGCTACTGATTCACACTGATGCCAGTTAATCAGGATTCCTACGCTTGCATTATGTACGAACGTGGCCAATACAGACAACATTTATGACCAGAAGGGGCAGCCAATCCCAGCAAATTTACTCAAAGTTTAAGCTCCAACAGGTCTTACTCTAATTTAAAATGCACTGAAATATAAATCATTTAAGATAATTTTTCAGACCATTAATGGCTTTGTTTTTGGTAATTATGTGTTCTCATTATATGATTAAACATTATTATATTTAAAGGTTCTGCTGATTTACAGTTCCAGCATATATTTCTTGTGTGAGAATGATATTTGTTCAAAAACATGTTAGATAAAATCCTCAACAATTTTAAATAATCAAAAACCATCTACAATTTACAAAGAAAAAAACCCCCTCTGCAGACACTAATTTACAATTAAAAATCCCTAAGGATGCACATCTTTGTAAATTTTCTTTTCAAAGGTAAGAATGAATAATTTTACCCTTTTTTTTCCTGCAAGAAAATCTGCAAAAACTGCACAGATTGGGGCTTACTTGGTGCAAAAAATACATGGTTTTTTTGTGCAGAAAACAGCATTGGCATTTTCTGCACAGAAATGTCCTTTTTTGCACATAAAATTGTGTTTTTAGCACAGGAAACTTGCTTTCTGCACAGAAAATGCCATTTTCTATTTTAAAAAGCCCACAGGCATAGTCCTCATTTATTTTTCCACTATCATTCAAATATTTTCAGGTGTTCTTTCCTTCACTAGTAGGAACATCCCTCTTCTGCTGCAAAGAGTGCAGTTCACTCATACATTTAAAGACCTTGCTCTTGCAGTTTTCTCTTTGTAAACATACCGACTGTTTCTCTCTCCCCAAAGCTGGAGATGGAGGAGCAGTATCTTCTCCTACTGGTCGCCAAGTTAAAAGCCTGGAAAAAGGAAAATATACAGCTGAGTTCTGAACCAAAACTAACATTTTTACAACAAAAAAAAAAAAGTATTTTGAGTAATAGTATGAACAGAAAGTGGGTCTCATAAAACTCTCCAGTGTTACACAGAAAAATAATTTTATACAGATTTCTGATGAGGAAGTCTACCTTTGCCTGAGTCTCAACACCTTTCATCTCAGTCTGCCTTCATCTTCTTTCATTTTTGAAAGAATATACAGTTACTGAAGTCACAGCATTCTTCTGGGCACAAGAAAAATCCCATGACCACTAGACTGGGCAGGGTTGTCCTAGTTCTCTCCCTCTTCGTAAAAGGCTTAATTAAACTATGATACAAAATGCTAATAGCTGAAATTAGATTTCTTCCTTTCCTCTTTACCAAGAGGAATGGAAGAAATCTAATGCAGAGTGACTGAAGAGCTAAGAAAAAGAATCCAGTCCAAAAGAATGCAATCCAGAAGAAAAGCCAAGCCTGAAGTTTCTTCCATTGTGGCTGTGAAAAAATCCTGAACAGGTGAGACACTTGCCTCACCCATTAGACAAAGTAAAACAAAAACAATGAGAACACCTCCTGCTCGCGCATATTCCCATTTGGGACTGCACAGATGCCATGCAGGATAAATACAGCTATTCTATATATTGTTCAGACTATTCTCACATTGTCAAATCCCCACAGTTATTTGAAAAGGGAAAAACAGCTTACGCATGAGGGATAGTGGTTTTGAAGATATCCAGCATACAGTTGCAAGTCTTATCCCAGATTTCAAGGGTAAACTTCTCACCATTTAGAATGACAACATTCTCTAAACAGTTTGTACCAGACCGCGCTAGCTGTTCATTGTCTGAAACACAAAACAAGGCTTGTTTGTACCACACAAAGAAAATTGGTAGCATTGTCTACAACGATCTGATAGTCTCTCCTACCTTGCTGAACACACCAGTATAGCTGGGCAAATATATCATCCAAAAGAACATCACTAAGAACTTCCAAATACTGTGTGAACACATCACATATTGCATAAAGTGCATGATTGCAAGTTGTTGTCATCCACTCAGCTTTCTAAGAAAAAGGAAAAAGAAACAACAATAAGGGTGTTTGCTAAAAGGAGCTGAAATAAACACAGCCTTGTAGTCAGAAGTTTATATATAAGGCATGGTACAGATCAGGGGAGACACATAAGGACATCAGTTTGATTTAACAGCACAGGAAAAGAAACTGAACAGGCCAAACAAATGAAGATCTTGTGGCAACTTAAAGACTAACAAAATTATGAGATGAGTTTTCATGAAGCACAGCCCAAGAAATTACACTGCAGGTGCTTGTGCAGCGGACTGAGTCAATGAAAGCTTATAGCATAATAAATTTGTTAGCCTTTAATACGAGGTACTTTGCTGTTTTTGCTGCAACAGACTAGCGTGAGCCCCTCTCTGAAAATGATTACAAAAGCTTCCAGTCACGTTGCTGCTACACAGTATTATTCATATGTAAACAATTCCCAAAGTACATAAATATCTGCTAAAAATGTTAGAACTCTCCTTTTGTGATTTGCATCTGTGTATTTTATGTACCCCCACTGCCTTTTTTAAAAAATAAGAGTTCATTTTGTGCAGTCATAAGAAACTAACAGAACTGAATTGGTGCAAGGGAATGGAACACTGAATGCCCAAGGTGAAAACTCTTATATATTCTCAGAAACTTTATGTTAACACAAACAAGGCAAGGATATATTAACCACCAATTTTTTGTTTACATTTCTAGGACAACTTGAGTTTAAAGAAAAAAAATACATGTCCTTGTCAGGGCCTACAGCAATTGTCCCTGTAGTTTTATTTCTGTACTATAAACAATCATCCTCAGTACAGTTTCATATTATTACCTTAAATTAGAGTAATCATCAAGCATATTACTGTTTTTGTAAACCACTATTAAACTGGGATCTACAAACAACCAAGGGAAGATGAAGTTTTGCCTTTGTTACTTCAGCCAGGCCTACCCGGTGATAGCACTCAATATCGTTTTGATATCAAAACCATTCGGCCTTCCTCTGCCACCCCGCTCCACGTGTTTGCGAGGCCTCTGGACAAGCACGTAAACAGGCATGGCTGGTAAGCGTTGGACATTCTATTCTCCACCTAGGCAGGCAGAACAGAGCCAATCTGTTGCTTCAGGGAACTCTCCTGCAAACACCCTTTTGCTTAAGCGTGACACTAACAAAGGTGCCCGGCTCTGAGCTGATAGTCTTACAAAGCCAAACTAAGCACCTTGCATTTACATACTGGCCACACTATTGTTGATTTAGCGCTAAGCCGATCATGTGAAACTTGACCTTTTCCAAAGCTTTGTCCCGCTCCAAACTTGCATTGTTCTCACCGAGTAAGGCATGGCCTGCAGTCACAATTCACCCTATATAAACCCCCCGATTCCGAGACCACCTCGGATCTCTGCAGACTTCCATCCCGCCTTGCTGTCGCTTTGTCTGGCAAGCTCCCCTCAGCGAACCGTGCTGAGCTTTCTACCCTACACCCCAACAACCTCAAGCTTCAAGCTTCTTCAAGGCTACGAGAAAGGTGTCGTATCACTCATTTCCCCCGAAAATCCCTATTTCCAATTCTCCCGTTAGCTGTGTGATTGTGGTGTCTTTACTATTTGTTTATCTTTCAATAAAACATCGTTTTGCTATTTTAAAACTGTCTGACTGCTTGACTGACCTGACCCCGTAGGCGCTGGGTTGCAAGATCCCTGCTAAGTTACCCTGCCTCTCGCTAGCTTTAGTGAGTGCTCCAGCTAATTCTCCCCAGAATTGTGTCTGTGTTTTGGTTATTTGGGCGCCCCTCTTGGGACCCCCAGAGAACAGGGTAACACCTTAACAAGAAAAACCCACACTTACAAAAATATAGTGATTACAAAAATATTCAAAAGGTAATTTTCAAAGACTGCAAGCTGTTTATTCTCAGGCTGACAGGAGGAACAATCCACGACGCCTGGGTTTTGATCCTCGTGCCAGCCTGATGCAGGAGCTGTCCTCGAGCTTAACTTTGAAACCGTTAAACCGACTCCTGTCCCTCTCCTGGCAGTTTTTGTTTACTCCTAGCGTGCAGCAAGACGTGTTTAGGTCCCTCTCCAGCAATTTAAAACAAAAGTGGGTAGCGAATTAGATCTTTCAGAGAGAAAAAGAAAAGAGAAATGGCAACGGATAAAACTTCTGTTACAAGAATGGCCCTGACAGATGAAGTGTACTGTAGCACCAATGATTTGGGCTCGGACACTACTAAACAAAGTAACATCCAGAAGACCGTCGTAAGACGAGTCTCTGATTTGGAAATTGGAGCAAAGGCACGGAAAACAACTATGCCTGCTGACGAGCAGTGCGCTGTAGAGCTCCGTAAGATATTCCTGTCCTCCAGTGAGACTGAGACAGATGAATCAAAACTCGCTGTCAGTAAAGGGCCTTCAACCAATAAAAAGGTATCAGAGAAGAAATGGGAAACAAAAAAGGGTGAGAAAGTAGGATAAACAAGGCAGTAAGAATCTCCCAAAAACAACGGTGGGAGAGAAACTTACCAGCAAGAGTTCCAGGCACCATCTTGGAAAGGCAGATTCTAAGATGGCATCGCGTGACGTATATGGCCACTCAAAGGCTGACGACGCCACTAATTCGTATTATTCAAAAAGTCTTGATAAAGATTCGAATGGAGAAGGCCTCAGTGATATTGACTGCTCCACTCTGGTCGAGGAGACCATGGTTCTCACTGCTGCTACAGTTAGCTCGGGGGCCTCCGTGGAGGTTGCCTCTGAGGCCGGATCTCTTGAGCCAAAGGCCAGTGTACCATCCAGACCCGAAGTGGTTGAGTCTGGCGGCTTGGAGATTGCGAGGCGATTCCTGACTCAGCAGGGTTACACGGGCAGTGTAGTAAAAACTATCCTGGGCTCTCATAGAGAGCCAACACAGAAAATATATGATAGGACATTAAATGCCTTCAGGAAATGGTGCGGAGAGAAAGGTTTTAATATGGCAGAAGTGACAGTCACTCAGCTGCTACAGTTTCTACAGGATGGTCTGGATAAGGGTCTTAGACCAAAAACTTTAAAGAGACAAGTGGCAGCATTGTCAGCGACTCTAACCGAAGATGGGGAATCCTTCACAAGACATCCGCACATTAAGTGTTTCCTCAGAGAGGTGATATTGTCATCTTTTCCGACAGTACGTAGATTCCCATCTTGGGACTGGAATTTAGTGCTTAATGCTCTAACAGCACCACCATTTGAACCTCTAAAAGAGGCATCGTTGAGACTGCTATCTTAAAAAAACTGCTTTTCTTTTAGCAATTACATCTGCTAAGAGAGTACTGGAATTAGCTGCATTACCAATCAATGCAAACTTGTGCGTTTTGGACCAGGATAAGTTGACGTTGGGATTAGATCCTTCCTTCAAACCCAAGACTTTGTCATCATTTATACAGACACAACTTATTCATTTACCAACATTCTGCCCAAAACCAACTCACCCTCTTGAGAGGAAGTGGCATACCTTAGATGTTAGAAGGGCAGTAGAGGTTTATATATGCAGAAAAAAGGAGTTCAGAAAGTTGGATGCTTTGTTAATATCATACCAACCTAAATCACTAGGTCAACGCGCAAGCTAAACAGTCATCGCAGCACGGATAAAGAATTGTATTTTCTTGGGTTACGACTACTCCAAGCAGCCGCAACCAGCTAATGTGTGGCCACATTCAACTAGGTCCATGGCCACGTCAGTGGCATATGATTCAACATGCTCGTTGGAGGATGTGTGCAATGCGGCTGGGTGGAAAGAGGCTAGTACATTCATAAAACATTATAAATTAGACAAGTATAAGTCTGCCCAAGAAGCTTTTGGCCGCCGGGTGCTACAGGCTGTGGTGTAGTTAAAATGCCCGCCCAGGTATCAGCTTGGGAAAGTCCCAGGCGTCGTGGATTGATCCTCCTGTCAGTCCGAGAATGAAGAGTTGGTACTTACGTGAACGATCATTCTGGGATGACAGGAGGAGCAATCCACACCCACCACTAGGACAAGGGTTAGGAAGTGTTGGTGGAAGGTTAAGACTTTATAAGTATGCTGGAGAAGTGAACTACCAGGAGAGGGACAGGAGTTGGTTTAACAGTTTCAAAGTTAAGCTCGAGGACGGCTCCTGCATCAGGCTGGCACAAGGATCAAAACCCAAGCGTCGTGGATTGTTCCTCCTGTCATCCCAGAATGATCGTTCACGTAAGTACCAACTCTTCAATCTGTTTCATTGCAAAACAAAAAAGCAGGCTTGTGACACCTTTAGGACCAACATAAGCTTTCACAGACTACAGCCCATTTCTGTTTTATGTCCAATTTTAAATAAAAGAAAGTCTAAATACACGCAACAACATTTATTCACATTTGTCTGTTGTTAACCCATGCACAGATCCAGAATCCATCTTGCAGCTCCCCAGAACATTCCTCTGACCAAAGACTGCCACTTTCAGAGCTATGCTTGGGCATTCTTGTAAGAAGATACTGGACATTTCCTTATGCAAGTGGCTTAAAAGTACAACTGCCTGCATGCCATAGAAATACATCACTGTAGCACTGACAATCATAATAATGAAAGAAAAACATACACCATACAACAAACGGAATGACATTAGTCAAAAGTAAAGAGAGAATTCTGCCTACAATTCTGCAGCCCTAGGCATACCAAGCTGAGAAGAGATTTCTCGACCTCTCTAATCTAGACTTTAAGATGTAGCATAAATAGCATTCTGAGAGTAATGTGTCTTCAGTACAACTCGCTCCCCTTTTACAATGTTGCCAAGTGGTGTTAATGGAACACTTTTGGTTTCTGGGATGTTGCCTCAAGCAAAATCTTGCTTTACTGATTTATATCTAAAATAAATGTCATCATATTAGTTATTGAAAAATAATTAACACCTTAAATCTAACCACAGGAAGTTAATTTTTGTAGAAAGTTAATTTTTGTAGCTAGCACCCAAACAGTAGGACTTCGAAACACAGCTAAAATCACTTCCTGCCCACCCCAACCTTCACAGCTACTCACCTTGCCCACCTCAACACCAGTCCAGGAGAGACACTGTTGTTCATTGTATGAATGTGAACAACATGTATACAACTTTCAGTATAAAAGCCTACCAATAAGTACCACATGATTCAGAAAATAAACAGGGGAGGGGGCAATAATTTAGTCCAGCCTGTAGATGCAGCACTTTATTTGAAGAAATGTAAAGGCAAAATGGGATATGAGATTTTTCATGACTTCACTTACCTCTGTTTGTTGTTCTGGCAACTTCATGTTGTCAAATATCCGGAAGACAATCCGAAACAAATCCTGCCACCAATGTTTTTCATATGTATGACCATAGGTTTTCATTATTTCAAACATAACCGTTAAGCCTCTGGAATAAGAAAAATAAATGGTAAATGTGAAGAATTATATCAAACTGGAATATCCATGCCTTCTATGACTTTTAAAATCTATTTTTAAACTGGAAGGAGCATCTTGAATATAATAATTCAGAATATAATAATTCAGTGCATTTTGTACTGAATAGGCCAGACATATGATGCAGTAGCCCTGCTGAAGGTAACCAGGTCTATACTTGGGCCAATGCCTGTTTCGGAGACCTTACATATGTCATCCTCAGTTTCCATCATGGAAGAAATGAAAGAAAGAACAAAAGTAGCTTGAGTACTTTTGAAACAAGGTACGAATTCTGTGTTATTAAAACCGATAGCAAAATGTTTATGAATTGTAATTAAAAGTAATTTTTTCAAAGAACTCTGTTTTGCCAAATATTAGATGCATTTAAAAAAAAACCTTAGGGGGCTTTGCAGTACCAGATTTAGGTTTGTATTATGAGGCAGCATGCTTAGCCTGGATGAAACTTTGGATTCTCCTGGATGACAGGAAAATATTAGCATTAGAAGGACACAATCTCCGTTTTGGCTGGCATGCGTACTTGTGGTAAGATAAAGCGAAAGCCCAAAAGATCTTTAAAAGTCATGTGATACGAAATGCATTTCTTAAGGTATAGGAGAAGTACAAGTTTTATTTCTGTCCTAAAAACCATTGTGGATTTCACTGCTGGAGGCGCTCTCTATTAAGGGACTGAGAAGATATGGAAGCTGGCTGACCTATAAGGACTTATTAAAGCAAAATGGAGAAGCAGTTTTAATGAAAGACCAACAACAACTAAAAGAGGAAGGATTTGGTATACAATGGTTTCCCTACATGCAAATAAAAGAAAGATTTAAAAAGGACGTACAAGGGGAAGGAGTGGACTTAAGGCAAAACGAATTGGAAGATCTGATGTTAAAAGGAGAAAAAAAGCTACTTTCAAGATTGTATAAAAAGCTGTTATCCTTTAAGTTAGAGGAAGAGACAGTCAAAGACTGTATGGTAAACTGGGCTAGAGATATTAATCACAATATTCTCCTAGAAGAGTGGGAAACAATCTGGAAAAATAATATGTCATATTCTAGATCCTATGCACTACAAGAAAATGTGCTGAAGATGGTGTACTGTTGGTATTTGACACCCAGCAGATTAGCCAAAATGAACAAAAATATGAATAATCACTGCTGGAAATGTAAAGATCAAGTGGGATCCTTCTATCATATGTGGTGGGGATGTGACAGAGCAAAGAGATTCTGGTACGCCATACGAGTAAATATCCAAAAAAATTTGAAAAGGAAAATTGATTTAGTTCCTGAATTTTTTTTATTGGGAGTCTTTGGTGCAGATAACTCGATGCATTTCTGCACCAAAAGACAAATATGGCATCTGTGGCAGCCAGACTTGTTTATGTCAAACATTGGAAATCAACTTGCATTCCAACAGTGAATGAATGGTTAGAAAAAACCATGGAAATAGCACAGATGGACAAAATGACTTATAGACTGAACAATAAGATGGATAGCAAATTTTTACAAAGCTTGGGGATTGTTTACAGAGTTTTTGGAAAATAAGGAAATTTCAATTAAAGGTTTTCAACTCTGAGCATTAATTTTAGTAATATGTTACATATAAGGAATAAGTAGGGAAGTGATAATTTACTGTTAAAATAATGAGAGATAATCCCTAGGTAATATTGTGGAGGGAGGTAGAAACAAGAGAAGAGATGTTGACGTAATAGGTTTATTTCTGAAAGAATAGGGATGTGAAAATATACTAGTAACACTATGTGGCAGCCTTAAGGATTTATTGAACAAAATTATATGGTCAATATTAAATTATCATATAATTATTATGTAATTAGAGTTGAAGATAATGTGTGTCGAAATGAATATTTGTTCTTTCCCTTTCTGATATATACGGAGGTAGAGCCTTTTTCGAAAATATTATATGGCTGTATCTCACTATGTTTTGTTTAGATAAGTAAATAAGGTATGTCGTATGTATATTATTTGTATGTTTTGTTTTAAAATGTTTATTATGTTATGAATGTTATGTTATGTATGTTATTTTATGCTTTCTTAGTTTTTAATAAAAATATTTTTTAAAAAACTGAAATAATATTAAATTCTGTTTGTCACTGTAAGCAATGATCTTCTAGTAATTCCCACTTTAACTAAAAATACACAGTATAAACAATAATATCTTGAAGAGGAATAACATTTGGCTGAGCAGAGTTATGTGACATAATCTGTTATCTATTAACAATTCAATTATACACGCCATTTCACTTTCCTCTCTAATGTGACTGAAGAACTGTGAAGGTGGCTGAAACATCAATCAAATATACCTACACACACATGTATGCCACATGCGCAAAATTAATCTTTGGTGAATATAACACAACCCCCAAAATAAACTTTAATTCCAATTTTAGAGCAGTATATTTGTTGTTATATGCTATGAACTTCAACTTATGGAGACCCTATGAATGAGACGGCTCCAAGAGTTTTGATCATCAAATGCTTAATCAGGTCTTGCAAACCTGGGTCTGTGGCCTCCTTGATCAAATTAATCCACCTGTAGTGTATTCTCCTTCATTTTCTACAGTCTTTCCCTTTACAACCATAATAATCTTTTCCATGATAGCAGCATATACTCATTTAGAAACAGAACAAAAGTGAATGAGCAAAGTTTTTTTTTTTTGGACTTGAAACTACCAACAAAAATAATAGTATTCCAATATTAGCTTATAATACAATTGCAGTATTTTTCCAAGATACTATTGGTATATTCCAAGGAATGGCAGATAACACCTATAATTGAAATCATAGAATATAAAGTGCTTAGCTTTGTACTATGTTCCACTGACTTAAAAGAAACCAGTCAAAAGTTAAGGTCTGCTAGACTGTACGATTGTTACATTGGGCTTTTCACATTGTACAAAACTTCCTAAGGGGATAACACAGATATTTCAGTCCAGACCTTTAGAAAGTTCTCACACATATTTTCTTATGAGCAAGAGATACCTACATGATATAAAGTTACAAAAAGCATGCAAATGAGATTTTTGTAACAAAAGCTACTAAAAAAATCCCTATTTGTATTGGAGCCTTGCAGGCACGAACCATAACAAGCCTTTCAGCTAACAGAAATTACAGATTGGTTCAAATGTTCATCTTTAAGATAACAAACTTTTAGTGATGTGAGATACCACCATCTATGGTCATGTATAACGTGAACAGAACCAGTGTAGTAGTCTCAGTGTTGGACTAGGTCCCTGGGAGACCATGCTTCAAATATTTCTTGGTCATAGAAATCCACTCAGTGCCCTTGAGCAAGTCACTCTCTCTCAGCCTCAGAGGAAGGCAATAGCAAAGTTCCTCTGAATAAACTTGTTAAGAAAAGTCCAGGCTAAGTTCACCTTCGGGTCACCGTAAGTCAGAACAACTCGAAGGCACACAACAACAACAGAAATACATGCAAAAATCCTGTAGAGAAACATGGTTCTGAGAACTCAGAATAGGCAAACAGACATATACACTACATGGGCTACTGCTAGGGTAACAAATGTCACTGTGATAAAGGACTATTTCTCTGTAAAAACAAACTATAGAGTGATTCTAATCCTATGGCCAACTTGTTACAAAATACTGTAGAAATCTACACACATAGGCACAGATCCTGCTATAATAAATAGTTAAGTATATTTTAAATATATTCCACCAATTTTCTAGGGAAAGAAAATTGTCCCATACAAAAGGAACATTGCATAATTCTAGGGCCTTTCTGCACTTCACAATTATTGCACCATAATTCCACTTTAACTATCATGGCTGCCACCTGGGAATCCTGGGGTTTGTAGTCTTCGGAGGTACTGGACTTCTCTGGCTGAGAATTCTAAATATCCCTCCCTAAACTGCAGATTCTATGATTCCACAGAACAGAATGGTGGCAGTTAAAGTGGAATCATAGTACAATAGTTGTGTAGTGCAGAAAGGGCCTTAGTTTCTATTCCTAAAAAAATACTGTGTCCTGATGATAATTGGACTGCTTATAGTGAGAAATGGCAATAAAATTGTCATCTCCCACCCAAGATCTCCTCAAAAACTTAGAAGTGAAACCAAATGTTTTAGAATTTGAATTATAAATATGTCTTGTTACCTGGTTCTTACATCTAATTTGCATCTGTTGATGATACAGGACAGCTCAAATAGAATTGGAAACCATCCTCTCACCCATACTCTGTCTTCCGGAGCAACATTCATATCGTCACTGGTGTATTCTTTGAAAGCCTTTAGAAACAAACACAACATTAATACTGCACAAATCAAATATCTGCAAGTTCTATTTTCTCTCCTAAGAATGTCATCAACAGTACTTCTACCATAAAAAATTACAGTATCTTTACCAGAGAAAGCTAGTAAGTAAGTTAAGTATCAGGTATCAGGCCCTGAGTCAGGCAATTTTCTGTTTCTATAAATCTGCTGCTGCATGTAAGGATCTCCCCTCATGAACTAGTCAGACCTCTGAATGTTGTAATAATTTGGGAGAGGGGGAGTTAGGAAATGCCTGGTATCTCTCACCTTACAGTTCTAAACAGATAATTGGATCTCTCTTGCTTTTCCATAAATAGCAGGAACGTCTTGAACATCACCGTAAGTGTTAGATGTTTTGTCACCAGCATTCCTTGGTGCTCAGTCTGATCCTAAAATGCCACCTTCTGAATATAACTTCCTTCTAAGTAATAATCACTCAAGCTGGATTAGAGTAATCAGCCCTTCACCCCTCTCTTTTAGATCTCTTTATCCTCTTTATGAAACCAAAGCAAAAAATCGAGAACATTTAGGCCACTCCTAAAACCAAGCCACCAAAGGTGAAAAAAACTGGGGTAACGGCTATAGGATAGGATCAAAATGGAAGGTTCAGTCATCCAATAAAAGGTATGAAAATGGGCACCCAAGTATTTACCCACCCTGAACGCACCTTACTTAGGACCTCTTCAAAGCTGATAGCATCTCTAGCTATACAGCCTTTCAAGCATACATATTTCACACTTACACTACTTTTAGATTACCAAAAAGCAAAAGCAGAGAAACAAAAATAACTAATACACTGTTAAATGCATCTTGGAATTCAGAATTGCTTTTTCTCTTCCTACAATGGTTGCAAATGACTCCCACAGGGTCACTCAAATATGTGCCATTTTATGCCCTGCACAAATGCCAAATGCTAAATACCTATAAACTATACCTGAGGCCTTTCTGATACATATTTTGCACAATGTCGGATGAGCCGAATTGCTTCCATACTTGTATCTGGAAAAGCTGCATTGCAGGCAAATTCAGACAAGCATTTCACTGCATCTTGGAACGAATCTATCGTTGCTGGGAAGTGTTTCTCAAACACAATTGCTGTAAAAATAATAAGCATAATTAAAAGATTTGTCCTTTAATCTCAATAGAAATAGACAATTTCTGAATACATTTTAAGGTACATTCATTTAGTAGTGCAAAGTCATCATAATGAAACTGGCAGACTATAAATTAAAAACCAGCATATAAAAAATAGCTATTAGACCAAAAGTGTTCCTTTGTTAAGTTTAGGCTTATAATCAATAAAACTGTATAACAAGATCTATGATAGAAATACACTCTGAAATATAACACAGGAAAAGAAAAAAAAAACCAAAACTTTTAGGGATATTCTGTAAATAATACATCAGTACTCACTGACAATGTGGCCTGTAGTTTGAAATGCAAGTTCTACTATACTTTCATCCTGATCAGATGCAGCCAAATGAAACACTGAGAAAATATTCTTCCATCCTGAGCGGATGTTTGCTGCCTGGGAATTTACCATCTGTGCTATACAACGAACAACCATGTCCCGAATTGTTGGAGACCTCCAAGAAACACAAATTTTATACAGAAACTTAGGAGTTAAAATACAGATTTGATTTAATGCATTTAGGTGAGAAAGAAAGATTCCAAATAGTTTTTATTTCACACCATACCTGTTTCTCTTCATGATATGTTCAAATGGTCTTAGGAAGTCCTTCTGGAATCGGAAATTAGCAAGCTCCCCTTTTTCCAAGAACTTCATTGATAACTGCCTTAAGGAGTCTACTGCAAATATTGCTACATCTTCATTGGGATTACAGCCAACCTAGCAGGGCCAAGTCAGAAAATCATGACACGTAGTGTTAATTATTTTTAAAATGCATAATTTATTTACATTTTTTAAAAAATTATTTAACAAAACAGTAAGCAATTAATTCAAAACCATTAAAATGCTCTGAACTTCCAGTCAGTGGCAACATGTAGCAGTATCATTATTTTATAAAAACAATTCTCAGTGCCTAATCCATAGTAATTAATTCATGGAACTTTTCCCAAATGTTTGTACTTTCTAGAAATAAATGGAGAATCAATTGTACTATCTTTAACATTCAAAACACTAAAGAATGAAAAATAACAACCCAAAACCCTAAAATCAAGCTTAGCAGAATTTATGCACCACACATCAGTGCTGCATTATAGCACTACAGAGAACTACAGCTTGCAAAGATGTTGTGCACTAGTTTCATTTTTCACTTATTTTCTATTTCTGTTATTCAAATAATTGGCATTCAAGTCTTAAGTTTTTTACATTTGAATTCCCAAATGAAGAACTGCTAGTTTAAAAGTTATATACAGTAAATATGTAGACATACCTTATTGAAATGATCACCAATAACTTCCCAGATTCTAGACCACTGTAGCCTTATCCGCCCCATGTTATAGTAAGAAATCTCTACAATCTTCTGTAAGCTAAACATTCGCGGATGAGTTGCTGACAGCAGTTCATCCATGGACACAGCACAAAGCCATCGGACAAAATCCACTGTGAAATCCAAATAAAATCCACTAAGTATTCTTTTTCCCAAAAATTTTAAAATGTTGATAAGATAAACTATGACCAATACTTACCAATAGCATTTCCATCTAGCCTTGTAGATCCTGTAAATATTCTGTCAAAGAACATAATTTAACCAAACTTTGTAAGAATTTGTTACAACAAAATTATTTCAGTAGATAAAAAGAAACAACCCTTGCACTGAATATAAAGATAACCACATGCACGTTCTACCCCTTAGATTTCTTTCTCAAACTTTAACAGGTTTTAAGCAATTATTAGACAATATATGTATTACTACGTTATCTCCACTGTAACACAGCTATTAATACTGTTATGTGCTGTCTTAAAACATCAAAACATAATACTTTACCTGTCTACTGCAACAACCACACTTTGCGAGCTTGTTTCTCCAATGGATTCTTGAATACTTGCAATCTGCTTCCAGTCCATGTTTCCTCCAACTAGCAGGTGCATCATTTTAAAAATAGCATGGTTCATATGGAATAACGACAGAAAAAAAGGAACACTATAAAAACTGAAGTAATTTAGTTTATTAACATTACCAAAAAAGGCAACTGCAAAAATGGCTGCGATCTTAGAACTATGCACTAAATGAAATATTCAGGCATTTGAAGATTCTTCCCTGACTCTCATTTTATCTGCCTGTAGACTGAAGCATGTACCTGGCAAGGCTATGCATAAAGATCAAAGGACACATGAAATTCTTCTCCACCTAAAGACCCTGGGAATGTAGCTATCAAAATTTTTATGAACCTTTTTTGTATTTTTTAAATTTTCTTTTTAATCTCTAGTAAACACAAGTGAGACAGAATATATCATAGTCAGTGGTAGGGGAAAGGCAGATAGATTGAGGAGATTATCCTCCCCTACCTGAAATTTCTCTAAAGTGACTTGGACAAAGTGACTACTTTCATTGTTCATCCAACAAGGCCAGTTATACCCTTTGTTGGCTGAGCTGATAACAGTGGTCCCAAGCACTTCTTTAGTTTAGTTGAGATTAGGCAGCCTGCTGCCGGCTCAGGCAAATTAAGAACCTCCTTGGTGATACAAGGAACAGCCATGCTGTAGCTATTCTTTTTCACCACACAAAATCCCAACCCAGACAGAATGTTCCTTAACAAAGCAGTCTGTGCAACATGATCAGAGCTAAAAGAAGCTCTCAGTTGGGGGGAGGGGGTGATGTTACCAACTCCTTCCTAGCAAAAGAGATAAACATTTGACAAGCATGATTCATAGTGGCACTTGCCAAGCGCTAACCACATTTGGTAGCTGATGTTGGCTACATACTGAGCACTTTTCAGCGTACCTTTTCCCAAGGGCTGGGGAGAGCAGATAACAGCCAGGTGCTTCACCCAATCCTACTATCATGTAAATCATGTGTCACATACATTACTGCTTACAACAACTGCACAGAAGTCTTGTATTTTGCAGACATTCTGAAGTAGTCTCACAGTGCTGATATCCCTCCATTACCCAACCATTCATTAGTGTTCAGTGACAGCATCAGTTGTTAGGGTTGTGGATACACTGAAATTAATCTACATATGATAGTTATAGGATGATTCTGGACTGTAAGGGAGAAAAGGATATAGGAATTGTTCCTCCCATGTCTTTTTTTAAAAAAGATTGGTACTCTAACATCTCCACATCTATTTCAAAATAAGGTACAGACACTAACATAATCAAAACCAAAGATCTTGAAACTATGGTCATTTCCGCACTAGCCTGTTATAGTGCTATTATTCCACTTTCAACATCCAATGGAATCTTGGGGTTTGCAAACTCCAGGCTAGTGCGGAAATGGCCTATGAGTAATAACTAAAAGCCTAGCATGCTGTATAGAAACATAAAACATTGTATTTGTATCTCTCTCTCTCTCTCTTTCTGTTCTATATATAGGACACTGACAAATCTAAACCAAGAACACAATAAGCATATTATTCTTGTGCTACAAGAATTCTGCCACACAGCAGTTACAATACGCACCTAGCCCTAGACTTGCGAACTCATCAGGTGCCTGGTCCTTTGTTCCTGTAAAAGAACCTTCTCTGCCTCTCACAGTACCAGAGATGTAACGTGGCTTTACTCCAGTTCCTATTAACTGTGCCAGTTCAAGCTGACTGATGCATTTCAAAATCTTGAATTAAAAAAAAAAAAAGAATACTACTAAATAAATTAACCATACACTGAAACACCAATTTTAAGATTAAATTCCATTATAGCTTAACAGTAATAATATAGTTTTGCAACATCTCCTTACCAGTTCATTACATGAAAAAAATCTCTGTGCATAATACAAATGTATATGCTAAGATGTAAGCAAAGGCCAGTATGCTATGCATATTCAATTACTGTAGAGTAATTCAAAAAAGTAATCTACCTCATGCCAAGAATTTCCCAAGTAATTTCCATCCGTATGAGCCACTGTAATGAGAGTTTTTATTGTATCAATATTCTTCTGCTTCATTTCAGTGATACCAGAACTCACTGTAAGTAAAGTAAATCTTGCTAGTGCTTGCACATAAGCATCCCTTTCAAGCTGCAGAAAGAAAGCAGAAAGTTATTTTAATTCATCAATACTTACTTTGTTCATCTGATGAGGAGATGACTATTTTTTTAAAAAGCTTCATGGTACTGCACTGATAGAGAGCCAAGGCATTAGTAATGAAACCAGTATATAAGGCAAAGGTTGGGGGGCTTATGCTCTTCTCCCATTATACTGAATTACATCAGATTTTCACCTTTTTTTAAAAAAACCTTTTCTATTCCATTTTCCTTGCTATCTCTGATGCCTTTGAAACAGATCTTTTGTTCAGTTCCATCTATATCTTGCACCTCTCTGATTCTTCCAAGATTTTGCTCTCAACCGGCATTTTCCCACCTGTCAAATAACTTAGTCAACCTTTTAAAGAGAGGAAAATTGTCTGTATTCCTATGTTGTCGTTTGTTGTTGTTGTTGTAAGACTGCACTATTCACAGCAACTCCTGCTGAATGACCAACACTGTTCACAGTGTTAACCATGTTCAAAGGTTATGCCTGAGGTGAATTTAGTCTTCGTTGCCGCTAACCAGGGCTTCCCCCAGAAACTGGGTGTCAGCTATTTGCAAATCTGGGTAATGATTAGAATGCTATTCAGTGTGGCTAAAGCAGCTGAAGATATAACTCATGTGGTTAAGGCCACTAGAAAAAGAGAATCAAAACTTATAAACAGCAGAAGGAAGCATGGGATCTCACAGACTGCAGATGCTCTCTTAACTATTCTTAAGGTATTACACTTGTACTGAGCTTCTGTTAGGGGTTCTACAGAACTCTGTGAGTATACTTATGCCAATGACACAAACAAAGATCACATAGCCTTGGATGAACTAAAATCTAACAAATCAGGAAACACTTGACTATAAGTCTCTAACCACCAATTTTTACTTTCTTCTGAACATTTAATGGATGACTACATAACATCCAGGTACAAAATATCGGCATCTCAGTATGGTCCAAAGGCTGAACTTCTCCGTTTTCTTAATAAATGTTCCTCTTTTTAGTTCATCTTCACTGATCAACCACAAAATCTTGAAAAGGCAGGAAAAACTATCATATGATTTTTCAAAAGGCATTGAACAAATAAATTTTAGATGCACTCAGACATCTATAGGAATTAAGCGTACACAAGTAACTTGGTAGATGGAGAGGTACTGTCTCACACAATTTTATTAGAAACATCAGAGGGCCTCTATTATGCAGACCTGAGTGTCTTAATTTCTATCAATTCTCAAGATTTTGTGAAACAAAAAACCTACAGAGATAACTTTTATAGGCTAGTTCCTTTATCCTTGTAACTATTAAAAAGCAATGTTTTGTACCGCTAACACCTATAAAACATTGGTTTTTAATAGTTGCTTCAATTAGTTTGAAAGAGCAATTTTTAATAAATTAATTAACGTGTTGTGATATATTCTGACCCAGAAAAACACACGTAAGCCATGTGTACATCTGATATATGAAAAAATGCAAGGCAACAAGATTATGTTCTTAATGACAAAAACGGCTAGAGCCAGTGTGGTGTAGCCGTTTAAGCATTGGACTATGATCCTAGTGACCATGGTTTGATTCCTGCTCAGCCATGGAAACCCACTGGGTGACCTCGGGCGTGTCACACAATCTCAGCCGTAGAACACCCCATAATAGGTTCACCAGAAGTTGGAAATGACTTGAGGGACCACAACAACAACAACACAATAACAACAATAATGAATACATTTAACAGAGTCCAGAATGTCCCTATGGAAATCAACAGAATACTGAAAAACTATGTTGAGATCTACAGCTATGGTATTTTTATGAGATCAATTAACATAAAGTAAACAACGTCTGAGCTGCTAGCTACCTAGGTCCAGAATCTTCAGAATTCTCTATCACCAATGTCATAAAAATATAATGATACATTTTACTAAGGAATTGGGTTGCTCTCAAAATTAGATTCAAGAAAAAAAACACCACAAAGCCATTTTCCATCTGTTTCATGTATGAGGAATGCATGAGGAATAAACAACGATCCACCCAAAAGCAAAAGCTGGCAAGTTGCATGCGGAAAAGCTTATTTCCACTTCGTAGTCCCATGTATAATTTAACCTCATTTAACTTTTGAAATTTAAACTTCCAGTTTATCAGATTACTTTTAACAAGAACTCCATCTTGCTGGTAAATTGCAGCAGCAATTTTATTGTAGAGTGCAACTACACAATGGTGCACAGCTGAAACATTTTTTATTCTTATAACATTTTAGAATGCAGTATTACCTGGATGTTAAAAATACATGCTATCCTAATTGCACATCGTATTCCTTCCAGGCACAGAGAAGCAACTTCTGTATCATCGCAATCTTGTAAACCCACACTGAATGCAGCTAAGAATGGTGTCCATGCTAACTAAAATACAAAATTCATATAAACAGTAGAACACATTTAATTAATATTCAATACAAGCAGATGTGAACTGAATCATAAAACCAAGTTAATACAGAGTTCATTTATATTGTACATCACACTTTAATTAATGTTCAATACAGATTACTGTGAACCAAATAACCAAGAAAAGTATGGATTGAAAAGACTGACACATTTATTTATCTCTTTGATTTGTATCTCATCTTTCTTCCAAGAAATTCCAGGTGGCATACATATGATTCTGTAAATATGAAGCTAGTAAAAATAAAAGCTGTAATGCCACCCATTTCAAAAAGAAATTGGCTTTCAAAAAGATTTTAAATTATATATTTATCTACTTAAATAAAACCTGTAGAATCTCTAAGAAAAAGAAAGAATATTTAACAAAACATACCTTGAACATAGGTCTTACATGTTCCAAGTGAGTTGCACTTGTAAAAGGAGCTTGAACATGGCTCACTGCTTCCATCAAAGCTTTAGCTGTTTTAGCCATCTGCTCCATTTCTAAATTATAAAGTAATCGCCTTTGCTTTTCACTAGCTACACCTATAAACAAAGGGTTAATTAATTAATTAATTAAAAATTTCTTGTCGTTCATACTGGCAGAGGAAAAAAACACAAGCCATTATAATAGCTACTAATGTGCTAATATAGGGATAATATTTTGAAACCAATGTTATTATAATTGTCTATAGTTTAAAATAATCAGACTTGCTACATAAAACCAGTCTTATCTCATTCAAAATCCTATGAAGAGTTGCTGAGGGGAAACCTGCCAGCAGGACACAACTAAATCCAGGCCTTATGCCTTGCATTCTCCAGCAACTGATACACAGACATGCTGCCTCTAATACTAGAGGTGATATATTGCCCTCCTGAGGAATAGCCATTGATGCTCCTAACATCTATGAATGTCTCTTGTGGTGGTGGTGGTGTGCCTTCAAGCTGTGTGTGTTTCTAACTTATGGCAACCTTAAGAGGACCTATCACAGGGTTTACTTGGCAAGCTTTGTTCAGAAGATGTTTGCCTTTGCCTTCCTTTGAAGCTGAGAGATTATGACTTGCTGAGTGGGAATCTGAACCCTTTCTATGAATTCCTCTAATCCCTTTTCAAGCTATCTAACCTGGTAGCCATCAATACATCTTACAGCAATGAATTCCAGTCTAAATATGCACCATATAAAGAAGTACTTCATCTACCCTGAATCTGTCACTGTTCAATGTCAGTGAATGACCCAGGTTCTACTAGTATGAAAGAGAGAGAAAAAATTCCCCCTATTTTCTTTTTCTATACCATGAATAATTTTAGACACCTGTATCATTCCTCCTTTTCCCTTTTTCATACATAAAATGCCTCAGATATGGTAAACTTTCCTTACAGAGTTGTTTAGTTTTGATCATTTCAGTCACCCCTTTTCTGTACCTTTTCCAGCTCTACAATATTCTTTCCCAAGTGCAGTGACTAGAACTGTAGTACAGAGTATTCCAGATGTGGTCACACTATGGAATTGTGTAAGAGCACTATAATATTTATTTCATGTTCAAACCTTTTTTGACTTATGCTCATAATATGGAATTGGCCTTTTTTTACAGCAATCCCATATGGTGTCAATATTTTAATTAAACTAATTAAACTTAATTAAACAACCAAGATTCCTCACTCAGTTGCTGCTGGCTCAGATTCTATCAGTATAAAACATGGAAGACCTGCTTGCACTGAACTTATTTGCCGCTTTAACGCCATTCCTCCCATAATCATTTTTTTGCTCTCACCGATCTAAATAATTCTTTGTTTTCAAAAAACATGGTCACTTCACAACTCACCCTTAGCTCTGAGTTTAAAAGCACCAGTTCCAATGCAGATGGTTGAGGGACCTCACTGTTCATATCTTTCTATTGTGAGAACTGACAATTTATTCTGACTCTTTGCTTTTCTTTAACTAATATTTTAAACCAGTGTTTGCGTTACCAAGAATAAATTTGCTTTTAGGGGCTGTGCGTCCAAATACTCAGAATGGACATGAGTTAGAGATGTATCTCATTTGTATTTCAGCAAAGCAGATATAATCTTTGCTCAGTACAAGCATTTTCTTAAAGACAAAAATCAAACTGGAAAGGAAGCAGTGTTAAAAGGATTAAAGGAGGAAATAATAATTTGCTATACTATGAAAACTGTGCATTTCTCTTGAAACTACCTACCAGTTTACTCTACTTTGACATTCATAACTGAACTTTGATCAGACAATGGTTCCTACATGAACTGTCAGAGGTTCATGAATAGTATCAGTCCCAAGAGAAGAAAAGCCAAGTGTTTGAAACATGCTTTGCAACTGAATATTTAAAGTAAACGAAAAAAAGTTTAGTCCTAACAACATGCTTGCAATTCAAAAATCAATGCACTTTTTACACTGGCTTCAATGGGGATTGAGTTTCAATAATTATAACTATATGGAATACATCTACAGTTGCACATGTATACATGACTGAAACTGCTTATTTTTGGCTTCTTCTCTGAACTCCAATTTCCTGCTATATTTGCTGTTACCCTTTTTTTATACACAAACATTTGTAAAGACAGAGAATATAGAGAGGTAACTAGACATATACAAGTAACATAGCATTTGCACATTATAAATATTTAGAAATTTTTATTTCTAACAGCTTTAGATAGTTTTATGAGACAGTCATTATCAACAAGAAAGAGACAACCAGTAGCTAACATGGTGGCCCAGTATGATGTGGACACTTACTTTGTTTACTTGTTTTTGTGGGTATTGTTAACTCTTTTGTTTCCTTCATTGATATCTTCTTCCCTGCTATTTCATTATAGATGGCAGATAGATATTCTTCAGGGAGATCCTTACTATCGTTGATACCTCTATTCATTTTAATATATTGTTCTTTTGTCATTTTATTCTTTACCTAGATATTAGAAAAAACTATTTAGTATTACCCACTGAGGCAGACTCAGTGACACTGCACTAGGATAGATGAATGTTAGTAAGAGACTCTTGAGAAATCAGTAATTAATGGGAGCAGATAAATCTGGCTCAAAGAAGGATGTTAACTTGTCCAGACATTCAGATATCCCTCTTCCACCAGCTGCCACCATCAGACCTTAACTTTACAGTTGGCATCACACTATCACAAAGTTGGTTATGAAAATCAAACTGACACTGGCAGGACCACATTCTTCCAGCTACAGCCAACAGCTTATTAATCACCACCCTTTACACTAAATTGGCCCACAAACTGGTATTCCATAAACTTCCTGTCTTGAATCCCAACTTTGGAGAATGTGGAATATAAATTAAAATAAATATGTAAGAATTCCCCAGGACATCTGGATGCATTTAAATTAAAATAAATACTGCTGATGACATCTAAGAATAAGCACATTTTATTATGCTGGCTACCAGTCTGAGACTGTAATACGATCTTGTTCTAAACCATGTATAGTGGGATGAACCACAACCCTTCTGTTGATATAATTTATTTATCTCTTTAATCATTATCTGCATCCCTACTTTCAGCCCTCAAAAGAGTACTGCAGTATCAGAAATAGAGATACCATTTGCAGATGATACCAAACTGAGAGGTGTTGCTCACACACCAGAGGACAGGATCAAATTTCAATACGACCATGACAGACTGGAGAGCTGTGCCAAGGCTAACAAAATGAATTTCAACAGAGAGAAATGTATGGTCCTGCACTTGGAGAGGAAAAAATGAAAGTCACAAGTATAGGATGGGGGTTGTGTGGCTGGATAGCAGTACGTGTGAAAAGGATCTAGGAGTCTTGGTAGATCACAAGCTGAACATGAGTCAGCAGTGTGATGCAGCAGCCAAGAAAGCCAATGTGATTCTTGGTTGCATCAACAGGAGTATGGTGTCTAGATCAAGGGAGGTAAAGGTACCACTCTATTCTGCATTGGTTAGGCCTCATTTGGAATACTGTGTCCAGTTCTGGGCACCTCAATTCAAGAAGGATGTTGACAAGCTGGAATGTGTCCAGAGGAGGGCAACCAAAATGGTGAAGGGTCTGGAAACCATGCCCTATGAGGAACGCCTTAGGGAGCTGGGTATGTTTAGTCTGCAGAAGAGAAGGTTAAGAGGGGATAGGATAGCCATGTTTAAATATTTGAAGGGATGTCATGTTGAGGAGGGAGCAGGTTTGTTCTCTATCGCTCCAGAGACTAGGACAAGGAGCAATGGATTCAAGCTGCAGGAAAGGAGATTCCACTTGAACCTCAGGAAGAACTTCGTGACAGTCAGAGTTGTCCGGCAGTGGAATATGCTGCCTCAGAGTGCGGTTGAGTCTCCTTCTTTGGAGGTTTTTAAGCAGAGGTTGGATGGCCATCTGTTGGGAATGCTTTGACAGGTGTTCCTGCATAGCAGGGGGTTGGACTCGATGGCCCCTGGGGTCTCTTCCAGCTCCATGATTCTGTGATATAAATGTCTTGTGTATCTAAGAATGTTTCTTATCAGCTTAAGCCAATATACCAACCACAAATTTATACTGCAGTTACCCATAGGTTTATACTCACCTGTTGGCTGGATTACTGCAATGCATTGTACATACGGCTGCCTTCAACAGCAGCTTAAATATTCTGCCAATCCAAAATGGGGCAGTAAAATGGTTAAATGGGACAGAATGTTATGATATATTACATCAGTGTTTTATAATCTGCACTGGGTTCCAGTTCACTTCTGAGCTTAAGTCAGAGTGATATTATTAACTTTAAACAATATAAACATATTGGTTTCTATCAGAGGTTATTCTCAGATGTAAAAATACTACAGTGGGCATAATTTGAAAGACATACTAGTACAAAGCAAACTGAGAGATCATTCAGTACACTCGCATGTCCCTATAGACTGGGGAGGGAATCGTATGATCTTTCAGATATTGTTGGATTGCAAGTTCCAGCAATCCTATTCCTAGCCAATGGCAATATGTGTTGAGAGGTGCAGTACATCAACATCTGCAGGGGCACATGATTCCCATCTCTGCTATAGATGGAAATGAGGTTAAGGGCTAATTTCCCTGTGATAAACACTGTAGTTGTAATGTTGGAAAACTAATGTGTTTCAGAATTTCAGTTGTTTTAATATTTTAGATATTTTACACTGCCAGCCTTTATTCTGTGAACTGCTCAAAAGCTTTTGTTATTAATTGTACAGAAGTGCAGTAGATAACATCTTAATTTTTCTTTAGTCTAAAAGAGTTTATACTAGAAAGTTTAGTTCAAAGGATTGGTTTGATTGTGAGTGTAGGGATGCGAAGAAACTGCTTATTTCTAAATTCAAACTTCATAAGGAAAACCCAGAGGATGTGAGGGTAGAGGAGCTGTTGCAATTAAAAAAAGAATATAAGAAATTGATTAAGGTTAAAAAGAGTTGTGCACAACAAGCATTATGGGAACAACTTATTAATGCAGTAAGGATGAAAGATATGAAAACCTTTTGGCAGCTCACGTCAACTGCAACCAAAAGTTACACCACATGGGCAGATTGTCATATCCCCTCTGGAGTTTGGGAAGCTTATTTTTATGAGTTATATGCCATTAAAGAATCCCCTACTTTTCAAGTGAACCATATTACCAGGAATTTGCCAGAATGGCAACCAGTGTCAATCGCTGAAGCGACAGAGCTTGTAAACCAACTTAATCCAAGCAAGGCCCCAGGGGATGATGGTATTCCTCTTGAGCTAATCAAATGCAACATAGATAGGAGGGCCCCAATTTTGGCAAATCTTTTTACATATATTGATAAGAATGCCCACATGCCATCTGATTGGAATACAGCTATTATTATTCCAATCTTTAAGAAAGGTAAGAAGGACAATCCAGCAAATTATCACCCAGTTAGTTTGTTATCTATAATTAGTAAAATCTATGCTAGACATTTATATTGGAAATTGCAATATTGGATGGACATAAAAATTGTTCTGGCTGAGGTGCAAGCAGGTTTTAGACTAGGAAGATCTACTTTGGACCAGGCCCTTATCCTACAACATCTGGTGGAAAAATACTCTAGTAAAGCTAAAGGGTCCTTGTTTGCAGCTTTTATTGACCTTAAATCTGCCTTTGATTCTATCTCTAGCGATAGATTGTGGCACAAACTAGAAGCCTCTTCAGTAGATCGTCGCTTATTATTGCTTATTTACAAGCTACATGAAAGTACAGCCTTGAAAATAAGGTATAACTTGGAAGGTCAGCTGTCCAATAAAGTCTTTACACATAATGGAGTTAAACAAGGATGTATACTAGCCCCATTGTTATTTAATTTTTATATTAACTCAACGGGTGCTGCTCTTAGTCAGTTAGATTTTCACCCTCCCAAGTTAGCGGGTAGGCATCTTTCAGTGTTGCTATATGCAGATGATGCAGTAATACTGTCGCAAACACCCATTGGCTTCCAGAGAGCATTGCGTGCTCTAACACAGTATAGCCAAGAGGAAGGACTCCAAATAAATTATGAGAAAACTAAAATTATGGTGTTTGCAAAAAGACCAAAGCTGTATAAATGGATGATAAATGAACATAGGATTGAACAAATAAGGACCATTAAGTATCTTGGTGTTGTATTCCAGTCAAATGGAAATCGTAAGGCGCATGCAGAATATGTTGCACAAGTAGCACAGAGATCCACATCTGTAATTCAAAAAATTTTTTATACTAAAGGAGGGCAATATGTTCCAGCTGCCCTAAGGTTGTTTCAGGCCAAATCTATTAGTCAACTACTTTATGGTGCTCAACTAGGTCCTTATTCTTCTTTCACTACCTTAGAAATAGTTCAATCAAAATTTCTGAGGGCCACCTTGCAAGTACCACATTGGGTCTGCAATGCAGCTTTGTGGTTGGAGGTGGGCTTCTTGAAAGTTGAATCTAGGGCTTGGTTAGTTATTTTTAGCTTTTGGCTGAAACTAAGTTTTCAACCAAGTGGTTTAGCTTCCTTAGTACTTCAAGATAATTTCTGATCAGTATGGAAAAAAAGCCATATCTGCTAAACTCAGATTTTATGGTTTTTCTGAGGAGTATTTTTTACATGTGGGATTTGACGTAGCTAGTAGAACCCTTAGACAGCGAATTATGGATATGGAGAGGCAGCATGATTTAGAGGCAACTTCAAATAATATGTTAATTGACACTGCACTGATACCCTACAAGCCAGCTAAGTATTTTTATCTACTTTTAATATCAAATCAACGTAGAGCTTTTACTCTTGCCCGATTAAATGCTTTGCCATCAGCAATACAAGAAGGGAAGTTTAAAAAGATTCCATATGATCAACGTAAATGCCCCTGCAATTCTGGTGAAATTGAAACAATAACTCATGTTCTTCTGCACTGCCCTTATTATCTTGAAATCTGGGAAACACTTATTGAACCATATATAAAGGCATTCCCTGGACGTTCAGAGGCCTTTTATACTCTCTTACTGATGTCGGGGCAAAATACAGGGATGTTGACCAAGACAGCAAAATTTTGTGCTGCTGCAATTAAAATTCGTGAAAATAAGGTTTTAGTAAATGCTTAGTTTTTATTATAGGAATATGTACCTATATTTCATGCTTTATATTACATATTTTATATGATTTATGTTTATATTTATATTTATACTTTGCTAATGCTACCCGATGTATGTATATCATGTATGTAGATGAATTTTTGAATACGGTCATTGACTGCAATAAAATTATTGATTGATTGAATTTTTCTTTAGCAGATACCTAAAGCTGCTATACAGCTTCGTTGTTTCTCCACCTCCATACCATTATGCAGTTGGAACAGGATGTAGAGAAACTTGTGTGAATACTTTTATGTGAAGCAAATACTCCCACTGCTCAAAAGGTGGAAGGGCAGCAAATGGATGTTCATCTGATCCTGGTCAAGAAGGACAGTGCACAGGCTCTGATGTACTAAGAATGTGGAATGGAAAGACCTAGTGCAAACATCCACAGAAAGTTTACAGTAGCCAGAGACATCATTAGAGAACAACCAGGTCCAAAGAAGGATGCAGGGCCAAAGAATGGCTCTTAACTAGTTGGCACTGCCATCAGTAGAGACTATTTTGCTACTAGAGTATAAATTTACCCCACAATATTATTAGTGTTAGGTCTTCTGCAAATCAACAGAAGTATCTATTTAATTTCACAGGCCTGCTTTTTAAGTTCACAACTTTTTTCTACTTCGAATCAACAGTGGTAGTAGTTTTAGGATACAAAATTATGTCATTTACATTTTTTTTTTCCAGAAAAGGAGGTCTGTCAGCTACATAAAAATACTGTTTGGGTATTGTGGAATACCTCCATTTTACATGTGCAAACACTGCTATGGACATATGATCAGAAAATACTCTAGAAGCCATTCATTGTGACTTTCTTTAGCCAACTGGATAAGGGCTAAAATGGCATGAAGATTTAAGCTTTTCATCTTATAACTGGTCAAATTATGAGAATGTGAACAACATACCTGTGGGCTATGGAGATCTGTTGTCAACATAATAATCGAATAAGCCAAGACATATGCTGTGTCTGCACTAGCAAAGAGAGTTTGCCTGAAACAAACAAAATACATAATAAATTTTCCCAATTATCTAGACACACAAGCAGGCAAAGTCAAGAGAACACTGCTCACCCCTGATTGCACTCTAAGTATCTAGCAGCAAACTTCTCCATTAATCTATCAATTTTCTGAGCTTCTCCTGGGAGACGGAAGCCTTCCAAAAACATGCGCAAAGCCGAAACAAAATCTTTTGCAGAGAAGTCATGTTGATCCACATACGCATACATAACTTCCTTATTAAATTTATCATTGTCTCCTAAGAACTCTCCAACTTGAGTCTAAATTGGAAACAAAAAGAGAGTTTATTCAACATTAACTAAATCCTCCAAACCAGCAAACAGAAAAGTAATCAAAATATTACATTTAAATGCCCAGTTACCTGAAATTAATGTTGAATAACTGAAGTATGATACAGTGATATAGACTAAAGTTGACTGACTTGGACTCAAGTTGGACTTAAGTTGCTTCAGTGACTTGACTCGGAATCAACTCGGCAATAAATGATATGCTGACTCGACTCAACTTGAGACTTGGGTATTTTTAGTGACTAACTTGCTGCACTTGGTTCAGTAACATAACACACTCATCCAGAAATCTTACAACTTTGAACGATGCTTCCATTTCTTTTCACCTATTGGTCATATGACAATCTGTCTCAAGCCCAAAGTGTGGGCACATTTCTCAGAGAGGAACAGTAAACAGGTTAGGCAATGGACTTTAGGTCTGCTCAGCAGCTTGTCTCTGCTGCATATCAGAGGAACCTTCTAAAACTTTTCCTAAGAGCAGAAGACAAGACTCGCCCTCAGAGTGCATGCTGCATTTCTCAGAGAGGAAAAGCAAATGTGTTAGGCAATAGGCTTGAGGAGGAAAGCTCCTTCTGAAGCTTTTGAAGCTTCAGTAATGGGAAGTAAGAAGGATCCTATTCCCCACTTCCAAAACTGCAGACTCTTTTATGCCTCCAGCTTCAGAAAGGGGAAGTAAGAAGGATCCTATTCCCTACTTCCAAAACTGCAGATAGCAAAATCACAAATGTGGAAGGCCGACTCTGCTTAAATTGTTAAAACTGACTTTATTCAACTCTGTCCAGAAGATCTGGCATATAGTTTGGCGTATAAAGTTGGCCTCCAGACATGAGACTTGACTTGAAAGCATCTTCAAAGACTTGAGACTTGAGGGTAGAGACTTGACTTGAGACTTGGAGTAAAATACTTAAATACATCACTGGTATGATGTTGTGCTAGTTTCTGATTAATACAATTACGGCAGTATAGAAAGCTTTTTAGATCCAGTAAAAACCTTTACAGGGCAAGGAAATCAATCTCTGTTTCATGAGGACATGACATTGTTGCTAACTGCTAATATAAATGAAGAGCAATCTTACCCTGTTCCTGTACATCTGAACTTTTGCACATAGGTTTTGAGACTATTAGGTTGTGTCACCTGACATATATCAAAGGTAGGAAACCAGGTAGGTTCAGGGACAGTTTTGCCCACGGATTCACTGTTAAGATGCACCAATCAATTTCATTATTGATTACAGACTGTAGAATTATGGTCACTATATTTTCTGACCACAGAACATAAAATTCTGGATTGATGAAAACCAAGCAAGATTCATGAAGGGCACACAACTGACACAGAACACCAGAAAAATGTTATGTCTAACTGCTTTTATCTGAAAAACAAAACAAAAACAAAATATTCTACCTCTGTTTTACTTTACTGATGCAGAGGAAATTTTTCAATCTATTCAGAGCACACTTATAGCACTTGCCTTGAAAAGATTTCGTTTTGATATTTGTTTTCATACTTTCGTTCATATATTTTAAACAGCCCCAGCAGCTGATGTCCTTACAAATAGAATTTTTACCCTGCAATAACCTTATAATAAGGACCTAGAGTAGGCTGTCTTCTACTGCTGTTTAACATTATTATGGAAACCCTGGCACAACTGATTGGGTAAGATAAAAACATTTAGGAAGTAAATACATCCATCCACATGAAACCAAGATTATGCTATATGCACACAATACAGTATTTATTTTAAGAATGCTTTTCTAAGGCTTGAGGTATAAGATGTATGCAAAATCTGAAATATTTTCCATTTGTATAGGTTGATCAGAAAAGAAGGATTGTTTCTGTTATTATCACACACCTATGTTGGTTGTAATGGTTTTGTGGTTTCAAGTTCACGATGGTTTGACAAACATATAAATGAAATATCAGTCATCAGATTGAATATGATTTAGATATCACAACATAAAATTCCTACATTAAAATTTAAATCAAAATACTATTACCAAGGTATAGAGAAAGTATAGACAAGTGTTAGTGCCAGATATATTTCCTCCTTGTAGAACTATTCAATTTAGTTAAAGGTCAATCTGACTAATTTTACTGACTTCATCTTGATGGAGTAATTCCATATGGCCAACTAACTCAAAAGAATGGAAGTTTCTATTCTTCATTTTCCCACTATTATGAACATATCTACATGTTATACTTAATTTGTCCCTTAACACTTGAGATATCAAAGGTTCTCCTTTCAAAAATTTATCTTTGCCAGTATTTAAGAATTAATCAAAACTGGGAAATATGTGAAATATGTTGGAAACATATTCATTCATTTCAGTATGCAACTGGATGTTAACCCATGGAAGAGCTTCTACAAAATCATCCAGAAGGAGGATTGCACTAATATTTAAATACCTGCACAGAGGTACTACATTTGCTTGTATTTTGTGATGCTGGCCTCTAGTAAAACAATACTGGATCTGATTATAACAATCATTAAGAGAATTATGAGCCTACATCTACAACTGGATTAACTTACTATATTGTTAAGACAATTTTTCAGACCAGGTACCCAAAATTCATGGATCAATGAATGGCATCTGATTGCTCCATGTGTGATATTAACTAAAGAGTGACAATCAATCCATATCTCTACAATCAATCAGTGGGTAAAACACCTATGGGAGGTTATGCACAAATTTATAGTCTATTATACCAATTATTATATATAGATATTATAAATTATATCTAAGAATAAACTTACAGCCATTTGAGTGAACAGTCAATGAAATGCTAACAAATATTTTTTCAGGAAAGTTGGAACCTTCTTATTAACCATTAGAATGAGCAAAGACTTAATGGCTATGTCTCACTAGTCATCTTGAATACGAGCTGACAACTACAGGATACTTATTGGTGAGATTATGAAACATAATCACGATTTTTTAAAATTTGGTTAACATAATCCAATTGCACACTTACAGTAAGTCCCCCTTATACGCAGGTTCAGCTTCTGTGGATTCAACCATGGCTCAAAAGCATTAAAAAAAAAAATCCAAAGAGCAAACTTTGATTTTGCTGCAGGTCGAGGAATACACTAATGTGTAAGCATACCCCACTGTAGCCTCCCATTATTTTATAGCTCCTCAAGGTCTCTCTGGTGCTAATTTGAATGGTTCACCATTTTACATAAGGGACACCATTTACTATGCCATTGTATATAATGGGACTTAAGCAGCCACAGATTTTGGTATCCATGGGGGTTTTTGGAACCAAACCCTAGTGGATACCAAGGGTCTCTACCTCAAATTATATTGTTACTTTTTTTTTTTAACAAGGGAAGTATTGCTGTTGATTTTCTACTTCTGTCTGAAATGTTAAAGGATGATCTTTGAAGCTTCCAGGTCTGAGACCTTTGAATTATAGCTAAGTTAAGACCCCCTAGGCATAAGTATTCCATAAAATTCTTTAATATTGCAATTATCTGTATCAGCCTTTGAACTCCCTTTCAGTATTCCCACAAATGGATTATTCACTCTGAAAGGAAATATTAAGTGAAGGTAGTTGAGCATAATTAACTCATATTTTTATCTTCCTCCCTGGTCCCCATATCTTAGTATTTTGTATAGTTGTGGGTATCTGATTTTTCTTTCCTTTTTTTTATACAAAAGGAGTTAGATAAGGTAATACAATAAAAGATAGTATCCTTCCTTCTATTTATAATTGCAGTCATAAACAGAAGAACTAATCTATGAGCAAAAGCTGTTTTTTCCACACTGCCAGCACAACTGTAGCTTCTTTCTCCATGCAGAAGAATTACACTTCTGTAATTCTGGGGAATTTGAGAATAGTAGATTGATTTGACATACAGGTCTATTCCAGTTTGTTTTCTTTACAAATCACATCGGGTGTATAGGACACTTGGGTGTGTCTAAACGAACTCTCTGGATTATAGCCATAAGACTTTCCCCCATATTTTCCCATATTTTTTCCTAGCTTGAACAACAGTAATTGTATTTATCAAGTAAACATTAAATACACTGAAAATTAAGTGTTCTTACAGAGTCTAATCTTTCTTCTTGGTGTAAGAACTGGGCAATATCTTCAGGAGTAGTACCAAGCATTCCTTGCTCTTGTAGATACTGAATTCCTCTCTTCGGCTTCTTATTAAACCTGTGCATTAAATTTTATGTTAATTAAGCCCTGAAAACCACACATATGAAAGAGACGTATCAGAAAGCAGAGGAAAATTCATAAGTTGGTATCAGAACCAACATTTATAAATGAAAATACATTAAGCTGAATACAGAGGGATCTCCTCTGGATCAAATCCATAATTTGAAAGCCAAGAAATCCATCCTCAATTAGCAGCCTTACAGTAACAAAAGTTTCAATTTTCCTTACTTTTACAAGGGTAGGGATGCAGTTATTAGGGAAGGATTTACAGCAGGTAAAAAACAGGACCTGCAGGTGCATTACAGGGTTTCTAAGGTAATTTCAGTGTCAGCCTTAATTTTTTCCACTGTGGTTTGCTGTGCTGTTTTATTTGACTCTTTCCACTTAATACATGCCATACATAACACAAAATAAAATCACAATAGTGAACGCTACAAATATATTATTATATTGGTACCCCTTACATAAGTATGCATCATGGACACAGCTTTGTCAGCAGTTTCTACTTCGACTATGTCTATAAAAAATATAGTACAAAATCACACACATGCACACACTTTGTTGTTTTTAGTTTTGGGTGCATGTTAACACAAATCCATTCCATCTTATTCTATTTCCAGCAATAGTTCAGAATTTAAAGAAGAGGAGTTAAAACTATGAAAATCTTCAACTTAGAAAGATGGAATACATTTACAACCTGTGCTGACAAATATCACCAGAGTTTAAAGCAACGGATCCAGAGACTCAAGGCAACTAACACTTGAGTATCTGCCACTATGAAATCAATAAGCAGCAACAATAAACAGCAACTGTACTGTTCTTTTTCTCCAGCAACAGATACAAAACAATTAAGTCTATCTTCCTAAGCCTGTGGGATACAGAGGGTTTCTGTACATTTGAACAGAGGAAGTTCTTTATACCAGACTGCTTATTTATCAGTCAAACCCAATACTGTTTACTATCCAGCTAGCTCTCAATTTTCAGTTAGGCAGTTCAGAAGAAGTTCGCTAAGGATGTTTGGCTCTATTAACAACAGTATGCTATCTGACTGTCAAACAGAGAGTCCAAGTATTTAAATATTCTTAACATTTTTTTTTATGCACATCCGATTTAATTTTCATGCTTGTGAGGGAAAAATCAAACGTATGCCTATTTACTGGAAAACAACTCACAATATAAATTTAGTTGAGTAACATGTATGTCAAAGATCCAGATGTACCCTTATATAAACAGAAGACTGCTTTCTCTCTGGGGAAAGGACTGCGATCCAGAGGTACCTCTTACAGGAAAAAGGGGAGGAGAAATTTTCACTGATTACCTCTTTCACCCTGCAACCCTAGGTGGCTTAGGAAGCTGCAGAGAGAAAGAGAAATCAACAAAAACTGTCTTCCCTAGGTCCTCTAGCAGAGCATCCCATAAATAGGCCCTGCTCATGGGAAATCAAGACAACAGTCATTCATAGCTGACTTGTAAGACTGCAATCCTCCTACTATGGTACATATGTAATCCTATTTCAAAGTGTATTTCAGCATTGGGTACTATGGTGTGTTAATGTATGATGTGGCAAAAAACAACAACCCAAAAACGGAAGGCATACATAAAAAGGAGAATTGTCTGCATTATGAGAATTCAATCTATTGGTGAAAAAAATAAACTTACAAATCTATGCCTTGTTCTATTATTTCTTTTTGTTGCTTTAGAACCTCAAATTGCTCTGGATTGTCAGTACCAGACATCTGTGTGCTGTAGCTGCCAATTCCTGACGAAGCTGTGGAGTCTAAGGAATTCAAGCTTCCATATCTGTTAATTGTCTCAGGCTGCTTGGTTTCAGTGCTGTCCTGCTCTGAGGGTTTCTCTTGCCCTGGACAATAGGAGCAAAGGGAAGCTATCTTTATTTATTCTTAAAGATAGTACTATATTTGGTTTCATTCCAAATAATTTTGCTAATTGCCCAGTATTCCATCCAAATTCAAATTAATAACATTTAAAAATATGTGCAATCAATGACAAAAGTTGTTACCATGACCACATTCCTGAATCTAAACAAGAATGTTAGCAGTAAATACTCTTGCCCCACCAGAAAAGGTAAGTAAAGAGTGAACATTGGTGGGGGGGTTTCCCCCTACCTACATATAACATGTTTCTTTATAATGTCTTAGAACTCATAGGTCTATAAGAACATAGTGAGATACCCAAAGCCAAACTGAATAAAATAAAATATTAAAAACTTTAGTAAAAGGTGACGTTTAAAAAAAAAGGAAGAGCAAAAATGAAAGAGAAAATAATTGTGCTCATCACTACATAAAGACCTGAGGAGACTTCTGTGAGCAGTGGAATGTTCCAAATGTCTGTGATAAATGAAAAGGAAACAGAGAAAAGCAGAAGTCACACTTTCTGGCCAGAAGGAGTGGGAAGGTGTAGGCATTCATCAACATTCTACTAGAATATTGCAGACAATGCTTTGTCCAGATGCAGAACCCATACATGTGAGTCACTCAGACCATAAAGAACAGCATCAAGGTATCTACCTACCTAGGGTTGTCTGAGAGTTGGGATTTACATACTGATCTTTACTCCATTCCACCATGCACTTTAATATAGATACTAAGCATTCCAGTCCTTTCTTTCTAAGACTTAGCTCCTGCAAGAAATTTTAAGTCTTTTAACATTATTTAGATAATGTTCAGTTTAACAGTCATCTGCTTTATAATTTAAAACACAGCAAGATGTGCCCACAGGTCCTACCTGAATATTGGTCATGCCAAGTTCTTGGCTACCTCTTCCTTGGGCAATCTTAGACAGATCATTAACTAGTCTTTCAAATATATTCGCAGCATTTAAATCACAATCATAGTTTACATAAATGTCCACCACACTTTGGGCATCTGTAACAACAACAAAATAATACATTGAAGAACTTTTGCCAGAATTATGTGTTAGCACAGCAACAAAAATTCTCATACAATGAACAAACATGATCCCAAACCACTTTAAAGCATGCCCAATGGAGTAATACCTGCGCATATCCTTGTTAGTGTTTGAATAACCATCCACTTATGATCAAATGAGCTGGTTGAAGTTTCTAGGATATATAGGAAAATCTCTTTGAAGAATACCTAGGGAAAATGGTATGAACCACTAGAAGTTACTTATGTCCAAAAGTGTGTACTTCATGCACGAACACCCTCTCACACACAATTATTATTTACATACCAGCATTTGAGCTACAAAATAGATAAGAGATTATTTGAGATATATGCATTTGGGGAAAAAATATTTTCTTGGCAATTCATTATGTTAATCTTGTTATTTAGAGCAACAATACCACAAAAATATATGCTATTCTATTCATCAGAATAATAGGCAGTCATGTGTTGTACAGCAACATTTTAATTCAAGGGAAACGATTCATAGAAAATCTCATGATTATACAAGGCCATGGAGGTCACAGAGTCTGACTTTAACAGTAATTACATTTACTTCAATTACTACCCTACTAACTCCATTAAATTGTATTTGGATGCCCTGCTAGGCAAATACAAAATGTACAGTAAGGGAGGGGGAAAAAACCAAGAACAAAAGACAGGAGGTTCTGGTGTGCTGAAATAAGAGTACAAGATGTCAGGCACGGAGGTAAAAATATACAGGTCTAAAGCTGTTTTCTGGCTTCATAATATCTCAAAACTTTATGAAGCATAGCTTATTAGCAGAGGTGTGCTCACAGAAGTTTTAACCCTGCCCCCTCACTCCCCCAAAAGCACATTTTAATTACAGGACAAGGCTAGAGACTTCCGGAAGGCATGATATGCCACTATTTGGGAAAACGCACACACACGTACGTACGCGCACACACACATATATTAATATAATATAATATATATATATAAATATAAAATATATAAAAATAAATGGAATGGTGTTGTGACATGTTGAAGGTATGAGCCCACCAAGGAATATCATCCCTGACCCTCAGAGGTTACTCACCACTGACTTAACTCATATTCCATAAGGAGAAGATTATGATTTTCAAGTCAGAAACTATGTTCTGACCCTACCTTTCAGGCATTGCAGAGGCACTGCAGAGTTTTATTAGCAGTAAGAGCTATTTACTCTCAAGGGAAGGATCAGGTTGGTAAAAAAATGTCCACGCATCCAACTTTCTAGTTAACCTGCTCCTCCCACTCTCTACCTCCACAGCACAGGCCTACTACATTCCTTCTTTAACAGAAACTTCTATGGCACTTCTCAATTCCAATCTCTATAGAGGGGATTTCATTTGAACATTTGTCAGGTGTGCCTGAATACAAAGAGTTTATATCCTCTCAGGAACTGCACACAAACTAATTTTCAAAAGGCAGTAAAATATAGGACAGATTAACAAACTTTAACTTTCTGGCAACCAAGAATATTTTCCCCTTCATTCTAAAAGAATAACAGACCTGGTGCCAGCTACATATCAGAAAAATGCGCCACAGCTGGGGCACCTAACTGAGAAGGTTCTTTCCTTCACTAACATGCAACAGTTAACAAGTGTAAAAAGACCTTCCTTTGAAGAGATGAGATGCTGTGGAAACACTCTTTTCATACAGGGAGAGATGTTCCTTCAGATATTTGGATGTAAGCCCTATCCATACAATGTGAAACATACAGGTCCCATTTTTTCAGCCCTACAAAAACTCAAGTCCAACATATATCAGCTGGAGATAGAACAAATCAATATAATTCCTCATTTTTGGGATTCTCAGAACATCTGTAGCAATGTCACTATTCTGTTTTCTGAATGCTGTAGTGGATTGTTCATAATAAGGATCAGTTTGGGAACAATTTATATTATTCAGTTCAAAGCAAGGTGGTCTTTAAACCCAAAGAGGCCCAGTCAGCCCTGAGACCAAAACAAAATTATTGCTTGCAGAACACTATATATACTTCAGGACTTTAACTACATTACATGTTGACTTATTTAATTATATCAAATACAGCATTTAAATTAATCTAAATATCATACCTCAATCTGCATTTTCAGATGAGTCTTAAAATTTGAAAGCAGAGTCAAGAATATAGACAGAGAAAGTTCAAAAACCTCTGGAACAGATGAGACTCCATTTTTAGACAATGCAACACAAAGATACTGCTTGATAGCGTTGATAAACATTTCATTTGTCCTGAAAACAGGCCCTGCATTCTGCAGAATGGACAACAGCAACTGTAATGAAAGGATCTTTGACCGCAATTCATGAGACCTAGGAAGAGAAAAATCATAGCTATTCGAGCAGTTTCTCACTGAGTCTTCTCTTTTTAGGACAGTTGCTTCAAATTTCACTCAACTATGGGTGTAGGGTGGACAACAGTAATTAAAACACTAATAAGCCAATAAATTAACTATAATTGAATGAACTGACAATCTTATGACAGGTTACTGTCATAAAGAATTTTATATATCCAGATTTACATACCAAGTCAGGAACAATAGCATTTTCACTCTCTTGGACAGTACTTTGATCTTTTGGACAAGTAACAACGCTCTAAATATCAGCCCACAAGTTCTCCAAGCACTCTATAAGAATTCCCAATAATCTTTTTTCCTGCCCCAAGGATTGGGATTCAATTTACTCCAGAGCAATTATTTCTTAAACCATTATTTTCCTTTCATACATTAACAGTGATTATAGTAATTTGTCCATAACACCTAAAAGACTGTTTTTCTTCAAATTATATTCTTCACTAATATTCTGTTATTCTCAAGTAAACAAGGGTTGTCAAATAGAGGCTAATTTGTGGTACAGAAAATCTATGTACGGAACAGAGAGACAACCCATTCCTATAGTATATTATTTCCTGTTAGTCCAAATGGAAGATCCCAACAAGGGAGGTCTATCAAATCTCATACAAAGGCCACTTAACTTTAGAAATGGCTTCATATGCATGGAATGATCTACGTAAGTCTGAAAGGTTCATGTATGCATCCTCCACATGCTTATTTTGTATTTATCAATTATGTGGCACCACTAGAATTGTTTTGTACTGGGTAATATTGTTATGTGCGAGAACTGTGCATTTACACTTTTATTATTTAATATTTCACAAACTAATAACTTGAACTTACTTTGGATCAGGTGGTCCATCTGACAGAGGCTTCATAGAGAGTTTACACAGTGACCTGAATACTAGGAAGGCATCCTTTTGTAAAATGTGAGAAAATTTAGCACCAGGGGTAGGTCCTGAAGAATTTCCAGATTCCTAAAGAAGTTAGAAGATTTCAGTATTTCAGTGAGCATGAAGAAGTGTGTACTGAGTAATCCTTACTTTATAGAAGCATGTATATAAATATTCCATAGTAAACCATACAACACTCAATATTTAAAATTAGCCAAGCTTAACAATTGATTTCTTAAAGCTAATTAAAGAAGACATCCAGACATTCATATATGTGCAAGACGGTAATCAAGGCAAATGAAGTGTTATCTCCTAGAACACCTCATTTAGCAAATCAGGAGCCTGCTATGAGATTATCCTTTAGGACCCTCTTCCCTTCTGGAAGGGAATTCCTCTCCTAATTTCACAAACATGCTTAAGGATGTGAATGGGACAGAAACTGCTACTGTTTAAAACTAAAAACCAGAGCTGGGAAATGCGCAGCTCATAGGATGCGTATGTCCCCCAAGGCCATTTATGTGGTGTCTCTACAGAGTCCAAAAATCCTAAATGCCCTTTAGGGAGATGTGAGCAATTTTGCCATGTTTGTGTCCTAAGTTTGCCATTTCAGGTCTAGGGAGGTCTTTTTTTCTAGCAGAAAACAACAAAAGTTCACTTCTGGGTCATTGCCCATTGTAAAAAAGGCAAAACATGGCAAAATTACCCCATATACCCTAAAATGCATTGGGGTAAAGAATTTGAAGAGCTTCTTTTTGTTAGGAGTTGTAGCCCCCCCAAACCTTGTGGGGCCACTGCAACCCCAATCCTATTCCTGCTAAAATCCTTTCACTTAACCCAGTCCTGAAACAACTTCAGAACCCAGTCCTGAACAGCTTCAGACTGTGGGTAAAAGAAAAGTATGGTTCACCCTACCTGTGAACAATAGATGAAGAGCATGCCCATGCACAAAATTTAGTAATGCTATGATGATGATCATCAGTGACTACTCTTGAATTCAATCCAGAACTAGTTACCAGCAAAGATGTTTCAACAACAAAATTTTGTCTTCTATCTGTCAGCACGATGGCTGAGAATTTTGGACACGCTGAAGTTTCTAAACAGTTTCCAAAGGCAGCCCTATGTAGAATGTGCTAACAGTAATTGAAACGGGATGAAATCAAGGCATGTGTAATTGTTGCTAGATTTGATTTCTCCAGGAACAGGTGCAGCACTAGTTCTAACTCTGCAAATATTCTCCTGGACACCACTGAAAAGTGAGCATCCAGGCTGAAGGCCAAATCCAGAAGTACACTGAAATTATGAGCTTGAGATCTGAGGAAGAGAGTAACCCCGTATAAGCACAGGCTGAATCAATATTCACTGATCTGCCTGTGGCTGAATAGGAGCACCTCTGTCTTATCTGGATTAAGCTTCAATTTGTTTATCAATATCCCATCCATTACTGACAGCAGACATTGTTTTACTACTGAAACAGCTACCCTGGAATTAGATGGAAAGGAGAGACAGAGTTGGGTCTCATCAGCAGAACCCCAAACTCAAGATAATTTCCCACAGAAGTTTAATGTATATGAGGACAGAACTGAACCCTGAGGGACCCCACAGGTCAACAACAGTGTTGAACTGAAATTTGAGGGCACCACTTTCTGGGCATGCCTCCATCTAGAAGTACTGGAACCACTGTAAAACAAGTACTCCCATCCCAGATAAGTGGAGAAGAAAGATACCAGAATTAATAACACCGAAAGATGTTGAGAAGTCCAGATGATCTAACATGGATGCACACTCCTTATCATCCATCGAGGTGGCCAAAGCTATCTCTGTCCCACAGCCAGGCCTGAGGGCAGACTGAAATGGAGCTAGATAATCTGTTTCATACAGAAATCTCTGGAGTTGAAAAACTACCATATGGCCTATCTTGCCATAGGATTTTGGAGACTGGCCATTGATTCTCTAATAAGGTGGGGTTCTGAGGTTTTTCTCAATAATGGCCACACCACAGCCCCTTTTAGGCAGAATGGAAGGTTGTCTTACTGTAGTGAGACATTTGCTACTTGCCTTTCCCACTCAGCCATTCCTCATCTAGGTGCTTTTAAGAGCCAAGAAAGGCACAGGTCCAGTACCCATTTGGTGGCTCTTATCTCTCCAAAGATTTTGGAGTTTTTAGTTCTTCATTTATTCTTCTGCAGTTTTTTTCTCTGTTTTTATTATTAAGAGGAGGCAAGAGAGTATTCCTAAGACATGTTCCTGATTTATGAACCGAACCACATTATCTGTGTACTGCCAAGTAACACAATAGTAACCAAGCCAAGAAACATGACCATAAATTTCTAGCCATCTCTCAATCACATAATTTACTGGGAGTGGAATTTCATCTCAGTGTTAAAAGACATATGAATTAACTCTGTAACATTCTGTAACTTTGTGACACTCTGTAACACTTCAGAACAGTAATTTTAAACTATAATGTATTACATATGTATACCATATCATTGTAAGCTTTGCTTTGCTTTGCAATTTACCTCTATAAATCCATTAACCCCTCTGAAAAATAATAACAATATTCTTAATGCACACTAAAGTGCACCAAAAAGAAAATAGCAGCTTTTTTCACCACATATATTTGGAAAAATCTACTTTTAAATTAGTAAGTTCTGACAATTGTCTATTTATGCACCTTTGTATTCATATGTAGAGCCTTTGGAAAGTATGAGGTACATGCAGAAAGTGGGCACTTAAAATATTTGTGCCAATTTATACAGGTTAATTTTTTTGAAATTATTATGGAAATGAAATATATCAAATACGTGCTGCCATATGTTCAGGGTTGAGAATCATTCATATATTTTATTTATGTTGCAATATCATGCATATTGCTGGCTCAGGACAAGTCAATAGTCCTTGTCCTTTGCTGTATTGATTCACATAAATAATTCAAAATTAAAGCACCTACACTTCAAGATAAACCTTTTTGCCCTTTGTGAGTATACGTACCTTCAAGTATGCAAGATCTGCTTTCCACAGCATGTACAAACTGAAATTTACCATATTGTAGTCTAACTCAAATCACTTTAAACTATTGTATTTCACACGTATATTCAAAAATCTTGTTTTGTAAGCACACATTTTGATACCTGAGTGTCATTGGAAGAGACTGATAACCTGTCATCAGGTAAAGATGGTGTATAAACAACAGAAATGGGTGTCCCTGGAATTCCATTTGCTTGGATATTTTCACTGTCACTACCATCTTCTGAAGTCCCCATTGGTCCATCAACCATAGCCTTTTCAGCAATTCTTTCTCCTACATCTAAAGGGAAAAAAAGAATCATGATATATAAAAAAAACATGATACTCACAAATCACTGGTAATACCATTAGAAATTTATTAATATTACAGGCAGTATAGAATTTCACCATACAATGTCAAAAACAGGAACTAGAATTATCAGTTTATTGGCATACAGCATCAAATCAATTACTGGGAAAATACCATGTTCACTGGAGAGCTAGAAATTTAGAAAATGATGAAAATGCCCAAGACTGAAAACATACTTTGGGCTGTAGTCTTAGAACATTAATGGGCACGAAATATGGTTTAAAGATAATTAGTTGCCTGGTAATGTAAAATATGTTCTAATACTATTTGACTGAATTGTAACTAAATGGAATATTATTTGTGACTATCTTTACAATGAATGTGACTGAGTCAGCTCTGAATTGGGCCAGTACTCAAACATTTCTGATGAAACATATTAAGTGACAAAGTCTATATAGCTTATAAATGACTCATTAACCTTTCCAGGAGAAAAAGAGAACCTGCTGTGAAGAGCTCACACATATAAGATAAAAATGAGGAGTGAAAAAGGAAACAGAAAAGTTGTCAAAACCTGATAACTCAAACTAGGTCAACTCACTAGCTCAGATATCATTTATAGTAACCCTTTAAATGAACAGAAACTTGAGTTTCCCATAATAACGTACTGCTTGCTTCAGTGATATGACTACCAATGCAACAACAACAAAAGAACAGGTGACACTGAGATAGAAAAAAAATTCAAGCAACACTTAAACTTCTTCAATTTTTCCTGATGATATTTCTTTTAATATACAATATAGCCTAATAATGACATTAGTGATGTTTAAGGAACTAACAATGACTGCAAGATTAAATTAGCAGCTCAGGCTTAATTCAGATATAATAGTCTCAGACTAACAAACCATGGTTTTATGAAAACTCAATTCATATTTTGGTCTTGTGAACAGATCCTGAAACATAGTTTCCCAAAATCAGCAAAACATTCACTCTCAGTCTAATAAATCACAGTTTATTGGACAAGACTGTTACAACTGAACTGAGCTTCAGTATTGCAAAATATTTTAAACAAAAGTTAGGCCTGTTGCACACTCTCAGCCCAGAAAACCTAGGTTTTCTTTAGGATTGCCAGAAGTCAGAAATGACTTGAATGCACACCACCACAACTACAACTAATTAGAACTCTTCCTTTTCAGCTTCTTAACATAAAAGCATCCTTAATAGCAACTAGGATTTCCATGTCAGTGGACCACTGGATCTGCTTTGGGTTTTGGTACAAACTTGAAAGGAACTACCCAAGATGGTGACTCTTCAAATACGAGAGACAGCATTTAGCTCCTTGGAAAGCTCCTTTAAATTTCAGATTGAAACCTGAAGCTAACACGGAGGAATACAGCCAATACTGGGCATACCAAACACCAGAAACTGACTATCACCTCTTCTTGTAAGGTTCTTACAATCCACTCTTTCATTTGAACAATATACTTTAAGGCAAATATACTACCTCCTACTACTATGTTCACCATTTCTTGGACAATACTTTGTACAACGTCCTGTGCTGACTCTTCACATTGATCGTTTTCTCCATCATATGTCCCTGTATCATTTTTAAAGAGAGCTACAAAATAAAAACAGGAAACATGTTACTCAAATTTTATCAGGACTGCACTCCACAAATATCTCTTAAACTGAAAATTACTTGATAATTATTATGTGGATTTCTTAAATGTGAGTCCTTAAAAATCACCTAAATACAGTTAAAGAAATTGACTAAGCAGAAAGTCACATGTGAACATGAAGTTATAAACAAACAAACAAACCTGGCATCAAGATCTGCAAATAATTTTTATTCAAATCAAATAGAAATCACTGTTTCTTAAAATAGGGGTAGACAACTGTGTCAGGTCTAGGAACCAATTTTCTAACCCTGATTACCAGAAATGCCAAACAACAAAAAAACCCAGAAGTGGCCAGAAGTCTAGTTCTGCTTTTTAAAAACAGGTATTTCTGATATTAGTGTGGACAGACCATGCCACCCGCTTAAAAGATGAACTGCCACATTTGAAGGCTTGCAGAATAGGGACTTCTCTCTTTCTTCTAGGGGCCAGAAAAGGGGTACTTGGTGAGTTTAGATGAGTCAAGGACCAGAAAAACAGGTTGGGGCACCCCTCTGTAACCTCAAGGCCACACTTTGTCATCCCTGCCCTAAACAATATGATTTCATATTGCCTTTTACTCGATTTTGACCAAACCACCCATTATTACTTTCTGCTGCTGTTGCCTGGTCAGCTTCTGTCTGCTCATTTTCTGCACTGGAAATATCAGACCCATTTTCTGCTTCTGTATCTTCTTGTAGGTTCTTGTCCACATCATTTGTGTGATGGTCCAAGTCTCCTTCATGTTCCTGGGACAACTGATCAACAGTCTGCTCTGAAATATGTCTTAGCTGAGGTGATTCAGGCTCATGATGGCTTAGGGGTGATTGCTGTAGATGCTGCTGCTGCCGATGTCTCTCCTTTTCCATTTGTTTGGCTTCTTGTAGCTAGGATCAAATTGAATTTGTCTGAATAAGCCAGGTATTACAGAAAGCCCCTTTTAATCAGAGCAAACATACTTTTGTACTTCACACAACACAGAGTATGAATCATTAATAAAAATAGGTAAAAGATATGAAAATTAGGATCATGTTTCCATTTTTCTGATATTCAACCCGTACTCAGCTCTCTATATGTAAAATTCATACAAGTTAAATTATGTGTACTATTTTGAGTACTTAATTGATCAGGTCTTTCACTGATCACTATGTGAACTGAAATAACTTTCAAAGAGACTGGCAAACCAATTCAAACATTGCAGAGGAAAACTGAAAGTTGAAATAGGATCTGAAATAATTCTTAATAAGAAGCATTAATGATACTTACAGCTTGGTTTTCCATACGTGCAAATATGACATTCAACATTTGTGTGAGTGTGGCCTTGGCTGTAGTTTGATTTATGAGATTTTTGCTTGCAAGGTAGATATTGTAACATGTTCTTACAGCTTGAAGCACAGTCCCTTCATGAATCTCTATGTGCTGAGATGTTACTGCTGTCAGAAGAGCCTAAGAATAAAATTATGGAGCTCCCTTCATTAATGAATCAAAATTATTGTACACACAATTCCCCTTCCATTTTAGTGTGTTAACTATATTTTCTGGTCCATGTGTATGCAGCACTAAGATAGCAGTGGCATCTCCAATTGTTAACTGCTGCCATACCAACATCATATGTACGCAAGCCACACATTTAAAAGAAACTGATACTGTATGAACCAATTATATATACATGTTTTACCCTGTGTCAAACTTAAACAGTCTCAGCAGCCAAGATAACATATATATATTTTCTTCCTACCAATATACTGAAGTGGTGAAGTGATTTTGTACTTAATTATTCTTTCAATTACACATTTATCCTCTTTTAAATTGAGCAGGACAGGGAAGCAATTAAAAGAGCTATACAGCTGATCACTAATATGCTAACTGCCATATTCCAGGCAAATTGGAACATTTACAATCACAGTAAGGAATTAAAACTTCGCACATTTTTATATAACACTGAAATCAAATAAATTTAAGTATTGCATATGTACTTAAAATATGTACGTCTTATTAAATTCTGATAAATGATGCCTAAAGGCATCAAATCCCTAAAGGCATTCCAAATCTTGGAAGCTAAGCAGGGTCAGTCCTGGTTAGAAGACTGCCAACAAAAACTGTAGGCTATTTTTCAGAGAAAAGAACTGGCAAAACCACCTCTGACTGTTCCTTCCCTAAGAATGCCCAAGGGAATTTAATGGGGTTGTCGTAGGTTGACAGGTGACTTGAAGGCACATACGCACAAATTGTTCAAGACTAATATTTACTAGACTAGCCCAACATTTCAGTGGTGCTAATTTCAAAAATGCCATTAAGTGCAATGAAACATTCCACATGGCGAGCACTCTTCCCCCTGACATTTGACTTCCAACTGCAGGTCAGTTCTAGAATTAATTCCATCAACCCAATGCCAACTTTACAAAGGCCCTTTCAGTTTACCCATGAGGTTCCTCTCAATGAACACATGACAATGCTGTCAACTTCAAAAGCATCAAGCAATTGAAGAAATGGGAGGGGAAAGGATTTCCTGGAATTAATTTCCCCATCTTCCAACTTGGCGACTGTTTATAACTCGGACAGTTACAATTATCTTTCCATTGGTCCACATGCAGTGTAGTTAACATCAAATTTTCAAGACACGGGCAAGAAAAGATTTGTTTAGTCTCACTTTATTTCTGTTGACAATTTTTCTTTTTGTGAAACAAAAAATAATGTCGTATTCTTTTATAAGCAGTTTAGCTACAGATTAATGAGAATGTTAAATGTTTCCAGGTTCGGTTTTTGCTCAGTACGCTGGAATTGCAAAGCACTGTCTCCCGCCTACAGCTGATTCAAAAGCAAATTCTATCTAGTTCAGAAGTTTGAGCTAACAGCCTGTAAAAATAAGCTTACCTTTATAATTTGCAACTGAACCCCTTCATCTGTCTGAGGACCTTGAAAACAGCCACATATTGTTTCAATAATTCTATCAATCAGTTTTTTCCCAGGAGTTGTACTGTCTGGAGCATTACCAGTCAAATGTCCATAGGCTATAAGTTTCTGGGAATGAAGTGAAAGCACAACTATGAAACAAGATTAATATATATATTTGTTACCTTAAAATCAGATGAATTCTCACCTAAAATATTTTACTGTAACAATTTTTAGCTTTTAAAGCCTGTGATAAACTAGCAATGAAGGGGAAAAACTTAGAGCCAAATAGGCATAACGGCATATTCTCTGTTCTCCAGTTCATGGCAATCAACTTTTCCTTTGATTGGGACAAACTGGGGTTACCCCTACACATATTTTTAATCTAAGTCAGAATTAGGTTCAAAACAGGTTTTTCATTCTGGTTTGGAAGCAGTACTTCCCCATTAGGACATCACAGACTGCGATATGATTGTGAGAGATGGAGAGAGCATGTGAATCTGCAGCATATTCCCAATCACCAAATAAAATAAAATTTAAAAAAATTGTTCAGCCATGTCATCTGGACCAAGTCAATATAAACTCAAAATATATCAGCCAAAGCATTTCTTAACAACCCTGCCTCTTTCGCCTATGTTTGAAAAACAGAAACCTTTTCAAAGATGAAATTTTATGAAACACATTAAACCCCACTAACTGCTAAAACTGTTAACATGGTGGAATCTAGAATAAAATACCTTCACTTTTTAAGAAAAAGAAACTACTAACTAGAGCAACAAGTGAGTGACTTGTCATTCAGTACATACCTGTAAACAATCTAACGATGTACTAACAATTCTGGGACACTTGGATTGACATGCCAGTTCAAATGGTAAGAAGTATTTGTCTGCCTCAATAAAACTTGTCTTTGATTTCACGGGTGGAAGAGTGCTGGAACCAGGCTTTGCTTCTCCATGAGGAGGACTAAAAAATTATTCAGTCATGAGGAGAGTAGTTAACAAATAGTTAACAAATATGAACATAGAAGTATCTATAGCTCAACACAACACTTTTTTTATAACCAATTTCTCTATTTTAACAGTCAAAACTTTACTTTGCCAGTAAAGAATAAAACCAGTATTTCTTAGAAGACAGAATTAAATAAAAATTGACTAATTTACAATGGTACATGTAGCAATTTACCATAAGCACCACAATGAATACTAATTTTATCAGTCCCTGAAGACAATCTAGTAGTAGTTGGAATCATCTAATTGCTAGGTCGTAAATATTAGTTTGGATACAAAATACAATCCGTAGTACTGATAGAAAGCAATGAAAATAATTATTCATACAAAGGTGCCTCTAAAAACCTAGAATTAATTACTTGTAAGATTGTATCCTGCATGATCTAAAGTCATGTCCTAATCTAGAAAAGTTTTATTTTTCACCAGATAAATTCATATTCTTTTTTGTAAAAGTATGTACATCCTTAGCACTTGGCAGCTCCCTCGTAATCTTTAACCATTTAATGTGGACAAATGGTTTTACAGGCAGAGAGTTGGAATATTTGAACCAATCTCCATTTGAAAAAGCAACACTTGCTTTGATTATCTTAATTTGGAAGAACTATAGCATTCCTTTTGTATTAGGAAATAATAATGGATTTCCTATGTTAGGATAAATTATGAAGAGATGTAGTATCCCGAGAATATTTTGACACAGTCTAACAGCTAACAATAAAATAAGAAAAAACGTGTTCCCACCCTACAGTGTCTAGAGGCCTAAATGTTTACTCATCCAATAGTAAACTGATACATTTGACATTTTTTCTAATAGCTACCTGAAGCCAAATTGATTAGAAAGAGAAAGTGTGAGCTCAGAAAATTTAAATAACCAACATAATTTTTCCCTTTGTGCTTTACAGTGGAAAATTCAGATATCCTTCGCTTAAGCAAATCTGAATGAATTAATTAACTAATTTTTGCACTCAAGGCATGGTAATTTAAGGCTAAATTGCTAAATTGTAAAGCATTCACTCAAAATGGTACAGTGAATTGCAGACCCAACCTCTGTAGGAAAAAATACTGGGTATATTTAAAATGCAACTTAAATAGGTCAGGCTGTTCATGCTCAATAATGGAGAAAAGGTACCTTTGTTTTCCAGTTTCTGCTTTTATTTCCTCTGGGGGGAAAAAAGACAAATAAAAACCTGAGTTACAGGAACATCAACATAAAATAAAATCCACATCAACATCACACTAAAGAACACCATTCATAATTATAATTCAACATTTCTAGTGTTTCTTAAGATTACAGAACACATTAGGATCACTTTTCTGTATACTACTGCACCAAAGTATGACTCAGCCCACTTTAAGCAGATTTTAAAATACTGTATGCATACCCTAGGTTAAAAGAAAAAACTGCCTTGCTTTCTACAGGTAACAAATGTGGGTGAAACCCTGACAGCTCACTAAAACAGAAGCATTCATAGAAAAAAGGGAAAATCACCTTTACTTTGGATACAGCAAAGATACTTAACAACTGGTACATAGTGGGGAAGCTTGGTAATGGTCCCTAAGAAACCTGGCCCAGAAGGAAAGCAAGCAGTGTATGTCAAGAATACTTAAAGACTAACCTATAGTAGGCAAGCATGATAGTTTTTCTTTAAAAATCTGGTTCACAACAGAAGTATGTGGGTCAGATAGTGCTTTTTACACTTATTGCCACAAACAAATTTTACAAAAAAAGTTTGTTGTCTTTTCACAGCCTATTCACAATTACATAAAGTATTTGTGCCAGCCCTTCAGATCATTAATATTTATCAGGGTTATTATGAATGAATTTAATTTTGATTTCCCACTTTATGAGCAGATTGCTTACCTGTAACTGTGGTTCTTCGAGTGGTCATCTATGAACTCACACAAATGGGTCATCTGTGCCTGCACAGTGTGATATTCAGAATCTTCTGCAGCCTAGAGAGAGGCATTTTGGCAGAAATCCTGCCCCCATCTTTGAGGCTACAAAGGCATGTCCCACTCAAACTGCCAGTTCCTTGGCCACCTAAGGCAGCAGCCAGAGGACCAACAGGTCAAGCAGGACATGAAGAGAAGAGGATGGGCAGGTTTGTGTGACTTTACAGATGACCACTCAAAGAATCACAGTTACAGATAAGCAACCTGTTCTTCTTCTTTTAGTCTCTGTGACTTGCACAAATGGGAGACTAGCAAGCTACTATCCAAGGAGGTGGGAGTGTCATGCCACAAGAGAACGCAGAGCTGCCCTTCCAGAAACAAAGCATCAGTCAAACAAGGGAAGACTGTAGAACTGCTCTACCAAAGATGGCATAAGTACGTGATCTATTGTCCAGTCTACAGTGGGTGCTGAAGGTTGTAGGTTGCCCTGCAGAGCCTGTGGACAGGAACTTTGTGCAGGAAGGCTGTAGACGCTGTCATGGCTCTGGCAGAATGACTCCTCAACTGGTGAGGAGGTTGCTTCCCAGCTAACTCATAGGCAAGGCAGATGGTCAAAGCTACCCACTTTGACAGTCGTTGTGATGTGACCAATTGTCCCTTCTCGGATAATGAATAGCAAACAAAGAGTCTGTTGGTATCTTTAAAGAAAGTTATGTGTTGAACATAGAAGGCCACAGCACATCTGGCATCCAAGCAGTGGAGATTCCATTCAAAGTCTGATGGTGGATTCAACATGAATGAAGGAAGGATGATGTCCTGATTGAGATGGAAGGAGAACACCATTTTTGGCATGAAGGTGATGTTTGGCTGGAACACTACTTTCTCCTTGTGGAAGCAAAGGTATGGTCAGTCAACTCAGAGAGCACAGGTCTCACCAGTTCTCCTGCCTGAGGTGACAACACTAAGAAGACTGTCTTCCATGAAAGCAGATGCAGATCACAAGTGGCCATCGGTTCGAAAGATCTTTTAGGAATTTGAGAGAAGATGAAACTGAGGTTCTGTGCAGGTACTGGAGGTGCAACCAGGGGGTGTAGGTTCTTATAACCCTGGAGGAATTGCTTCACTAGAGAAGCAGGAAGGCTGGCCATGGTGTTGCATGTGCCATGACAGAGCGGAACAGTTAACAATTCACTGATGAAAAAGAGAGTCCCCTGGAAGATAGAGAGCCAGGGAAGTTCAGGATGTCTATGGTACTGAAGCAGTCTAAGTCAAGATAGTTGTCTTGGAGAAACCGGCAGAACTTGGACCATTTGTATGCATAGGACCATCTTGTAGAAGACCTGTGAGCCAACTCCAGAAAGTGTTGCACTGAAGCAGGCAATGCATTCAATGGAGTAGGTTCCATACTGTCAACCTGAGGGACTGAATGTCCAGATGCTGCACACTACTGTTGTGGAGAAGATTCGGTCTGTATGGAAGCTTCTGAGACCAACTGAATTGAGCTTTCTGCCTCCTTTATCAGCTGGGGAGGTGTGCAGTCTCTGAGAAGTGTGTGACTAGTTTGGTTTAGGGTGGTTTGCCAGTCAACCCAGGTTGGAGTTGCTGAGTTAATAAAGGGACTCCAGCTTCTTCTAAGTTGATAATATCAAGGATGAAGAATCTCAGGCCTTCTTCAAGATGTGTAGCATGTAAGGCAAGGGAGGGATAGAGGCAGTCACAGGACTTGGTTGTGGGGTTTCTGGAAGATGAGGTCCTGCACATCTTCCCTGTGGCAGTCGATTTGCAAGTTTAAAGAGCAGGTCATCTTCTGAAAAGGACCTCATGTCATTGTTTGATGAAATAGTATCTTGAGAGGTGACCTGGGATGGTAGAGGGCAGTCATAAATTATGTCAGCAGACAAAGATGATGTTGACGACAAGATTAAGGAAGAGCGGCGACAGTAAGTACAGCGCTGAAGAAAAGTTGATGCAATAGCGCGAGGCCTCTTGGAGGTCAGTTGTGTTGGAAGTACCAAGGATCAACCACTGGTTCTTGAGTGAACAACTGTTCACCTACTTCTGACTGATCATCTCACTTGGTTCACCTACATCTAGGAGGTGGAGGCAAAGGTATGGGAAACAGAATAACAACACTGGCAGTGATGGTACCAAGGCTCTTTGACACAGAACTGATGGCTTTGTCAATGTCACTTGTAGTAGCAGTAGTTCTTGAGGTAGAGGTAGAGGTCCTATGGTAGTCCTATGGTAAGAGTGGTCCCAATGTGGTCTTGGTACTGTATCGAGACCTATGGTCTGGAAAGCAAAGACAAGAATGAGAAAAACTACTCTCTGAGGTGGAATGTCAAGGGGTTGGTGGATAAGAGGACAATGGACGGCAGTCCTGAGGTGACAACTGCAAGCGAGGGGTCTCCCGACATTCTGGAAATAGAGAGGTGTCCTGATGGCTTTGAGATTGAAGGCAAGAAGGAGAATGGTTAGACTCCAACTGTACAGGGTAAGTCACTATACTTATAGGAGAGGAGTCAATGGTCTCCCTTCAGAGGTACTGTGGGCCTTGGAGGTACTGTGGGCCTCTGAGGTACTGCAGTGCTCCACTACGGCAGGTGAAGAGACTTGTTCCTGATGCTGTGGAAACTGTTTGTGTTGGACAACCAGTGATGTGATGGCCTGAGGTGACTGGTGAGGAACCAATCTCTCCAAGGACACCCTGGTAGGTAGCTGTTGTTGTTCCCTTGATGGAGTAGGAGAATGTCATGAGAGTTCTTCAGTTTTCCTTTTCTTATGCTTCTTGGCCAGTGAAGTGGCTGAGGGCTTATCCAGGACAGCCGAGGTCTGCTTATGATTCTTACGGAAGATGTGAGAACACTCCCTCAATATCAAAGAATATTGACCCCAATGGACAGGTGAAGACGACTGAGGAAGGTGAGATGAAGCAGCCAGATGATTGGATGACGACACCAATGAAGACTGGACTTATGCATCTTCCTTGAAGTCAAAGGAGGACACTTTAGGCTAGACAGTACTGACAAATAGATGTTGACACCAGTGAGAACTGGACTTATGCACCTTCCTCAGAGTCAAAGACGGAGGCTTTTGGCTAGACAGTACTGACGGATGGGACTGAGCTGAGGGTAGAGCAGAGATTTGCGCAATGGTAACAGAGGCTGAGTATGGAGGCCTGTTCTGTGCTGCCATGTCCCACAGGAGAGCTTTAACTTGTGTGGTCCTGTTATGCCTTGTTTGTAAAGTGAGGCGCAAGAATGGGCGCAAGAGCCTATGTTGTGCCCTTCCCAAAGGCAAAGGAGACACTTGGAATGGCCGTCCTTATCAGGGATTTTGCCACCACATGCACAGCACCATTTGGAGACTGCTGCAGTGGCCATACACCAGAGTTGTTGATCAAGAAGGGGGCAGTCCAAAAAGCGAAGACAAACACAAGATACAGTCCAAGTCAATACCAGAAGAATCCAAAAAGAAACCAAGCCAAAACGCCAAGAAACGATTGAAAAACTGAGAGAACAAGTCTGAGTCAAAGTTACCATGAAAGAGAGACTGACTAAAGGCTCCAACAACTCTGCTGCCATGGGGGGAAAAAGAACTAGTGGTTTGAGCGGGAGCTTGCCTTTATAGCCTCAGGGGATTGGGGCGGAGTTCCTGCTGAAACGCTTCTAGGCTCTAGAAGTTTCCAAACATCACACTGTGCAGGTGCAGATGACCTATTTGTGTGAGTCACAGAGACCACAAAGAGTAAATTTATTTACTTAAATGTTTATATTCCACCCTTCACCCACAGATCTCAGGGCAACATATAATAAAACTGATCTAACAAAATTAAAAATAGTATAAATAATTAAAATGTTTTTAAAAGGCTAAAAACATATTAAGCAATTGCTTTTAAAAACAGATTTAAAGTGCTAAAATACTTTTAAAAGAACTGAACCCATGTGTATGGAAGGATTTGTAAAACCACTTAGACCCCAAAAGCTTTAATTTTAAAAACAAACCATGTTTTTACTTGGCACCTAAGCAGTAGCAATGTTGGCACCAACTGGGCCCCCAAGGTAAGGGTGTTTTCCATCACTGGGGTGCCATAGCAGAGAAGGCCATCTCCCATGTCCTTGCCCAGCACATCATCCTGATTGATGGGACAAAGAGGAGGACACTTCCAACAAATCTTCAATCTCAGGCAGGTGCATATACAAAGAGGTATTTGAACTGAGGGCCCGTTTGTAAAATAAGACGTTTCCCCTGCTCAAACAACAGTTTGAATCATCAATTTCATTTATTAATATCCTTTTGTGCTAAACAGGGCATTGAAATAAGCAGCTATCTCACCTACTCAAACAGAGAAGTTGCAAATCAGAAACTATGCTTTAAAATATAATAAATACTGGAATAAAACAAATACTGTAGAAAAGTAAATACTGAAGTAAAGTAAAATCTTCACTGTTTCAAGAAGCCTAGAAAGCTGGTCTTGCTTTGCATTTTAAACCCTGGTGAGCCCAGAATTCTATAAATGGTATAGTTTGTAATTTAAAATGCAACTTGAAATTATTAGCAAGGACCTCTACATAGAGTTTGTAAATAAAAGAGTATTCTAAAATTTTACGTCGGGGGTCACCAACAATGTAGCAACTGGTATAGCATTTTCATTGTTCATTTAATTATCAGCAGCTTAATGGCTTAAATGTAATTGCTAATCCAAACTAGAATCAACAGGATTTGCATACTTAATTTTTTTAAAAAAAAATGTTTAATTTTATTTTACACACAAAATCAGAAAACAGAATAAGAAACAAACAAACAGAACCCTCATTCACACACATGACAAAAATAAAACTTGATTCACAGTCAGACTAATGCACCACTCTGTCTCAACAGGAAAGAGAGAGATACAAAGATTGGAATCAGGAAGCATTACCACTGAGCTTACATGGTGCTCTTATCAAGCCTTAGAGTTTCTACATATTACATTTACTTCTTCCTTGCATCTTGTTGGAGACAGAGTTTGCTAACAAAGCTCTACAAAATTTCAGACAGTGTTTTGGAGAATGACAATAGGAGATTCTATATTGGTGAATGAAACAAAAGGAAACCAAATCTCTTCAAAATTATCCATGTGTCTCCCTCCTTTCACATATTTTAATTTTCTTATCAGTTTTTGTGATAGGGCTGTTGTCTAAATTCTAGTTAGCCAAGTTATCAATCATTGTATAATTTCAGCCCTGGCTGTAGCAAGAAAAAAATTCAATAAAATAACTATGTTTTAGTTATTCATTCTATCCAGAGAATATGTTCAGTAGCAGTAATTCCCCTTTTGGAGGTATATTATTGTCACATGTGAAAGGAAAGAAACTGTGCACAAATAGATTTCATTTCTGAACATTCTAACCACATATATTTAAGGGACCCCACTTTCACGTTATTTGCTCCTGCAAACAGATAATTTTTTATAGAATAGTGACATTGGATGGGGCATAAATGACACCTATGTGTAACCTCAGCACATTTTCTTTTGCCAAGGCTGAGATGGATTTATATGAAGAAGCCCAAATACTTCTGAAATTTTAATATTTAAATTTGTTCCAATCTAAGGCATAGAACCGAGCAGTATACCAAATTTAGTTTCCAATAACCAATTATGTAAGACAGAGACTTGCCCTCTAATAGTGTAAAACCAGTGGTTTTACACAGTAATTTTCGTAAGTAATAAAAGGTTTTTTTTTGGTGCTGCATTATGATTTGATTTTGATTCTGACATGATTTTTCTCTTTCTTTCTTTGCCAAATGAGATAATCTCATATTTTTGAAAACTGGCATCTGAATTTCCAGGTTTATTATCTCAATCTTCCATCACTAAAGGCATTCTAATAACAAACAGTTCTATACTGCCATCTATCCACTTTCCTATTTTTTCATTGTGCCAATTGGATATATTTATTAGCAAAGGAAAAATATGTATGTAAAAGGATTTGAATTAAGGGTGATGGCTGTGAGGCTGAAGTTGTTACCCATACGTAAGACTTGGGCCTCTTGGCAGGAGACTAGCTGAAGGTAAATTAAATTATTGAAATAAAACAAATACCAATTTTTCTATGCTCACTTTCTATGTGATTCATAATTTTTTGAAATATTTTTAGCTCTCCAAGACAAAAATGGCAACACCATATATTTTTCAAAAAATATGTATTTTTCCCAAATTGTTAATACAATTTTCTATAAACTGTTGGCAAGCCTTTATTTTTGGTTGTCCTGGTGTATAATGGGAGGTACTTGGTACTTGTGCCTTAACAATATTGTATCAGCAATATTGATATTGTATCAGCAATACTGATAAAATGAAAGATTTCCATTCTTTCAGCTTTTTTACCCATTTACTTAAGGCATCATAATTCTTACATAATAATTGTCTTAGATCTTTTGTTTTTAGATCTTTTGTTTATGTAATGACCAAATATTTAATGGTACACAGACACAAATTAAGAAATTTCTGATGTTGCATTATTCATTTATGATCATATTTAGCCACATTATGATCACATTTAGCCACATTAACTTTGATTTGTATAATTTATCTTTAGACTAGAATAAGATTCAAATAAATCTATAATATTTTTATTTTGCAGCCTTTATTGGGTTTGAGAAAGTAAAACTATAAAATCAGCAAAAATGCTTATTGCATATTAGTGGTCATTAATATTTACACCTGCAATGAGCTTTGATTAGTGAGGCCAAAGGCTCTAACTAACAGTGAATAAGACAGGTGATGGGGACACCATTCGACAATTGATTCTTGGATCTATTCTTATTAGGACTAAAAACTGAACTTAGATCTCTATCCAGAGGCATATCTAGCATGGGGCAAATAGGGTACATGCCTTGGGCACCAATCCCAGGAGGACACAAAAAAGCCATGCTGGATGATTTAGCAGTGGAGGAAGAGAAGGAAATGGCTCTGGAGATAGGGGCACAACTTCCACCTTTACCCTAGGCACTATTTGCCCTAGATACACCTCTGTCTCTATCTCTCACTAGCATTTCTCTTCTTCTGCATACTTCACTGCACATTGTCTTTGCATTATATGATACTATTCTTTGAAAAGAAACTGAATCCAGTATTCTTGCAAAATTTTACGGTAGTGTCAACACTGAGTCTAGTCAACAAAGCAACATTGAATCTACTCAAACAGATAAAATTATCAACAGATATTGCATCAATATCATAACAAACTTTATCTGTTTCTGAAATACACACACACACACACACACACACACACACTTCATTAGGCCAGGCTTTGTACATCTGAGTTCTCTGATCCTACATCAGAAATGCGTAGTATTCAGATGACATCATTTTGGTCTCCCATTTGTAACCAGTAACCAGCCATCTTACGAACAGATTCAGGTCATATCTAAAAGCTGAGTTCTATTCATTCTTTCCAAAACTAATACACTATTTTTACCAGAAAAAAATAGTCCTCTGAGACTACCCTTATCTGAAAACCGATTGAAAACACTATGTGTGAATTTTTTGACATGTCAAAAGTCTTGTTTGCCAAAGCTATCTTAATAATATCTTTCTGACTGTGATGCTCTCTCAAGTTCTTTAGTGTCTTCTAAAAAATGATTGCCCAACTTTTCATATGAAGCTAATATTACCTTTACACCTAAAAATCACAGGTTGTCCAAAAATCACTGTATTAGAAATTTTAAATTCCGTGAACTAGCTATTACAGGAGCATGTATGCATTTTCAATCTGATAATATCCCCAGCAACAGTTTTTATAGATGCATTCATCTGTTTGTGAGAAAGACTGAATAGAATCAGCAGGAACAAACAGCAGCTTTTGTGAACTGTTCAGGCTTTTAGATTCTCTGTGCTCAGAGCTGACATCATGGTATGAAGATACACAACTGAAAATGGTAAATCAAGTAACAACAACAAAAAGTCCGAATCAGACTAAATTCATTCATTTCTGTATGTTAAAAGACCTGGAACTGATGACAAAATTGCTACCACTGAATAAACTGCTGAATTTAGAAATGTTATTATTATGAACCATGTTGGTCTTTCTGATGCAACCCCAGGATCAATGACCTTGTGACATGTCTTACTTTAGCTTTTTTAGAAGTACTATTTTGTCATATCTCCCACAGGAATACTTTTAATAAGAGATACATGGGATGCAATATATTATTATATGCATTCCTAGAAATAGTCATTTCTCAATTTCATCACAATTTTAAAACTCCCTAACATGTCATTATGCTTCTGTATAACAGTGAAAAGTGTCCCACTTCACATCACTTATTCAAAACAGCATCAGTAGACATCATATGTGAAGTCTGCAAAAAACCTCTCAGAATGGGGGAAAAAAGTGAAGAAGAAATAATCCAACAAAATGACTAAGCAATTTAAATATTTAAAATTTACAATCTGAGTTTGTTATTTTATTATTGTTTATTTAAGTATTTGTGTTATTTCCTAACACACTACACTAAATCACACAATTTAGATTAAACTAATCACTTTAATGATAATCTCAATGCTGGTATTCAGTTTTTGTTGACAACTTTCTCATCATATTTTATGCATTTTGACTCTACAGTATGCATTTAATCACTAAGGTACACAAGTACTGCTGCAATAGTTCATTGCAGCAGATATTGCCATGAACTCTCATTATAGTTCAAGGTTTCTATCTTGAGGACATTTTTAGCTGAAAGAAGGTTTGGGGACTGCTTTCAACAAACTCTTTTGAGAATGCATGCCTTCTGTACATAGAAATAGAAACAATGATCAAGATCATTCAGGTTCACTAGAATTGTCCTCCAGTGTAGAGTGAGAAGCAGGAATATGAAAATTAGTGGGGGGGATAATGTTATATTGAAAATTTACATTGATTAAATTTAACATCAAATAGGAGATTTTTAATTGTATTGATTTTAACTTGGCATTATATTTACAATATATTACTGCATTACAAATTTTATGAGAATGTAGGTGAAAAATCCCATCTATGATTTCACGCCTTCCCATCCCTTGTCTCACTTTTAAACTTCAGAGGAAAATATAATATCTGCATGAATTTTGATAAATACTTTTTAAACTCACTCACTCACAGGGGAGGAATAACTGAGGTTACAAAGAAACAGGCACCCATCTTGATACAACCAAGAGTAACTATGTACAAAAATTTGCAGAAGAGAAGGTTAAGAGAGGACATGATAGCCATGTTTAAATATTTGAAGGGATGTCATGTTGAAGAGGGAGCAGGCTTGTCCTCTGCCGCTCCAGAGACTAGGACAAGGAGCGATGGATTCAAGCTGCAGGAAAGGAGATTCCACCTGAACCTCAGGAAGAACTTCCTGACGGTCAGAGCTGTCCAGCAGTGGAATATACTGCCTCGAAGTGTGGTAGAGTCTCCTTCTTTGGAGGTTTTTAAGCAGAGGCTGGATGGCCATCTATTGGGAATGTGTGTGTTCCTGCATAGCAGGGGGTTGGACTAGATTGCGCCTGTGGTCTCTTCCAACTCTATGATTCTATGATTTATACAGAAGGTATTCAACTCCAACAAGATCATCATACGTCTCTAAAAAACAGCTCTCTCAAGTACTGATTTAAATTTTCACAGGTCTGAACTTCCATATACAACATAAAAACACAATTTCTTCCTTTCTGTTAGCAGCCAGAAGATTAATGCCACAGCAGTAGAAAACTGGAAGCTCACTGGATGTCTGTATAAAGGTATGGGACACATCTGAAAGACTAACACAAAGAGTTTGAAACTTAAATGAAACAGACAAACAAAATTTTATGGAAACTGGATTTTTTTAATTTTTAAAAAGGAATAATAGATGCAGGTAAGATGTAGAATTCAAAAAAAATGATATCATGATGATAGCACCACCCATCATCACTACTCCACAAGAACAGCTCTCAGAAATCTTTTAAAGAAACAGAGATAGACTAATGGAGTTGTCTTCAAATTCTTCCTCTTCTCCATTGATTTTTGTTTTCCATGTCCTTGTCACTGTCCTCCTGGGTCCTGTACTCTCCTTTTGACATCCTTCCCCTCTTCCGACCTATTAGGTTCTCATTCTCTCAATTTTGTGCCTGTCTCTTCCCTTTCCTGTGCATCCTCTCCACCCTACCTTATGCTTCTAGTTTTTTCTGAGTCTTTTTGCTGTTTCTTCACATACTTTTCTTCCTCCACTCCACTTTCTCTTATCTAGTCTGTCACATGTCCACTCCTTCTTTCCTTTCCCTCTCACACCTCTGCCACATTCCTCCTTCCTCTCCTGTTATTTGCTATCCATCCTGTTTGTTCTCTGTCCCCCCATGAAATGAAAAACTATTGAAGACAATGTCAGGGGAAGCAGCAGGAGAAAAAGAACATAAAAACACTACCCCCTATCTTTACCCCTTGAAAATGCCTCTGAAATTAAACTAATAGCCAAGGAGAGAAGATATATACTTTATGTCCTGGCTTAAATGTTTTTCCTTAAAAATGTAATTAATATTAACTCATAGGATTCTGATCTTTGGCAAGAAACATATGTTGAGGGAAATACTTTGTCAGCCTAAAACAACAAAGGCCTTAACAACAAAACAGTCAAACCTGCTGGGCAGGAAAGACAACTAGAAAAGCAGACTGGTGTAAACAGAGACTGAGCTAAACAAAAAGAACAGAGGAAGGTGTTACTTGCAGCCCAAATAATGAGAACGGACTATTTTACCAAAAATGTGCCTATCCTTTTTGAATTTTTTTTTTAAAATACTGACAAATAGTTACTAGCAGTGGTTTGGATGCTTCAGATCCACACTTCCACAATGTAACTTCTTGAATCCAGTGAAAAGTCACCACTGTGGTTCAAGAGAACCTCCAGAATAGCAATAAGGGGACACAGACTGCTCTAGCTGATTGTGAGCAATCAAGGGAGCCTGGTGATTTATTTCTTTTTATCCATGGAGCACTTTGGATCTAAGTTCGTAATATTTACCATAAAATTAAATAATCTAGTCATTACTGGCAATACCACACATAATTTTTATATGAGAAAAAGTTGTTTTAAATGAGAAGAAGTTTTATATGAGAAAAACTCTATATACATGGAGTTTTACAAGTAAAGCAACCAGAAACTGTGGGTCCCATCAGATGTATACAATCGAATATATAGATACACACACACACATACACAAAGGGAAAGAAGGAATAATAAAACTAAAGCATTCAATTGTAAAATGAATTATCCAGGTAAAATACCAAAAATCTAATATAACATAAAACAAACTGACAATTACACGTAATCAAATTATACAAAATTATAAAATATTAAATTAATCTCCAAAAGCTTTTGCAAACAAGTAGGTTTTTAACTGAGATTTAAAAATAATGAGGGAAAAAGCAATCCACAAATATTCAGGGTGGCATTTCCAAGAACATGAAGCAGTGAGTAAGAATGGAAAGCCAAGTCAAGAGAAAACCCTTGCTTGGGTTAGGAGCCCAAAGTTCCTGGAATTCAGATCTCAAGCAGGTCAGTAAAAAGAAATAAGGTCTGAAAGATAAGGAGAGGCTCAGTTGTGCAGGGTTTTGAATGTAAAAACAAGACATTCATACTGAATTCTAGTAGGGATGGGTAACCAACAAAGAGATTTCAAAAGTGAGGTAGCATGATCAAAACATATAATATACACTATCTCTTTAACTCATAATAGCAATATAAAGTGGCTTTGCAAACACATTTTCGTAAGTGGTCAACCTCAGTTGTACAATATAGTAATTTTAAACCCTAAACATAATGGTCATATAGAGGCACTCCTCTTTAGATGGTAACGTGCAACTGCTTTCCTTAATTCAAAATATGGTAAGCCTGCATTTCAGCATTTTGGGGCTTTCCAGCTCATTCTTCTAAGTGTGGTGCTGGATTTCAGTCTGAAAGCAGTATCTTGATCACTTCGGCCTGATAATTTTTTTCCTATTCTCCTCATTTCTTTCTTTTCCTCTTTGAACCTATATACTGAATAGGAAACTCCTATCCCTGCAAATGTTAAGGTGAGAAGAGAGACCTAAGGTCACCTAGTACTATTATTTCACAGTACTATTATTTCCCCACAGCAGAATCCTAGAAACCAAAATGCTACAGTATTGACCACTGTCAGTGTAGATTCTTTTTTGGGAAACTGACTGCACCTTGAGAGCTTGGGTACCAGCCAGTCACCATTCAACAAAGGAATACAGCTAATTAAATGTTTAACACAAAAATCTATTTTTAAATTTGATGCCTGTCACACCTTCTAAAATATCTTTGCCTAATAGTGTGTGAACAGTTTTAAATAAGTTGAATTCATACAGCAAAGTCTGTTTTCATATAAATGCCACAACTTTCCCTCATCTAATAAAGTGGTCTCACTTTGAAATGTGGATACTTGGAAGGATTAAATTCCAAGTCAGGAACCATATTCTTGAAAGTTTCATTCATATAAACAGACATATCCAGTGCTAAACAGTTACCTCTGTAATCAAATTTTAAATGAAGTCTTTGAAATGTGGTCTCTGGAGGACCATCCTGGGGACATCATGGACTGCCATAAAGATTAAGGAATGGGTCTGAGAGCAAATCAAACCAGAATTCTCCCTAGAATCAAGAAAGAATATATTCAAGCCCCTGCAACTTCAACATTTCATGAAATGACATGACTCACTGGAAAGGACAGTAATGCTTGCTAAAGCTGAAGGCAGTTAGGAAAAGAGGAAGACAGACCACTTGAGTCAATCAAGGCAGCCACAGCCTGAGTTTGCAGCACCTGACAGTGCAGTTAATAACAGGATCTCTTGGAAGTCTCTTATTCATAGATTTCCTCAAAGTTGAAATAGCTCAAAACAACATATATTTGGTAAATAATACATGGCTATGCAACTCTTTAACAAGAAACTCAGATTGTAAGTACTGAAAGGACTAGAGCCAGAACAGGGTCTCCTAGAAACAAGAGGGAAGTATCAGCATGTTTGGGGAAAATCCAAAAGTTTACAGAACTGGAATAAATATTTTAAAGAAATAAAAGCAACCAGTGCAACCAGAAAAATGTCTCAAACAGGCCAATGAGCTCAAAACATATTCATCAACCATAAAATCTTGAATATCAACTGGAAAAAGAATCTGGAAAACCAGGCAGAAGGCAGCAATTAAATGAAAGGTCTTGAAGGAAGGCATGACTTACTGGGAACATTCTTGTTACGCACAAATATACTGCAACACCATGTTCAGTTTGAGGCTTCACATATTCATCTGACTGGTGAGTATGGAAATAGAATGCTGGACTTAATGTCCCTGTATTCGGATCCAATGTGACTGTCCTTATATTCACACAGAGAAATGGAAGCCATTTCATTCATGACCAGTACAGGAGAGACGCTATTAATCTCTAAAATAGGTTGATAATGTTGTCAGGTCAATAACTTCTGTAGAGTTAAGTATATTATTCCTTGTTTGTTTCAGAGAAAAACACAAATTTCAAAACAAGCAGAGGGAAAAGGAAATAGCAAGCAGAATAAAAAAGGGAATTTGATTAACGTGTGTTAAAGTGTCACTCTTCTAATACTCATCAAAAAAAAAAGGCTTAGAACAAAAAACTGGCAACAATGTCTTTTTCATATCTGAAGAAATATTTCATATTCCAATGCTGTAATCCAAGCAAATTTCAGTAAGAAAATTCCATATTGACAAAAGCAGGTTGAGTGGCACATGGGACAACTTCTTTATCCATAGTACCAATGAATGAATGAAAAAGAATTTTTGGGTGGTTTTTTTTTTGCATACTTGTTTAATTCCTAAGTGATATAGGAGAATCCTTGTAGTAAATGAGATGACAGCAATGGGTATTGGAGATAATATGGCAAAAGGCAGGTCCCTAGCAAGATAATCTCATGCCAACAATATGAATACACAGCAGACAGCGTCTTTTCCCAGTCAAGCTAATGGATCAATACAGCTTCAAGAGATCTGAAAGAAGCTTATCTGCATGTTCCTATGAGAAATTCAGACAAGAAGTATCTCAGGTTTCAAATCATGGGTTATTATCTTCCTCTTTTCTTGCTGCCATCTACCTCACCAAGCATTATTGTCTTTTCCAGTGAGTCATGTTTTCTCGTGATATGCCCAAAGTGTGACAGCCTGAGCTTAGTCATCGTGACTTCCAATGAGAGTCCAAGCTTGATTTACTCTAAGACCCATTTATTTGTCTTTCTGGCAGCCCATGGTATCCAAGGAAGTCTCCTCCAGCACATTTCAAATGAGATGATTCTCTTATTAGTTTTGTCACTGTCCAGTTTTCACAGCTAATCACAGAAATCTGAAATACAGTGGCATTGACAAATCTAACTTTGGAATTCACTGATTTATCTTTACTTGAGTACCTTGTCTAGTTCCTTCACAGCTGCCCTTCCAAGTCCTAGCCTTCTTCTGATTTCTTGACTGCAGTCTCCATTTTGACTGATGACTGAGACAAGGTATAAGCAATCTTTGACTACCTCAATGTCTTCATTGTCTGCTATAAAGTTATGTAAATCATCTATGATCACTATTTTTGTTTTCTTAATGATCAACCTTAAAACTGTGTTTGCACTTTCTTCCTTGACTTTCTTCAATAGTCATACCAAGTCTTTGCTATTTTCTGCTAGTAATACAGCCAAATCCTAATCATGAAAACAGACATCTATAGCATTTTACTTAAAAAAAATGTTACCAGTAATGGTAGAGCGACTGCTAACTCCTCTGGCTACTCAAGACATAGGAAATAATCCCCAAAGTCTGGTGTTATCTGAAGCTTCACTGTTAAGAGTTCTATTTTTTTCCTTCTAAAAACTAAATTCAGCCTGAACATGGAGCCGGGTTAAGCTGCTTAGCCTTGCCTCTTGTCATCCCACTAACTTCAGTAAGCAGGAAAAAGAAAGACCTTCCAGCATCCCCGTATGAGAGAGAAACCCCCACAAGTCAGTCATTAACAAAGCCAGAAAGATAAAGCACCAGAGAAAGAAACCTTTAACAATGATTAAACAACTGTAGACAACCATATAACTGGTCACTGAATAAACCACAGTTTACTTACCCAATCCCCCAAGGGGAAAACTATATACATTCTGGCATCTACTTACGCCAACACCCCACAGGGTAGACACAGCATTTGTCCCTTACTGCTGGAAATCAAGGTATCGTAGGTAAGAATAATGTTCCTTTTCCCAGCAGGAAGGGAGAACATCCTGAACATCTGGAACTTGCCAGAGCTTCCCTAAATAGGATGGGCAGTGCTGGCAACTCTGTGTCCTAGGTATTAACCACCAGCTGTAAGATACAGCTTTTTTCCAGGCAGCCTCAGCTGACACAAAGCTGTCCAGTTTATGATGTCTAATGAACATGGAGGGCAACTTCCATGTGGCTGCCCTGCTAAACTCCACTAAGGCAACATTAGTGACCAGAACTGCCAATTTAGCTGCACTCATGGTGGAGCGTGCCAGCACACCCTCCAGCAGCGGAAAGTTTTCAGTGTTTTGCAGCAGGTTGCAATGCAGGGCTTGATCCACTTACTCAGGTTGAAGGTGGATATCTTCTTGCCCTTCAAGTGCAGCTGAAACGAGATGAACAGAGGTCTGGAAGCTGCTTGCCCTTTTGAGGTAGATCCGGATGGTCCTGTGCACATCCAGAATGTGCCAGATCTTCCCCAGTTCCTTGGAAGCCTGCAGCCAAAAGGAAAGGACGATCAGTTCCTGTGCTCTATTGAAGGCTGAGCTCACCTTGGGGACAAATGTAGGATCCAACCAGAGAACTGTGGAGTTGGACCTGATGATGCAGAGCTCTCTACGTGTAGACAATACACCAAGTGCCAGTATTCTGCATGTTGATGTGATTGCAGTAAGGAACAGCATCTTCCAGGACAGGTGTTTCAGGGACATCTCTCTCAGAGTCTCAAAGGGTGCCACTGTTAGCACCTTGAGCATTGTGTGCAGGTCCCAGAATGGAAGGCAATGCACTTGGTGGAGCCAAGTTTGAGAAGCCCTTTAGGAACCTACTCACATGCACAAACTTCCACTGGTAATCTATCTCTTGACCATGCTGGGCCAATGTCATCCTGGAGGAACTTTAGCAGGGATGGAAATGGACAAATAAAGGAAGCCCACGTGTAAAACATCTTAAGAGTGTATTTGTTCATTTTGCTGGTGGATGTTTGTCTGGAGTCCAGGATGATGTTCACAACGTTCTTCAAGGAGCCACAGTCTCTCATCATGCCCCGTTCAATTTGCAGGCATGGAGCTATAGCCACTCCGGGCTGACTTGCTATTTCATGAGGAGATCCAGGCAGGCAGGTAGGGTCATGGAGTTCAACACCATGTGTATGATTTCAGAGAACCACACCCTTCCAGGCCATGCTGGTACCAACAATATCATTGTTGCTTTCTCCCTTTAGATCTTTCTCATTACTCTGGGGAGCAAGGCCAGCAGAGGAAAAGCACACATAAGTTTCCATGGCCAAGACAGAAGGAGAGAGTCCATGCCTTTGTCTCCCTCTGTCTGATACCTGGAGACAAACCTTCACACTTTGGAGTTTGGTAAAGAGGTCTACACCCAGGTGGTCAAATGCCCGTGTGATCTGCAGAAACACTCCCGGGCGGAGGCTCCACTCCCCCATTCATTGTTAGTCCAGCTCAGCCAGTCCACTCTCAAATTCAGGGTACCTTGTAGGTGCTCTACCTACAGAGACAGCAGGTTGTCTTCTGCCCAGTTCAGAAGTTTCTGTGTCTCTGCCTTCAGGGAATGCAAACTTGTCCTGCCTTCATAGTTCAGATGGATCTTTGTGGTGGCATTGTCTGTCCTGATGAGGATGGTCATGCCGCAAACGATGTTTGTGAATGTTAGGAGGTAGGAGGGCCAGTGTGACTGCCTTGAGTTCCAGCCAGTTGAAACCATGGCTCAGTTCCACCTGGCACCACCTGCCTTGATGCAGGTGAGGCCCACAGTTGCTCCCCAGACACTAAAGTTGGTATCCACAGTAATTTGGATCTTCTCCAGTCCCCAGCTGACTGCAGGAAAGGTCAACCCATTGAAAGAGTTAAAGATCTGTTGAGGCAACTTGACTGAGTACTGTCTCCTCATGGTGACTGCCTCCTGATGGAGGAGTAGGAGCCACTACAGAGGTCTGGTATGGGAATGGGCCCAGAGAAAGCATTCTGTCATGCAGATCATCAGCCCCTGCAAGTGGGCCAGCTTGCATATGCTCACAAGAGGTGTTTTCTTGACTTGGCATTCACATCAATACCTTATTGCAAAAGGAAGACTATCCCTGATCTAGTGCTGATCCTCGTCCTGATATGCTGAATCTCCAGAGAAGGCTCCTCCTGATGTTCACCAGAAATCTGCGCTGGTGCAGTGACTCAAAGACCAGTGGCACATCTCACTGACCTATCCTCAGAGACCTTTAGTGTGCCTTCACCATCTTTGCAAAACACAGAAGATATGAGAGCAGATATGGGGGCACTGATTAATGGGATCTGAAACTTAGCCACTACATTTTTAGGAAGGTTATCAAGTTTCTTAGCAGTGGTAGGGCTAAAGAGACAGGGGCTGCAGTGGGGAAAAGGTTTCCACTTCCCTGAGGGAAGTCTGGGTCTGTCCTGATAGAAGAGAAAGGCCTAAAGCTCTAACTGTTTTCCTTAAAAGCACAGGAAAATCCTAAATGTACAAAAGACATATAGAATTGGGAGTCAAGTCTTTCTCCCCTTCCCCATCCTCCTCTTCACCCTCCTCTGCCTCAGAGACACCCTACAAAACCTCATCCTGTATTCTTCTTCAGAGGATTGAATGGAGAGGTTCTTGTTTACTCCCAAGGAATCAGGGTGCCACTTTCTGTATTTCCTAAGAGAGACAGTAGCCAGGAGGCTGTAACTGATTCAGAGGCCAAGGCTCCTCCTCCATTTCCTCTAGGTGCCATTTGGGCCCATTTGCAGGCATGTGGTCAAGATGGCAGCTGTCTGTGCCAGAAGAAGAGGCCTTAGAGCCCTCCCATGTGGTCTTGGCCTGCTCACTTGAAAAGGAGTCAGTGTGGGCCCTATTTTTGTCACCATGCACCTCCCAGGCTGAAAAATGACCTCTCCCCCTGGCTTGGGTGTCATGTGGCCAAGATGAAGGGGAGCAGGAGAAGAACTGAACACTCGTCTCTACCCTGTCCACCCTTCTGGTGGATCCCAAGTCCCCTGGAGATGTTAACATGCCCACTGTGGTGATTGTAGCAGCCTCCTGGGTGACGACTGCCTGGATTAGGCAAGGGTTTCTTCCCAGTGCTACAGGTGGGGGGAGGGCAGTACTCACTCTTTCCCCTGAATTGATGTCATCCTGGTATACCTCAATGGCCTTGGCTAGGCAGCAATGTGGAGGTTTTCCCTCCTCTGGCTGCTCCCTCAAGTCCTCCTCTGTGAGTATTTGCTTTGCTCCTGCCACAAACAAGAGAGAGAAAGTTTGGAAGGGAGAGTCACTGAATATACCAGCAGTTTTCTCCTTCCTGGGTATCCTTGCTGGTGTTTGTGTCTTCCTTCTGCGCTCCCAGGAGAGTCCTAATGGAGTGGCTGGCAGGAAAAAGACTAACATTCCATGGATCTCTCCCCCATGTGGGGATATCGAAAGGTTTTTCTTTTTCCTATTTGAGTGAGTGGGAAGAATATCCCAAACATTCAAGATGTTCCTCTTTTCTTTCCTGGGAAAAGTCTCAAGTTATCTGGCATGGGATGATGCCATTCAATCTTGCCCTGTAGAATTGGTTTAGAGTTGGAGGGGATAAAAATAATCAAGAAAAGGACTGAGAGTTCCAGTCACATATGGAAAGATGTTATCTAGAAAAAAAATCTACCTTTTGGGAGGAAAAGAAATGGTATATAAATTTTTCAAAGGTAACATCTACCCAGTTCTGTTCTGCCTGAAATGTTCTTAAATGCTTAGTACATCTTTCTCTCTCTTTTCCCCCTACCCCTGTGTATACATATGTATTTTGCCTTCCCATCCCTCCTAAGTTGGACACAGAAAAGGCATATAATCTGGACCATGTCACAGGAGAAATAAAGCCAAAAGGTCATCAGACCTGGTTAACAAAACAGTGTACAAACCCAACTGTGTAAGTATTGTGTATAAATTTCAGTTTTGTAAAATCAGCCAAAAAAAGAGAAAAAGTAGTTTTAAAAATCCACCTACAGAAATGTACTGGAGGATTAGAATAGACCAAAGGTGGTTCTCCATTTGTTGAAGCTCAATTCCCATTGGCCCCCATCCACCTAGCCAATTGTATGTGATGAAGGCAAATGACATCTAGCAATAAACTGGAGACAGCCAGCACAGTGTAGTGATTTGAACATGGGACTAAGACTCTGGAGATCAGGGTTCAAGTTCCTACTTGACCATGAAAACCTACTGGGTGATCTTGGGCAAGTCACACTTTCTCAATTTTAAAGGAAGGCAAAGGCAAAGTTCCTCTGAACAAATATTCCCAAGAAAACTTTGTGACTCACTGTTGAGCCACCATAAGTTGGAAACTGGAAGGCACACAACAACAGTAGCAGCAACAACAACAACAAACAACAATAACTACTACTGGAGGTACTGATTCTCCAACTCTTTAGATGTTAGTATTCATTTTTCTACCAGCACTAGGAACTCAATCCAGTTTTCAGTATGTGTGTTTGGGCACATGCCTTCAAGTCACCTGTTTACTTATGGCAACAAGACTTTCATAGGGCTTTCTTAGGTAAGGAATATTTGAGGCACTTACCATTGTCTTCCATTGCCTTCCTCTGAAACATAGTTGTGGTGTAATTATTTTATTTATTTCTCCTATATATTGACTGCTCTTTTTTATAACACATCTTTAGCTATAGAAGATGATTCTTCTTGGTAGATGGATTAGCACTAAGGAGAAATTCATGTACTTCACATGATAATTCCAACTATGATAGGTGCCTTGAACAGAGCAAGTGTTTCAAGCACTGAAAACAAGAATTTTCTCCAGATACTGAGTTATCATACAATAAACCAGTCATGTGGTACTTACTATACCAAATAGGTATGTGACTTAATATGAAGAATATCACATCAGGATAATATTTTAGCAAGAATTTTCTACTAAAAATAGATTGATTCACAAGTTCATTGAAGACAACAACCAGCTTTGGACCTTTTTCACAATAGGCTATTTTTCTTTATCAATTCAGTCTAGGGTGAAGATTAAGGGCATGGATGGCTAAATAAAAACAGATGAGGTTAGATATGCATAGACTAGATCTGAAAATGTTTTTAAAAAGTATAGAAGAAATCTTCTCATTTGTGGGGATGGGACTTCTCCTCCAGAGTTAAGTATGATTGTAGATTTCCTCCAGATGTAAACTTAGAATATTAACACCTGAAAACTGTAAGCAATATTAACATCTGAATATTAACATCTGAAAACACTTTAAGCAATGTTCCAATGAGGTAGATTAGGATAAAATGTCCCACGTTTTTTCCAGGGGCATGGGGCAGGGCATGATACAAAACAGCAGATGTTATGTGCTCTGGTTGTCAATAAACTGTGCATGGGCTCAGGAAACATAAGAAATTTAATAATAATAATTCTAATTCACAATGCACTGGAATTCTCATTGGGATCAGAAAAGACCCCACACCTCAATGGAATTGTTTTTTTAAAAAATTCTCATGTAAGAGGGTTAACTTTCGATGTCTTTAATCATAACACTAGCTTAGTATTTTATTCACATATAAGCTATGTGCACAGGGAGATATATATGTGTGCTTGTGTGTATATTCCAAGAATATATAAAACTAATATTAAGCTGTTGCTATAGGTAAAGAGTGAGACATATTGGCTGAAACTGAGTGTCACTTTAGCACAGCACAAATATCTGCAAGAGGAGTTATATTCCACTTTCTCTATATTAGACAGCAACATATCATAAGGAACACATACTGGAGGCTGATGCATATGATTGTGACAATGTGCATACACAATGTTCTCTGAAGGTTAAAGCACATTTGCAATAGTTTCACATGTGCAATTCCACTTCTGCTGCTGCTAGTTGGATATGCTAGTTAGGAGCCCTGGTGGGGTTAAACACCAGTACTGCAAGCCACAAGGTTGTGAGTTCGATCCTGCCGGGCTCCAAGGTTGACTCAGCCTTCCATCCTTCCGCAGGTCGGTAAAATGAGTACCCAGCTCGTTGGGGGCATGTATAGAAATACATGCTATTTGTAAGTTGTTTGCCACCTCGATCCATATGGAGAGGCGGGATACAAATAAATAGTTAAAAAAAATGACTGTTGCGCACTATTAAAACAAAAACACTTGCATATGTAGCATAACTTACGCCAGCATATGTTATCAGCAGGCTTCTGGTCAGTGATTCTTTTTAAAACAAACATATTTACAAATACATAATGTTCATTCTGGTGCAAAGCAGGATGAACAAAAAGTATATAATGATGTTATGTATATAATGATGTTACGTATAACAGTGAATGTCTATAAACAGATGAGAGGAGAGGCTATATAACCAAAGCGTTTGGTCAAATTCTAACTCTGTGTTAAATGTTAACTTGATACACTAGACTGGATACAATGATTTCAGATCACACAGCTTCCCAACCTTTGGCAAAATTTCCAGGTGGAGGCTATCTCTGGAAATTTGAGAAACTGGCATGGAAACCCATATAAAACAGCTTGCTCAAGAAACTGAGTACAAGGCAGGAATCTAACCCTCAGAATACGAAAGCACTTTTCCTGATGTCTGTTTTTTGCTCCAGCAGACTGTCCAAAAGACATGCCAATTAGTATATATTTATTTGATTTATATCCCACTTTTCTCCCTGTATTGGGTTGCCTGGCTTCAAGTTAATGATCGTGCTCAGTGTTCTTGCATGTGTATGAAAGTCAGTATATATTCAGCAGTGCATGAGACGTGTAAGTTGCATTGCTAGACATTTTCAGCAAAGCTGGTAGTAGTATAAAGCCTCTATTTAGTTGCAAACATTTTGTCATGAATATTTCATTCTAGAACACATCATTAAGGAAATACATATTAGATCTATTGGAAGTTATTTAAGCCTTTGGTATGGAATCTTTGTTATGTTGGGCAATCTATCACAGGCCTGAAACCAGCAAGGGATGGGATCATAGCCAAACACAGGGAAGTCAATTCCCTTTATCTCTGCATCCATCATTTCTACTTCTCTCTCCTCTTTTTCATCTAGCAGACTGCACGGGAAAGGACAAATTCTTCTTTCAGTGGGTTTAATAGATTATTTGCACAGGACTTTGAAATAAAGCTGATAGCCATACGAAATCAGGTTGAAGGCTACACACTGCCATAGGGACACAGGTTGTCTGTTCCTTAAACTATTCTTCTTTTCTTGTGTTTCTTGGTTTAATTTTATTTCAGTTCCAATCAATCTTTCCTGCTTACCTCAGAAGAAACATTTGTAGGACTGGATTGCATGCCTGCAGTATTATGCTTACTTATGCAGGAATAAGACTTTTTGAAAGTGGTGGTAGCTTATACTTTCACGTTAACATAGCTTCTTCCTCCTTACATGAATACTAAAATCGTTTCCCATTTCACCCTTACTTTGGACAACTTTTACAAAGATGATATATTGCTTATTGTTGCACAAAGCAGTGCAGTATAAATGTAATGTTACATGTAAAGTAAACACTATTACAATGTTTTTCTTCTCCAACAAAACATGTTTACACAGACTACAAAGCATCCAGACAGAACCACAGGGTCTCACCTTTAGCATTAAATGGGGATAATCTGATCACCAATTATATATCTGAATACTCAAGAATTATTACAATTATTTTCTGTAACTGAAATAATTATTATCAACCACTGTAGAAGTTATATGAGAAATCAATGAAAAAGACTTAATGATTCAGAATCAAGAAGCTGTAGGTATAGATAGCACAACATCACACAAATGTAATCAGTGATGTAATAGCTAGCCCCCAGGGTTAAATGCTAAGATAGTTAAACCTATTTTATAAACTCTTCAAAGAAATTCTGAGACAATACCTCTACAGTTAACCCTAAAATAAATGCTGAATCAGGAAGCTGGCAAATGATACCAAGGCTAAATGTAGTTCAGCCAGACTTACTGGGAGCAAAACACGCACTCAGGGAGTGATACAACATAGAGATGTAAGTGAAAACCACAGAACAGGATCAAAACTCTCAGACACCCCCAAAAGATTCTAAAAGTGGATCTACCAAAATCTTTAGCCAGCAAAATAATAACCTAAGGATGATTTTAATCAGATACCTGCCAGATACACAAAGTCATGAATGTACTAACTGGGATTCAGACAAACATCTGAACTATAAATATCTAAATCTTGTTTTGTGAGACACAGGGTAATATATTAATCATAAAATCAGACATAACTTGGTATCAGTTTTTAAGGACTGTTAAAATTCCCTCATTGAAGGGAACACTTTTGTGATAAACAAAGTCAGATATGAATTTCAAAAAGTGAGGTGGAGTCAAAGCTTATATAGTAGAAAAGTTCTACTTGGCCTATGCAATCAAACCAGCTAAGATGAACTGTTCTGCATATATGAAAGCATATTCCTAAGTTTATATTTCTGCATCTTCATGTGTTATGATTGAACCTTTGGCTCTTTAAACTCTTTTTAATCTTATTTTATATGGCACAATACTATATAGTAAATAATATAGTCAAGCTGATTTCAAGAATGGCCTTGATATATATAAAAAAAAATTACAATGCTATTAATACTCAGATTTTAGTAGCTGTTCAGATATTTAGTGACAAGAGATTTCAATATACAAAATTACTATCTACAGTTGGCAATAAATAGAAAGCATGTTTGAGAAGAATCTGCAATAATACATAATTTGTCAGACTAACAGTATTAGACTCTCTTCCATTTGAATGCATATATGTGATTTTAAATACAGAAATAGAAGAAACATGAAATTCAGCTGAAAAAGGTAACAAAAATTAAACAAAGGAGACTGTAGCAGCAGGGAATATATGCTGTTAATGCTGTGATATTAACTAAGGAAATGAAGTGTGAAAGGCAAGATGAGTCATTGCAGTGAACTGATTAAAAAACCCCTTTGCTTTGCGAACTCTGTTTACATGGAGAAATCCTGCACAATAGCAAAACTTCTATCATGTTGCTGCTTCATAACTGACAATTCCTTCATTATATCATACTGTATTAAAAATGTGGACCATGACTGGTACAGTCTCCCATGTCAGGTGGGCTTTTGCTGAGGAACCAGATTAAATGTGCCAAACAGCTACAAAGCAACAGAAGTAGTGTGGAGGGGTGACATTAGTGAAGGTTCTTCTCAGGGACAATGGCAGTGGCACCATCACTAACACTTGTTAGTACCGTGCAGAAGAAAGCACAGTAATCTCCCTTTGAGAGTCTTTTACCATGAAAACCCTATGACTGGACAATCCAAAATGAAACAAGAAATAGAGACAGAAGATGAGACTCCCAGGTCATAAGGCACTCAGTGATCTACTGAAGTATTGCAGAGGACAACAATGAGTAGTGCTAATGGGACAACTAGACTCAAGCCAAAAGGACATTCAGCTGTTGACATGCTCAATCAAAGTCTGAAACTGCACAACATATATTTTAGGAACATGGAATTTGAGAAGCATGAATTAAGAGAAGCTAGGCACAGTAAAACAAGGAATATAACATAAATATTGCAATACTTGCACTGGACGAGCTAAAGTGGGCAGGAATGGGACATTCTGAGTCAGATAATTAAGCAGTGTTTTACTCAGGAAATGAAAATCTAAGAAGAAATAGGGTGGCATTAATATTGAGAAGAGATATAACAAAAACCAACAAAAGATACAATGGCTGGGCCGAATGATATCAATAACACTTCAGCAAAAACCCATCAATATAACCATGAGTCAAATTTATGCTCCAACTACAGAAACAGAAGAAGAAGAAGTTGAAAGATTCTATGCTGGAGTTCAGGAAGGAATTTTTCATAAACCAAAACAGGACTTGTTTATCATAGGGGACTGGAAAGCAAAAGTATGAAACAGAAGATAACATAAGACTGTAGGGAAATTTGTACTAGAAGCATGAAATGAAGAAGAATGACTGAATTTTGTGAGGCCAACAGTTTGTTCACTGCAAACATATTCTTAAAGCACCAAAGAGGGGACTTTATATATAGACATCATCAGAGGGCCAATATATGTAGAAATCAGATAGACTACATAATTGCAAGCCAAAGATAGAGAGGCTCCATTTTCTCTGCAAAAACAGACCAGAATTAGATTGCACCACAGACTATGAACTGCTGATATTGAAAATTAAAGTTGAGCTAAAGAACACAAAACCAAACAGCATGCCAAAATACAACCTGAAGAACATTCCTGTAGAATTTAAAGATAATGTAAAAAGCAGACTTGCACTATTAAACCTAAGGGATCAGGAGTCAGAAAAACTTTGGAGTGAAGCCAGGGACACTGTCAAGGAGGAATGGGGGGGAAATACTACTTGCAGCCAAAAAGTTGGGAAAAAGATAGAAATTGGAAGAAGGAATATGAACAGTTTAAGATATGTACATGATACCATGCTGCTAGCAGAAAGTTAAAAAAACTTGGGATGATTACTGAAGATAGTCACGGAAGAAAGTACAAAGGCAGTTTTACCGTTGAACATCAAAAAAAAAAAAAAACAGAAATAATGACCACAGATTATTTATACTGCTTTAGAGTAGACAACGAAGACACTGAAATAGTTAAAGTTACCTTGGTTCAGTTATTATTCAGAATGGAAACTGCAGTCAAGAAATAAGAAGACAACTAGGGCTTGGAAGGGCAGCTATGAAGGAATTAGACAAGATCCTCAGGTGTAAAGATATGTCATTGGATACTAAAGTTAGAATTGTCCATGCCATTGTATTTCCAGTTTCTATATATGGTTGTGAAAACAGGACAGTGAAGAAAGCTGATAGAAAGAAAATTAACTCCTTTGAAATGTGTATGGAGAAGACTTCTACAAATATTTTGGATTGTTAAAAAAACAAATAAATGGGTAGATCACGCCTGATCTCTCCCTAGAGGAAATCATGCTTGAAGAGTGCACAGTCTCCACTTTAATTTGTAAGTGAGCTAGGGTATAGAATGTCTGATTATTTCAGTGGCTTCATCATCCACTTTAAAGTTATGTAAACTTCTACTATAACTCTAATATTCTTCCTTAGATTTTATCAATATTTGTTCCAAGTCTTCGTTGTTTTCTGCTAATAGTAAGGTGTCTTCTGCATATCTTAAACTGCAGATGTTTCTTCTTCCAATTTTTATGTTTCCTTCCTCTGAGTTTAAACCTGCCTTCCACAGATGTTTTTCAAAAAACTAAACAGAAAAGATTCAGCTTGCAGCTTACATTGCCTTCATGGATGTCAGATGAAACTCTTCCAGTAAACAGATGAGAAGCAAAAGGAAAAAGGGACAGAACCCTGAATCTAACTGTTCAATGACTTCTGTGCAGGGATGCAGAGAACTACTATAATAATCAATGCAGAGTGACAGAAGATGACAATAAAAAAGAAAGAATAATACACTCCTTCTACAAGTCTGAGAAATCAAAGAGAAATTTAAACCAAGAGTAGGGATGCTCTACAACCAGCAAGAGAACATAGTACATGACCAAGTAGAAATAAAAAGACAATGGAAACAATACACTGAAAAATGATATAAAAGAGATGAAAGGATGACAGATTCATTTAATGAAGAACCAGCTGAACATGAACATACAGTTTTAGAAAGTGAAATGGAAACTATACTCAGGACATGTGGAAGAAATAAATAACCAGGAACAATTGCATACCAATAGAGCTGAGTCAAGCTACAGAGAGAGAATCCATTTCTAACTACAAATAGAAATGGAAATATGGGAAAAAACAAATATGGAAAACAGAACAAAAGCACACAGACCAGAAACACTCAATATATATTCCAGTCTCCAAGAAAGGGGACACCAAGGATTGCACTAACCACAGGACCACAAGCAAAGTGATGCTCAAAACTCTGCTACAAAGGCTTTTACCATATATGGAGAAATGCCAGATGTCCAAGCTGGGTTTAAGAAAGGAAGACACAGTAGGGATTAGATGGCAAATATTTTCAGAAGAAAATCAGCCTGTGCTTTTGATAATAGCAAAGCCTTTGATTATGTAGGTCTTGAAAAAAATTACATTGCTCTTAAAGAAACGGGTGTGCCACAGTATTTGACTGTCCTAATGTGTAACCTGTACTCAGGAAAAGAGGCATCATCAGGACAGAAAATGGAGATGGTTCCCAACTAGTAGAGAGGCCAGACAAGTCTGCATTTTATCACCCCATCTGTTCAATTTGTATGCTGAATGCATCATGTGTACAGCAGGGGAGGAAGAAGGCGTGAAAACTGGAGGAAGGATTATGACCGATTTAAGATATGCAGATAACACCACACTACTAGCAGAAAACAGCAAAGACATGGAACGATTACTGATGGAAATCAAGAAAGAAAGTGCAAAGATAGGTTTATAATTGAACATTAAGAAAACAAAAAATAAAAACCACAGAAGATTTACACAACTTTAACGCAGAGGGTGAAGACACTGAAATAGTTCCAGATTTTCCATTCCTTGCCCAAGGCATTAATCAGAATGGAGACTGCAGTCAGAAATCAGGAGACCAGGATTTGGAAAGCCAATCATGAAGGAACTAGATGAGATCTTGAAGCATAAAGATGTATAATTGAAGTCAGGATGATCTACACCATCACATTTCCAGTTTCTATGTATGACTGTGAAAGCTGGACAGTGAAAAACACTGATAAGAAAAAATCAACTCATCTGAAATGTGATGCTGGAGAAGAGTTCTACTGATACTATGGACTGCTAAAAAGACAAATTAATGGGTCCTAGAGCAAATCAACTCTCAACTCTCCCTAGAAGTCAAGATGACTAAACTGAGCGTGTTGTACTTACGTGCCATGGGAAGGTAGGACTCACTAGAAAAGACAATACTGCTTAGTAAAGTGAAAGGCAGTAGGAAAATATGCAGACCACATTACAGATGGATAGACTTAATCAAGGAAGCCATGGCCTTGAGTCTGCAAGACCTGAGGACTGTTGATGATAGGGTGCCTTGGGTTGCCATTAGTTGAAGTCAACTTGACAAGAATATTAAAAAGGCAGGGTTCTACCATTATACAGAGAAATGGTTAAGCAATAGAGGAAAAGGAGCTGAAATGAGTATGAGCACAGCACAAGACAGCTGAAGGGAACTGGGAGAGGTGAGCAATAGAAGTTGAGGAAGTCCTCGTTCAAAGATACAACCAAACAGAATTTAGACTTCAGGTGCAGGTCTATGCATCCTTCCATTTCAGTCAATAACATCTACCATTGCACTGTAGAACCAGCAAACTATATCTAAGTGCAACCAGTTGTGCTTCCATGCTTACTTAAGGAAAGAACCACTATTAATCATTGGTTCTTCAAGTACTGAGGAGTAAAACATTTCAATCCAGAGCAGAAGCAATCACATTTAATCCTGAAACAGAGGAAGACAGAGTAGGGCTGGAGACAGGAGACAGCGAGTGTTTAAAACAAGCAGAATATGTGGACCACATACCGCTATGGCACATTCCCCAAACCCAGTTTCTGCCAGGTGGGAGGATATCACTCGTTTTGAAAACTATTCTAGTCATCTCAGAAGTTACACATATACTGTAGATATACAACTAAACATGCTGTTACTCAAAGTCAAATGATAGAAATAAATAACACAAAGCAAATACAGGTAAGCAAAGGGGGTGAAAGTAAGCAAAGGATAGGAGCGTGTCTTTCCAAATGTAAGAAAGGTTAATATTGAACAATACGGAGATGTCAAAAGCAGGAAACAAAACACTCAAATTACCATGATTTGCTCATTTCATATAGCAACTATTTGTAAGACACTGGCAGAGAGGAATATTAAAGATTCTACTACATGAAAACAACAATGTGATTTAGTTTTGCTATTTGCTCAGTTCCTTGTCATATACTGAATCAGTTTCAAGAAAACAAAAGAAAAAAAAATAAGGGGGAAAAATGCAAGCCTCATGTAATTAAATAGGGTAGATCAAATTCAAGATCCTCTGTCTTACAATTTCACCAGCAGAAGAGAGAAAGAGACAATAAAACATTCCAGAAAGTAACTCTATTGAACACAGTGCCACCTATTCCTGCTTAGTTGGTAGACACATAAGTCACAGTCAGTTAAAAATAATATTGCAATACAATATATGGCAATATATTTTTAGCAGCATTGACACTGGGATGACAGTAAAGGTAGGTTAGAAAATCAGAGACTTTTGTTACTGGGTTGCAACAGCATGTCTCCAGTAAACATGCAATAAAGCTTGAGCTATGAAAGAACAGGATTCTGTTCTACCTCATCTTACTGCAGCTACATGTGCCTACCTACAACAGGCAAGGTAAACAGTAGCTGCCTCCAGAATCCCTTACTGAGTATGCATCAACAGGAAAAATACAGAGAAAAGGAAAAGCAGAATAGCTTGCCTCATCATCCCCTGCGCCCAGCATGGTAAAAAAGCACAGATCAGTAAATTTGCCGACCAAAGAAGAAATCATAAGAAAAATGAAGTCTGATGAAAAATCATCCCTGGATGTATTTTGGAAGACGTTTCAAGTGACCTCTAACAAGTTCAGAATGTTGTTGTTTACTTATGCAAGGCTTACCTGACCCGATTGTTTAATTTCGTATGTAGATATTAGTTTTAAATAAAAAGTGTCCTGAACCATTTTGAAATGGTTCTCTTTTTTGCAATGTGGATATGTTTCTCTGTTTCTTCCATGCTGATTCTACCTTTGGTACCAAACTTTCTTTTAAAGAAATCATGCTGTGCAATGTATGCATTTTGTTAACTGGAATATACCTGTATACAAAGAAGAAATTGAGGCTAAACTCTTTGAACCTTCTTACAGAAAAGACACGTGTACATTTTAACATTACTAATATTACTAACTAGATGTGCTCTCAGTTTTTGTTTATATGCATGCACATGCTTATACTTGTACTGCTGAACAGAGAGCAACTAAAATATATCTGAACCAGAATATACCGATAATGTTATCTGCATAAGTGATAGTAATATTATTTTGTTTGAGAATATCATGTCATGGTATTTTTATTCATTAACATATTTTCTCACAAATTCCACACAGTTCATAGTTGTTTAACATCACAGCACAACCCAAAACCTATTCACTCAAAGGCTGGTAAATACAATTAACAGGAATTTCTTTGTAAATATATTTCAGATTGCAACATGATTATGTAATATATATATATATATATATATATATATAAATACGCAAGAATAATATGAACTAGGAATATTCCAAATTTAAGCATATTTTATATTTATCATTAAAAACAAAATAGACAGATTAATTTTACAGATAAAAATTACAGTTGGCCCTCCATATCTGCAGATTCTGTATCCACAGATTCAACCAACCACAGCTTGAAAGTATTTTTTTAAAAAATCCTAAAAGCAAACTTTGATTTTGCCATTGTATATGAGAGATGCCATTTTAGTACACCATTGTACATAATGGGACAGGAGCATGCTGGTAGCCACAGGGGGTCCTGGAACCAAACCCTCACAGATACCAAAGGCCCGCTGTATGTGGAGTATGATAATTGGGAACACTCCTGAGCAAGCCTCTGAAAACAAATTACAGTGGTTTGCAAATGATTTGGTTCTTGTTCAAGTTGCAAAGAAATGTGTTGGAGCTATACTATGCCACAAAGCTCTTTTGCAACTCAATGTGCCACGGCAGAAGCGCTGTACTTCTAAACTGCCACTTAACCTGTAAATGAGACATACTTCATTTCACTATGCATTCCAAAAGCAAAACTGTTGTGAGTTTCATCCAATCCTAAAGATGCTGGCAATAATTCAGGTCTTGTCTACTGGTAAATAAAACTATTTTAAATTAATTAGTTCGATTTTTTTTTCTTGGCCATTTCTGACAATACTTCTACGAAATATCACCTCACCTAGACTTTAAAAGGTTGCTGTACAGAATTATACTCTCATTTGCGGTTTGTGTTTTGCATCAGCCTAATCTAAAACTCACAATTACATTGCATCTGTGTCAATCACGTCATTCTATTACTACTTCACTTTCACTCATAATTTCTATTTCCTTAAGTCCTCCTTGGGTCCATCTTTCAGATATTTTAAAACAGCAACAGAATGCAAACAGATCCACCTAGAGAACAAGACTTTACAGCACAGAGCTTGCCCATGAACTAAGTACAACTTGATATAATAACAAGGTTTCTGTATTTTTTCCAGGAACAGAAGTCAAGTGGCCCTCCAGGTGTTGTTGGACAGCAACTGCCGGTATTTCTCACCATAGGCTGTACTCTGTCTGTATGAGTATTAAACATGTCTGAATCTGTTAGGCCTAATTTTGGATTGTGACACCAATAAAAAAAATCTGTTAAACTGAAGTCATTTTCAAAATTTATAATCATTTTACTTCCATTACGACAGCCTCACTCAACCTAACAACCTTCAGATATTTTATAATACAAGTCACACCACACTTGACCTTTGGCCATGCTGGCTGGGGCTGATGGAAACTGGAGCAAAAAACATATTGAAAGCATCAAACCAGGGAAAGCTGCATGACTTAAAAAGGTCCACTGGACCCCCAACAGCAAGCTGATACATTCCCAAAAATGGTGTAGGAAGGTTAAATTGTAAAAAGGGAATCTTCTTATATCTATGGGTTGGTCAGTGTTGTACACAGACAACAGTATAATTAAGTGCAGAAAAGAAAATAAGAAAAATTGCAGGAACAAAATCAACTAATGTAAACCCATATATAAAAATGATTAACTCTGTTTTAACTGCACAATTTCATAAGACTAGTTGTGATGGTATTATAAAGGACGGCCAAGTCTTAAAGTGTATGACAATGAAAAAAAAGTGGTAAACAGACTTCCAACTCAGATATGGTGCCATATGTTGATCCAGTTCTATCTTTAATTTGGGCTATAGCTTATCTGAACATGTGATGCTTCCATTGACTAATCACATTATAAAAGTAATGTCATATAAGTTGAGTTAATTACAAGTTTATAATACTGCCTTTAAATACACACACACACACCCATTAACAATACTGAGCAAACACAAAATCATTCTGTAGCAAAATCATTACTACATATATTATCTTTCTACAGGTAGAGAAAAGTTATTAAGAAACAATCATACACTTTTTACTTTCTTGTTTTAGGATCACATTAAGTTTCTAAAAAAAACAAAAAAGGATTAACTCGGGGAATGCATCCTTGTTTGCCTTCCTCCTGTTAGAAGAGCGCATCATATGCTCTCTAAACACTTTTCACACTTTGACACTGCCTTGCTTTCCTAAAGTGATTCAGTAGGTGTTCGAAAAAGGAATCCAAAGGTGAAAGACAACCCCCAAATCTAACAACCTAGAACAATCCACCCTGAAAAACAGATCCACTTATCTCCTTTCATTCCATTCTAAAATAACCACCCAACCCACATAACCCCATCCTTTATTAGACTGTTGCTGCAGATTTTTTTTTAATTATCAAAACACAAGTACGATACACGATTCCTTGTACCGCCGCCGCCTCCTCTCCCCGCCGCTGTTATTCCTCCTCTGGACACAACAGCCTCTCCATCCAAAGGCCGGGCACCAATTTCAAGCGCTGCCAGGGTGTCCCCGTCCCTCGTTCTCCGCCACCCGCCTTCCCTGAGCTTCCGCCTCTCCTTCCACCGCCCGCGCCGACCCGGCTGCCCGTCACCTGCTCCCTCCCAGGCGGCCTTGTTCTTCCAGGTCAGCTCTCCCCGCACACCTTCTCTGCCTATTCATGCAGGGTGTGTTTGTCAGCGAGGGGAAAGAAAGCCATCTTAAAGCAACCGGACACATTTCGCTGTCGGCAAAGCCCAGCCTCCTGACAACACAAGACTCCTTCCGTCCGTCCGTCCCCCACCGCCCCAAATCCACCCGCTCTTCCTCAAGGCTGTAACAACACACACACACACACGAGCCAACAGCCGAGGTCGTTGTCGCCCCCCTCCCGTATTCGGCCGCTTTCTCTCCCCCTCATCACCGTCTCCATCGTCCAGCGTGGTGATGGCTCACAAAGGCCCGCCTCATGCATCAGCAGCACCGCGGAGCGCCGGTCCCCCTCTTCCCGGCCTCTCGCCAAGGCCACGTAGACCTGGCCGCCACCCCAGGGGCCCCGGGAGCCCCCTCCTCGGTGTCCCTCTCCTCCCTCCCCCTCGCGTTCCTTCCCCGGCCGGCCTCCTCCCTTCATGATGGCCACCCCCGCCAGGTCCAGGGCCTGGCCTCCGCCGCCCCCACCGCGCAGGTGCCTCAGTTTCCCCACCCGCCCTGCTTCTCTTCCTTTCCCTCACCTCCGAATTTACCTAATGCCACCTCACAGGCTTTGCGCAGCTGGGAGTGATGCGCCTTCTTCACCTCCTTGTCGGCCAGGATCTTCTCCAAGGCCCGGGTCAGGAACATGTTTTTCGTCTTCTTCCCCTCATACATGGGGGCGCAAGGAAAGGGAGCGAGGGTGGGGGGAGGGGGAGCGCTGTGGCCGCGGGGAGAGAGAAAGCCTCTCGCCGCCTCTGCCTCCAACTGCCCCGGCGGCGACACCGCCACCGGCCGAGGACCGAAACAGCTTCCCGTCAAATTGCCTGCCGGCTTGAACGGCGCCGAGGCTGGACGACGGGACAGGGCGGCTGCGCTGCGGCGGCCTCTGTCGATGGCCGGGGAGAGAGGGACCGGCTCTCCTGCGAACACAGAGCCCTCAGCTCCGGAGCGGCCCGCTCGCCTTCGCCTCCATTAGCAGCAGCAGCGGCGGTGGTGGCGGCAGCCGCCGGAGGAGCGGCGGTGGCGGCGGCCGTCTCCTGTTCTCGCCATGTTGGAAGGAAACGACGTCAAGGCCGCGGCCCGAATGGCTGCAGAGGAGGAAGCGGCAGCGGCGCTGGTGGGAGCTGCTGCTGCTGCTGCTGCTGTGGCTCCAAGAAGACCGGGAGGAGGCGGAGGCGCAGCCGCAGGGAGGACTGGAGGGAGGGAGGGAGGGAGGGAGCGAGCGAGCGAGAGGGCTGAACAGCAACACCATCAGCCGCGGTGGCGAGCTCGAGCGGGGACTGGCTGTCGGCGCCGCGCAACAGGTGTGAGGAGAGGCGGGGCCTAGTCTCCCTCGGCGAGGAACAGGGAAGACGCTGAGGCGCTGAGGTGGAGGAACCTGCTCGCCTCTCCCGGCTCCCCCGCCTCCTCTCTTTCATGTCTGTGGGGGTTTCTCTCTCTCCCGCGCCTCCTCTCTCCTGCCACATTTTATTGGCCCCCCTCGATGGATCCCCGAGACAGCAAAGGCTCTATCCGGACAGCTAAGGCGAAGCCAGCTCGGTCTGGATCTTTGCTCTTACTCGACAAGGGACGGAAGCGTCGCCCCCTCCCTTTTGCCTCCTTCCAGGCAAATATTCCTCCCGCTGCGTTGACGAGGCTGGGTGAAGAATTTATTGGCCCTCCTGAATATCAGTTTCAGGCCCACTCTAGACCAGGCTGGGTTGTTATTTTTTTCCCTCCCACTAAACTACATCTGTTAAATTAACATAGCAAACTAGAAAGGTTCTGTTATGGTGAAATATTGTTACTATAAATGGCTTCTGTGCATGTCCTGTATAGACGTCTATGCCTCATGTCTATACAGAGACTGTTGTGTCACAGACCATGAACTCTTACCTTTCACACCTCAAGATTAAAATATTCATTATGACTTTTTTTTCAACTGAAGCCCACATCATGCAAGAAATATGTTTACATCCTGCCCAAATGAGGGGGAGGGGTGTGTTAGTTTCAGACCTTAATGCAAAAAAAAAATATGGGTTGAACTATACCCCACAGCAAAGGAATGTTTAGATTACAGAGCAACCCCCACCCACTAATATGGGCATCAAAGTGTAGGTCCTTGGTAGAATCATAGAATCATAGAAATGTAGAGTTGGAGCCATCCAGGGGCCATCCAGTCCAACCCCCTGCCATGCAGAAACACCCTCAAAGCACTCCCGACAGATGGCCATCTAGCCTCTGCTTAAAAACCTCCAAGGAAGGAGACTCCACTACACTCCAAGGCAGCAGATTCCACTGCCGGACAGCCCTGACTGTCAGGAAGTTCTTCCTGAGGTTCAGGAGGAATCTCCTTTCCTGCAGCTTGAATCCATTGCTCCTTGTCCTGGTCTCTGGAGCAGCAGAAAACAAGCCCTCTCCCTCCTCTACGTGGCATCCCTTCAAATATTTAAACATGGTAATTCTTTTTGTACCTTAATTCTGGGCACTGTACCCCCTAAATAGTGCAACTAAGTAGTGTGGAAGAGTTGCAGTGAAACATGGGGCTTTGATCGTTCTATCCACCAGAAACACCAGATTTGCAGTGTATTTGTACAGTTAGATTGGGTTTATTATTCCAGTCTAGATTATCCATATTTGAGGGAAGGAGATCCCAATGGGTTTAATAGGATTGGGCCTACATAAGCCAAACAGATAAGTTTCTATCTGTAAGTATAATTTATAGATAGGCATGCACTCTTAAATGTGAAGAGTTCTTTCTATGATTCGCTCCACTTATACTAACTGTAAGCCTATTAGTAACAAATCATACAGTCAATAGGACAATCACCGCTTAGTCGCATTTTACAAAGGGGATCAACTGTTTCCAACAGTCTCTAAGGAAACCATGTGTATTCACAAAAGGGACAAGGCTGCTTTTGCCTTTTAACCGTATATCTCAAGAAGCCTCTCTAGAGTAGTGCAATTATGTTATTTATAAATGAGCCCCTCACATGGTGTGAGTGTACTGATCAGTTTCCCTCCAGGAAACACATTTCAGGATCAGAAGTATTCCACTGAAAGCTAGTTCCACCCAAGTAGAAAAATACAGGCCCCCTTCCATAACTGCTACTTATTGGCCATTTCTGCACTACACTGTTATAGTGCTGTTCTTCCAATCAACATCCTGTGGAATCCTCTGGTTTACAGTTTAGAGAGAGGTATTTAGAATTCTCAGCCAGAGAGCTCTTTGGCCTCAGTAAACTACAAACCCCAGAATTCCACCGGATGTTGAAAATGGAATAATAGCACTATAACAGTGTAGTGCTGAAATGGCCATTGTCTGCTTGGCTAAAAGGTGGAAGCAGAGACATCAATCAATCTTGCAAAAGGTGACAGAATTGAGAAGTAGACCTGCAGCATCAATGAATAAAAGCAGTAAATGCCCACTCCCCAAAAGCACAGCAGTGACCATTCTTTACGTCAGGGAAAATAACATGGAAAGTTGTCACCAGCCATAATTATATGGTAGTGCCACCACATAACTATATAAACACTTGATAGAACTGTGATGGGCTGTAGCTCACCAAGCATTGTGCCACAATTAATCTCTCAACTCTCAAGATGTCACAAGCTGTTTATAGTTCACTGTAAGATATTAACAGGGCCACCCTTCTTGAAATTAAGTTACTTTACTTCCACAGAAGTATGTTTGGGATTACAGTCTGGAATGTACAAAAGACTTAATCTGTTCTAAAGCAAATAGGTTTTACACTTGGCCATAATAACCCTGCCTCTGCTTGAGTCTCCCTGGGGGTAGTTGAGATTAAAGAAGTATAAGCTTCTAAAAAATTGGCAGCAGAACACTTGCTTTCCTCTCAGTTTCAAGATGAAAGCAGGTCAAAGTGACTACCAGAGCCTCTGAAACTAAGGAGTACCCAGTTGGCGCACATGACATATTTGTGAATGAAGTAAGGGAAGTTCAGGTTATTTAATGAAGTCACCCAGAAGACACATGGGGAAGATGTAAAGTAGTCCCTAGCGAACTCCCCATGTTTCTTCTGGGTGACTTTATTGAATAACCCAAATGGTAAAACAGGATTTTAAAAACTTGTTAACATGTTATGCCCTGAAAAACATTTCCCCCCAACATTCTGGTATTAGATAGAGAATGTGCTTCCAGTTTTTTTTTTAAGTCACATGTTCCATTCCCTAGCATTTCTAGTTAAAACAGTTGGGGAGCATATTATTGGAAGCAACCTTTGCCAATCAGAATAGACAGTATTAGGCTTGAGTCACTGACTTGACATGGTATAGGAGCTAGGAACAGCTCCTTGCCTCTGCTCTGTGTGTGCTGGTTGAGATGGCTGCTATTCTATGTCTATTTAAGGAGCTGTCCCTGTGAAAAAAGCCACTCAGCTCAATATGGCAAACTTGTAATTTACTGCAGAATATGGAACACTTAGCCTTACAGCAGGGCAGGCCACTGAATGAGGCTGTGACAAGGTGTAGCATGATGAGGCTGCTGTGTGTGCCAGCTAGCTGGCTCCTCTCACATGGAAGATGCTGCCCACCATGATTATTGAGTAAAGCTCAAATGTCAGCTTAGTTAACTTCTGTATGTGGAGTCAGAGGGGAGGCACTGACTTGTCCTTCTTTTCAGGCAGCAAAACAGCTTTTCCATCCCTGAAAAGGGTAAAAGTCACTAATGCTTCATTTAAAAGCTACTCTTTATGATATTAACACTCCTAAAACAAATCTTTGGTGATGGTTATATAAATAGCAACATACTTTTTAATCATGTGTTAAAAGATGGAATATTTGTAGTCTCAAGAGTTTTTTGTTTTTTTTAACAGCCACTTGAGTTCAAATAATAGTTCTAGTTAGTAAACATACAAAAATGTAGTACAGGCAGCCCTCCACTTTTGCAAGGGATAGGGGCACAGGACCATGAATATCATAAGTCTCCCTCAAACTGTATTTAACACATACAAGAAAGTACCTGTATTGGCGGAGTGGCTGGGCCTGGTCACAAATGGATTTCCTCGCTTGGTCACTCACTTGGGCAGGTGGTGGGAAGGGAACAGGATGGGGAGGGGGAAAGGGCACATCTGTCCCATCCCCTTCCTCTCCACATGAATGAGCGAATGTGTGCACCTGTCATGCCCTGCTTCCAGAGCATGGACTCTTGACTCAGAGTCTGAGATGGGGCATGCCAGGACCTGCTGTACAGAGAGAGGTTACAGTGCCAGACACAGAACAGGGGGTGGTGCTAGCTCAAACAGAGAGTCCTGCCTCCTCAGATCTAGAACACTTACCGAAACCCGGCTTTACAGAGCACAGGCAGCAAAGAGAGAGCCAGCGTCACTCTCTTGGGATTTATAACCAGCAACAATCAATCAAGGCATAACTGTGCTAGGTTTCAGACCTATTTAGCTGGCGGTCTTCCCCTCCAGGCGTTGTCAGAGCTTATGTGATCTCCTACCTTGCCGGATGTCTTGATGAATGCTTGGAATTGACCTTGGACACCTTCTTGCCATGAAACCCCGCTGGACTTTGTTTATGTTGTACTTTGTGTTTGTCTCTGTGCTTACTGCCTGGAAGTAAGTAACAAGCTGGGAATTATTCAGTTGTTTTATCAACCATGCCAGGACTGAGATAGGACAGTGCCTCCCATCCCATCCCATCGCCTACCCACCCACCCAAGCAAGTGAGCAAACACACACTCCCTCTTTTCTGCTGTCCTACCCTACCCTATCCCATTTACACAAGTGAATGAATGTGCACACACCTTTCTCCCCTCCCATCCCCTTGCCCCTCCTACATGCATGAGTGAGCAAACACACTGACCATCTGCTTTCCCCTAATAATCTGTGAATAATTTTAAAATATTATAATTATGTTTTCTTGTTATTCAGTGAAGCTACATTGACTTGACAGGCTGTAGCAACATGAACAAGGCTATAGTTTTCATGGATTCCATGAGCATTTCTCTTTCTGTTCAATAGCCACTTGAAAGAACAGAGTAGATCTTCTCTGTTCTATATATCTACTTCCCCAAAGGGCAGTATAACTCCCCATTTAGTTGAGATAGTTAGCTGAAACTGGTTTTAACCATATTTCTATACAATAATATATTAACTATTTAGGAAGTTAGCAATTTAAGCATTGTAATTTTAATACATTCCTGATTGCTTTTGTAAATGTTGGCTGGTATTGAGTGAAGTCATTGTGATTGTGCAATACCTATTGGAGTAACAGAATAAGAAAGGCTGCCTGCAATCTGTCTATGCATATTTACTTGGGAGACTGCACTGAATGCATGGGTAACATTTCTAAGTACACACTGTGCTTGTAATAAAACTTCATATTTAAGGATGTCTGATAATGGATGGGAAAAGTTATTTGTTCTACCCGCTACATACTTGCAAGTAGGCAAAAATAATAACAACCTGCCTATCAGTGTTGAGTTCGCTTCCAATATCTTAAAAATAGTTCCAAGGTCGCTCCCTAGAAGGACCAATGGTCTAACTCAGAATGAAGCAAGTTCTTATGTTCCAAATTTCTTTTGTTTCCTGAAGCTCTGGAAAAAGTACCCTATCTTTCTCCATAACCATTACTACACATTTTCTACATCTCCAAGCTTATATGAAAAATAAAAGAATAATAAATTGCAGTCATATCTAATCCTCCAGTAGTGTACCTTATTATAGTCAGCTGAAGCACACATAGATTATATGGAAACAGGTAGCTTGTTCAGTGACCAAGGCAACTTTAAAAGCCATGTACCGGTAAATAAAATTGGTTTTCACCTGTTGAAATTAAGCTATGCTTACATGCAGGGTTGATGCTGTCTTTAGGTAAAGTGAGTCAGTTGCTTCAGGTGGCAGTTGGTGAAGGGTACGGAAAAGCCCAAGATAGTTCTTTCATATTGGATTGTGTTGTTCTGTCACAAGTGTTGAAGCAAGGTTCACGTGCCGATCCAGTTCATTTCTGTATGTGGAATAAGGTAAAGAAGCCTTTAATTCTTCATCTAAGTGAGTGTCATATTTTCACCTAGCCCCAACTAGCGTAAACACCCGGCATTGCCCAGGATTTTATTTTCTCATATGAGGTCTAAAAAGCTGAACCTCCCAGCCTCTTCAGCAGTACTTTTTCTTGAGGTATAAAGTTCTCTGGAGGAAGTAGATGCAGTTGAAATACACAGATTTGAGATCCTGTGTCTCTAATTCCCCAAACTGTCTTGTCCAGTACCTGTAACTTTTCTCCATATTCCCCAATCCAATCTAGTTAACATACAGGGGTTGGGTTCTTGAGGGAATACAGTGTCCTCATCCTTGCTGCTAGGTCTTGTCTCCATAGCAACCAGCCTATTCCAGGCAGGTACATTTGACTGAGGCCCAAGAGCTCTCTGGCTGAGAATTCTTAAGGCCCCTCCCTAAATTGCAAACCCCAGGATTCCATAGAATCTTCTTAGGCAGCCGATCATTTGAGATCTTCGCCTGACACGGACAAACAGACAAACTTTGACTTTTATATATTAGATATGTCTTCCTGTCCAGAGGACACATGCATAGAAGAACGGGCAATGAGGCCCACAGAAGATTAACACAGTGCTCCTCTGGCTTCAAAAACATTCACTCCGAAATCAGGGACACTGCATTCTTCTGTCCCCCAGGGAACGATGAGGTTGCTGCTTTGTTCCTCATACACAGATAAGGTGTCTAATGCTTCTTCTCAGCTTTTAGCCATAACATTCTGTTCCTAGTCAACAGTAGACTCGTGCCAGTCCAGCTTTCCGTCTTGCAGATGGAGGGAGAGAGCATGAGTCTCCAAACTGTGATTTGTCTTGGTATTGCTATAGCTAATTTTGAATTGTAGTTGCCTGTAATGAATGTTTAATATAATTTTTGAAAACATGGGGCACGCTAAGCCATATTTGTTAGATAGTTTATTTTTTAAAAATTCCTGGATTTGTTTCCCTTGGACAAAAGCAGCTTGTGGTTTTTTTACAGTGACTTTTAAGGCTAATACACTTTTGTGAGCATAAAGGATGTCATGCAACAGATATGAAAGGTATGCCAAATTGGGCTTTCCTTTTCCATTTCCTCCTATTCTGAATGTTTGCAATAAGCATAATGCTACTTTCTCTCTTATCTTTACATCTTTTATTGGAAAGGAAAAGATAGACTGATTACCTAATATGTCCCCAGAAGTCATCAGTGTTTCTTAAAGTCATGTGTAGGTTATAGACCATATTTATTGCGTGTTCCATGAGTTAGAATATACTGATTACCTCTACTAGCAGATTTGAGTATCAATACAGCACATCACATTGCCAATTATTTAATCTGTTATACTTTTTATGAGATCGAAGTTGTGTAGTGGGGGGGGCAATGGGGGCAGTTTGCCCCCGGCGGCAAAGTTTTTGACTCATCCCAGCTAGTAGCCATGTCCCTACGCACTGCGGCCACACCCCCACACTGTCATGAGCCAGGCTGAGCATGCTGCCGATTCAGACGGGGATTCTGAGTTAGACTTGGACTCCCAGCTGGGGGAGGATCCCTTGGAGGGAGAGGGGGCTCCTGCAGAGTCAAAGGAGGGGCCTGCCAGCGACCCCACAGCTGTCCCAGGGCTGGATCCCAAGCCAGTACCTGCAGCAGATGAGACCAGTGCTTCTTGCTTGACAGAAGCTGCTGTTTCTGACTCCAGCCCGGAGTTTGCAGCAGACCCTCTCCCCACGTTCCTCCAGAGGTGGCTGGAGAAGGAGGCAGTTCGCAGATTGCAGCGACTGTGAGAGAAGCATCTGAGGGCCTCCAGCTGTGAGCTGGGCCAACGGACATTTGATCAGCTCCAGCTGGGCTGGAGATAGTGTACTTAAGACAGACACTGAGGGAGTTGGGTACGGGGCAACAACTGTCTACCACCTGAGAATCTGCATCCTGTGTCATGGGCTTTCTGTTCCAGGCCAATCCTTGCTGTTGAGTTTGCTGCCTCTGTTTGTTTTGGGTGACATAACCTCTTTATTACTAAAAAGCCATAAACTCAGCTCCTGCCTCTGTGTCTGCTTAAGCTGCCACCTGACATTGACACACACCCCACGACCACATCCTGTGCACTGTGGCCATGCCCCCGTGCACTGTAGCCATGCCCCCATGCACTGTGGCCACGCCCTCTCCCACCCACCCCCTCCACACATACCTAGCCCCTCTGCGGTGAGACCACTATTTGCCTTTTCTCTCTCAGGCACCAAATTATGCCGGATCAGCCCTGATTCAGTAATGTTAGGTTATGTAATTTAAGTGGAATAAACAATCCTTTCATAGGTTTTAGCAAGGCTCAGGACCATGTCTTCTCTTTTGAGGCAAAGATCAAAATTTAATGGTAAGCTATTAAAATTAGAAGCAGAGCAATTGCTAAACTGAAGTTGTGATCAGCTAGATCTGTTTTCCTACCAGTGCTTGCACCTACTTCTTTCACAGCATCTGTCGCTATCATCTGCAGAACTATATTCCCCGTGGACCACTTCTGACTGTCAAATCTACTTGTTTGCTTAATTTATATCCTGCCTTTCTCTCAGAACTTGAAATCAAGGTGGCTCCCAAAACAGTTAAAAAACAAGTACAAATAAATAGCTGATTCTGGTTTTCAGTGATGGAAAAAATAAAATAAGAACCTTCAATTATTTTTATATGTTTATTGTAATATACCAGAGAAACTGTCCAACAAATGTTATTTTTAAATATTTTTATTATTTTCCATTAAATTATTAGAAAAGACAGACAAATAACCAAGAACAATATAAGAACAACAAATAGGATACAGTATCAGCCAGTACCATATAGATAACAAAAAAGGACAATAGAAAAAACAGATGTCCAACAAATGTTAAGCTCTTTTAAACTCTACTGGTTTCAATAAGAGGGGCTGAGTACATTGTTAGGTTTCTCTCATTGGCATAATGGGACCAAGACACTGTTAAGATTCATTAATGGAACTTATTTGGATTGTTATCTCCATACATTTCCCTCTTCAGATCACTAATATAAATGAATAATGAAAAAATAATTACTAATATCCTACTGTCCAGTATTTCACAAATGAAAACTTGGACACATATAGTCAAGCAATATCAGAGCATGGTCAAGATGGCAAAAACTCAGAGAAGTTGCAGCAGTTTGCTTTTCCCTGACTCTACTGGGAAGGGCAAGATTCCAACCCTCCTCTTCTTTCCTCTTCCCCCTGTTTTGTTTACTGAATACAAACTACTGTTTCACTTTGCACTCAGCAGCAGTTGAGGTAAGTGAGGGACAGATGGGGAAAGTGGGAAGAGAAGAGAGAAACAGAGACATTGAAAAACAGTTGAAAAAGTGGGACAACAGAATTAACTGAAACTGTCCCTGCCAAATCAAGCTAGTTGGAGGGTATGCAATATAAATATAAATAATTAAATAAGTAATAATTGATTATTATTATTATTAAATAATAAATAAGTAAATAAAACAATATAAATAGTTTTTATCTTTGCTATTTTTATCTTTGTTATTTTATAATGCAATATTAGTATCTTACTCTAAGGCTCTACCAGTAATCACAAAGATAGGCGGTTGTTATGATAGCAATAGCATGTGTATACCACTTATCAGCTAAGTGCTCTCTAAACAGCTTACATGGATTTTAGCTAATTGCCTCCAACAAGCTGGGTACTCATTTTGCTGACCTGCGGAAGGATGGAAGGCTGAGCCAACCTGGAGCCCGGCAGGACTGAACTCACCACTTTGTGGCTGCAATACCAGAATTTAACCACTGCATCACCAGGGCTCCTGATGTGTGCTGATTTTTTTTTCTGTGCCTCCTTATTCTTAACATTACATCTACATTATTTTTCTACTTGGTGTCATCATGTAACCATCACTTTTCCTTGAAAAAATATTTGCTTTGGAAGGTTTGAAAGCTGCATTTAATAACAGCAAGAAACCTATTGGCTGGATCAAATAGATGAAGTTGGGAGCATGCACTGAGTAAGTCTCAAAGAGCTACAATAAACACAATGCAAATGGCTATTGGTTTTTCATATTCATTTTATTTATTTATTTTTCTACAGCAGCAACCTATGGAGTAGATACTGCAACCAATAAATAGATTTTGTTTTTCTACTGTTCAGAAATCTCAGAGCACTTTTGCTTCTTTAGGTGTGTGGACAAGACAGTGTGTACCCTTAGTCCCTTTTCCTACAAGTGACCTGAAGAAAACAGTTCGCTCTAAAAGCAATACAAATTAACTAGTTTCAGTAGATTTGCAGTGAACAGAAAATACAACTTTATCTAGAGGTGACTACATACAATTTGGATGCAGGAATTGCTTCTGCCAGTCTTCCATGATTAGAACCAGAATGATAAGGTTAAATCCATGCCATACATGTTAGTAGTTGCTAATGTCTAAATAGTCAAACCTAAGACCTATTGTATATATTGATTATATGATTATACTGCATAGACCCTATGGATTACATGTGGCTCATCACTTGCTGTATTCATGAAAAGCTGTGCATGATTCTGGCATTCTGAATACTACAGAAGGCTTCAAGTTCCTGCTGGTGTATTTCATTTGACTCTCACCAGATGTTATGCTAAATTCTCAGCAAGGCTTCATTTCCAGTACTGAGAGTCTTTCTTTGAATTTGGCCCAAACTACCTCCACATTTATATGAAATTTTGTTGTTGATGTTTGTCATTAAGTCTACTGTGACTTATGGCAACCCAGTGAATTAAAGGCCTCCAAGTGCTCCAGTCATCAACTGCCCTGCTTAGGTCCGGTAAATTCAGGGCCATGGTTTCTTTGAATCCATCCACCTACAATACAATAGTCCTGCCTTCAACTTTACCAAGCATTATTGTCTTTTTCTTCACCATGGGACAACTTTTCTGCGGTGGTGGGCTTGTGCACAAAAAACTCTTGAAGTGGCTTACATGAAATCAATAAAGGAAAGCATAATACCGTAAAGGACACAATGGGCCCTTTCACATTACCTTTACTGTCATGGTTGCATCCTATGGGATTCTGGTGTTTGTAGTTTGGCGAGGCATTGGAGGCCACCCCTCCGTAAACGGCAAATTCTAGGATTCTTGCTTTTTATTAAAAGTTTTTAAATTACATTACCAGTAAGCTACATAACAACAAAACTAAACAGAAAAAAGAATGCAAACACAGGAAAAAAATCTATATACAGAAAATATACAAAACACTGTATAGTAAGAAAAAAACAATTACTACTATTATTACTACTACAGTAAATAAAGATATTTAAAAAATTGGTTTCCAGCTTTCCTAATGCAGACTGTAAATCATTTGTAAAGAAAAACTTCTCTAATACAAATACTAATCAGATTCTTCCACTGGTATCCATCTATAAATACTAATTATTCTTTTTCTTGCAAGGATTCTGTAGGATGGCAGTCAAAGTGTAATCATAGTGCTATAACTGTATTGTGTGATGTATCAAAATCAATAATAGAATGTTGGCATTTGCAGGACGGGTCCATGACATTTTTTTGGCTGAAGCCCAGAAAAGGAAAATTGGGCCTTTTTTGTCTTTGTTCCCAGGTTCTGGAACTTCATTCCTAGGAAAGCTAAATTGCTCCCCTCCTTGCTCCCCTTCTTTTGACAGGGAAAAAACTTTTTCATTCCAACAGGTTTGGAAACTGACCGTTTTTAAAGAAAGCATTTTTGATAGTATGCTGTATCACTTTTTAAAGTTTAAAAAATGTTTTTGTTTTTCCTGTGGATGATTTAAATTGTTATAATTTTATAAAATATTTCATTATATTTTAATAATGTTTAACAGTACTGTGTTTGTGTTAATGTTGTAAGCCATTTTATAGGAGGAAAAGGGCAGGAGACAATGGTAGTGGTGATGACAATGGATAATCATTAATAGTAATAAATTGTCCAAGCCATGTTCAAAAACTAATCAGGCTATTCATTACGTCTTACTTCAGCATTGTGTCCACCTTTAAGGTTAGCAGACAAGTTTTAGAGCTGCAGTGGAGCTGTGCTGCTCCCTCACTCCCTGTATTTTCTGCCTGAAATGGCTATCTTACTGTATGTGATAGAAAGAGTGACCCTGTGCTGAGGCCAATATTTCTTCTTTCAGAAGAATCTAAATTGAATAGATTTCTAGCAAATGATTCAACAGCTCAAAAACAGGCATATGTACAAAAACAGCTGCCATGTTTTGCTTGGCATGTTGAAAACGTTATTGATAGTTATTTCTCAACATGCAAAGAGATATAGTGTTGAATCCAGATTTAATCATGCTTTGAACTGATCCAGTGAAATCAATGGATCTTGAATTACTGATGATTAATATACTTCATTTATTTCATTAGATTTACTTTACATTCTCATGTGTTTTAAATATTCACTTCTCTGCACTGTAATCTGTTTCTCTACATGTTACACACATTACGGTAGTCCAACCTGGACGTAATTAAGGCATGAACCACTGTAGCCAGATCCACCCTTCCTAGGAAAAGGTGCAGCTGTTGCAGTAAATGAAATTAGGGAAAAGCACTCTTGGCCTCAGAAGCTACCAGGCTATCCAGGACCAGTGCTGAGTCCAATAGCACTTCCAAACTACAACCGTGATTTTTCAGAGGGAATGTAACTCCATCCAGAACAGGTCATAATCTCCACCTCAGATTTATACCCATTCCATTTTGCCTGGACTAAGTCTCAATTTATTCACCCTCCTCCAGTCCTTCATAACATGCAGACAATGATTCAGGATTTCCAAAGCCTCCTTGGCATCAGTTGTAAGAGAGAAATTGGGTATCAGCAGCATACTTGTCGGGTAGCCCTCCATATTTTAGTTATGGGACATGTAGTAGGAGTTAGGTAGCGGCTTGCTTGTAACAAGGTATGAGAACCAGAGACCGTTAGATAAACAAAGCTAGGAATGTAGTGATAAGTGCTGCCAGGTTAAACCAGAACTCCAAAGTCTCTTGCGGGCGGGATGAGAAACTCTTTGCCTTTAATGTTTTGAATTTTGCTAATTGCCTCCAGTTTGCTCACTGAAGTCCTGTACTATGTATCACGCTCCTAATAAATAGTGTATTTGCACTATTATATTTGTGTGTGTGAATTCGGTTCCTGACAATACTGGTGATGTTCAGCCTCAGAACACTAGATGATCTCCCTCACCAGCTTCATATAGATGTAGAAAAGTATAGGGCAGAGTATTGAGCTCTGTGGAACCCCACAGTCTAATGACCAGGAAACTGAACAACTCCTCCAGCATCACCACCTGAAAATGTTCAGCCAAACAGGACTAAAACTATTACAGTACAGTACTCACAAGTCCCACATCAGACAAATGGTACAGAAGGACACCATGACTGATGATATTGAATGGTATTGAGAGATTCAGCAAAACCAACAGGGAAATACTGTCCTGTTGAGTTCCAGGAGCAGAACATCCAGAAAGGCAACCAAGTCTGTTTCTGTCCCATAGCCAGACCTGTATTCAAATTGGAATGGGTCCAGGTGATCAATTTCAAACAAGAAAACTGGAATTCTGTTGCCACCATTTGCTCTAAGACCTTATTTTTAAGAGGGGCATTAGAAACTGGCCAACAATTATCTTGGGTGGTGGGACCACTGAAGGTTTTCTACCCAATAGTCTTAAAATTGCTTTCTTTCTTTTAGAGGGATTGAAATACAACCCTCTTTCAAAGAAGCATTTGCAACCTCTACCACCTACTTGATCAGCCCTCCTCTGGCAGCTCTGTTCAGCTAGGATGGACATGGATCTAACAAGTGGTTGGCCTCATTTCTCCAAGCACTTGCTCACATCATCATGTTGCACAAATTAAAACTCATCCTTCAAAATTGGACAGATACATGCCTTTGTTACCTTTCCAGACTTTATCTTCAATGTGGAGTCAAATTCACAACAAATCTGAGTAATTTTCTCTGCAAATATTTGGCAAATGCATCACAGCACATTTCTAAGGACTTGAAGTCTAAGATGTAACAGCCTCTTTATCACATGAAACACCTCTGCTGGATCAAATTGTGCCAGTGTAATATAGGCAGCAAAGAATTGTTTATTCTCAGTGCTCACTGTTGCAGAGTCAGCCCTAAAAGTGAGCATCACATATACTTGATTAGATTCGTCCCAAGTCTTTTTTCATCACTCTGACCATCTATTTATTTAGCTATTTATTTATATTCCATTTGATTTATATGCCACCTTTATCTCAGAACTGGACCCAAAAGGAATCAGTTAAAGCCTGATAATAGTATTTTAAAAACAGTCATTAAAATCACTATAATTTTAAAATAACATTATAACAGTGTAAAATGATTTAAAAGGCATATAATAGTTAAAAAACAAAAAGCACACACCAAATAAGAAGCATCCCTATGTATTAAAAGCCTATGTAAACAAAAATGGTCTTTGACTGCCAGTGAAAGAACAGAGAGGGGACCAACCTAGCCCATCATCTAGAAGGGAATTCTAGACGATGGGAGCAGTCACTGAGAAAGTTCTCTTTTGGATACTTACCAAATGAGCATATGACAGTGGCAAGACTGTAAGAAGCACCCCAATGTCCCAAGATCCTCAGAAAACCAGGGAGCCTGTGCTCTGCACACAAGTAAGGGTCACTTAGGAGAGATTGTGTTCCTTACCTGCATCATTCTTCTGTTTCATAGATCAACCAAGGTATCGCTGGAATATATAACTCTAGCAGCTGGAAAATCCCGTAGACCTTTAAGAAATCATTTTAGATTAATCAACATCTGAGGGTGGACCATTTTAGAAGGTACTTCACCCTGTCAGAAGTTCCTACTACATCATTAATATTCATAACACCAGAGTCTTCTGAACACTTTTATCCCCAGATCACCTTCATCCTGGCCAGCAAAAACAGGATGAAGAGTCTGGCCCACAGCATGGATAGACCACATTTAATTGAGACAGGCCCATGGTTGTCATGGAAGCTACTCTTGATGATGGGGATGCTGAAATCTGCCAGCATAATTAAGTTGGGGAGAGATAACACACCTCCAGATCACCTTCACCAGCTCAGCCAGGGAAGCTGTTGGGCAGATGGATGGGCAATACACCAACAGAGTTCAAATTCTATCTTGTTGTTCTGTTGCCAGGTATACAAAAAAAACTCAGATCTTGGAAATGGTTGAACAGAATACCTCAAGAAAAGTGGACTCACAATAGATTACTATGACTCCATCTCCCTGGTCCCTGGATCTTGAACCTGCTGCTGTATTCCATCCCCACCCCATGCAAAAAAAACCCCGGCAGGCACAACTGTGTCAAGTAGACAACTCTTAGACAACTAGGTTTGGTTAGACATGCAAAGCTGAACTTGCTCATCCAGGGTCATGTGCTGGATCATACAGCTCTTCCCAGTCACTGACCTGGCATTGAGCAGCAGCACTTTTTGACCCAATGGTTCCCCTCTAGCAGCCAGGAATCTGTTGACTGGATGTAAAACCAGGAGGAAGAATAGCCACAAGATGTCTCTCCCCATTTCTCTTCCATTGGCCTTTTCTAACTCTACCACTGTATATCCCCTTGCCTATTACAGTTCAAATTGTCATGCCCTACCTTGGAGACTGTGGCAGTGAGGAGGAGGATTCTGACTCTGAGGCAGAAGCTTCCCAAGAGGCTGAAGTGTCCCCAGAAGCTGGTCCAGAGGGAGATAATACACAACAAGGGTCTGATCCAGGGGAACAAATAGAGGAAGACATAGCTGACACACCTACCTTGCAGCAGAGATGGTGTGAAAGGGAGGGCTTGTGTTGCTTGGCCTGTTTAAGTAGTAAGCAAGCTCTAATGAGGGAACACCTGTGGTGACAATAGCCATAGATAAAAGAGGGGTCCAGCTGGCCTTTCCTCCCAGGGTCAGCAACTGGTCTCTTTGGCCCTGTACTGTGCTCTTGGATCTGGTTGTCTTGAAACTCTGCGTGTTTGGACTGCGGTGTGGATTTATCCCTTTGGATTTGTTTGCTCTTGGTTGCCTTTCTGTTTTCTCTCAGCTGCCTTTCTGTTTGGACATTCTTTGACTCTCACCTTGTGAGTAGGAGCTGTGCTGTTTGTGAATTACTGCCTGCTCTGCTGTAGACACAACACACATAGCAGTACAGCTTTGCCCAAAATACACACAAGTCAGGTGGACCTGGGTAACTCTGCTAAACTTTAGTTGGTCTCATTAAATACTACCATTTATAGGCTGAAATAGAGCAAGAAGCCTCTGGCAGGCCTGTCTCACTCAGCCCAGATGGCTACCCCCTTCTCTACCTGCTTTATTTTACTGCTTTAATGAATAGTGTACTTGCCAAAACCAGTGTCCAGTGCTTGGTCTTCCTCTGCTGTCAACTGTGGCCCTTTCCGCACGAGGCAGTTAAAATGGGCCAAGGCGTCCTGGCACGGAGGTTGTCCACTCCTTGGATTGGACTAGGTGTGGACTATTTAACTTAGTTCCGCACCGTAGTCCAATCCAACCCACCCCCAAGTGGTCCTCCATCGTGCTAAGTAAAGACTGGAAAATTCCGGTCTTTACATTTTCTGGAACGTGCCATTGCGTTCCTACTTACCTGTGCAGATGTGTAGGCTCGCACCAACGCGAGCCTGCGATCAGTGGAGGGCGGGCTGTGGGCGTGGCCAGCGTCAGCAGTTGGACCACTCCCATAAAGACACCAGAAGCCACCATTTTGAGCCGGAGCAGTGTGGATCTACAGACCTCACACTGCTTCGGTTCGCCCTGCACCAATGGAGGAGCCCTGCAGAAGTGCTCAAGGGACACTGTGTGTTACTTTGGACCCAAGAAGAGCCGGTAAGTAATGGTACGGAGCAATTCACTCGCCTCGTGTGGAAAGGGCCTGTGACTGAGATCTGTAAGCAAAGCAGACCTCCATTATAGGCTAAGCTGCATCCACAGGACAAGAGCCCTTCATCTTGCACTCTGGCAAGCTGCCGACCTTTCAAGTAGTTGCAGAGCAGAGGAGCCAAACACATTCTCAGGAACTCTGGTGTTTGCAGCAGTCCCAACTCTTCCCCACAGCAGCTACCCTTCCTTCTTGTCACTCTTCTCTAGAAACTGTTTAATGAACGCATGTGTCCACAGTAAGTTTTAAATGGTGGCTGTTCCATTTAATTAGGTACTTACTGCACTGCAAAATAATTATGAATACTGAGGGGGAAGCAAGTATTTTTATACACTGGCAAAATGACTTCTGAAGATCTCTGTAGCTGATATGATGTGACCAGAATAAAATATATGGATGTCGCATAGTGCAGAAACTGCTTAAGATGAAAATGAGAAGCTGAGGGGAAAAAGAACAAAATCAAATAATATTGCATGCTTAACAACCCACTTAGCTTTTATGTATATAAATTCTGCTTGCGAAAAATCTTTTTGTTTTTTGTTTTTACTAAACATGTTTTCAACTTGATGTTAATAATAGCAAAAGAAGAATTTAAATACAAAGAATTTTGATATACTAAATGAGAATTTAGTACAGGAGATATTTTCCTCCTTTACTTTGGTGTAATAAAAGATGAATAATGTGGACAGTTTCAGCTGTTCATCCCTGTAGGCATTTTAATATCTGTGTTGAAAGGCTCAGACAAAGAGGTCATAAAGTCATGTGAATTAAGGTGGGAAGCAATAAGACTGGAGCAATAATCACTTTTAAGTGCCAGGAAAGAATCTTTGGATCTGTGTGATTCTTTCCTCTAGCAAAAGCAGCTACTTATATCCTGTCAAAAATGCAATAACTGATATTACAACTCACCCATTATAATGGATTGTATGGAAGGGATGAAGCATTTAAAATATGAATAACACAGCAGATAAAATTGTATGGAGACTAGTGTTACTCTTGTCTAAAAAGAGGCAATGTAGGCCCACAGCTATAAATCATTCAACCACTTCAGCCATCTATTAAAATCAAATGTAAAACCATATAAAAATCTTTTTTTTTTTTTGCTGTTTGTTTTCCTTTCCAAATGCATGATATATGCAAATAACATGATCCCATATTTTGCTTGATGCTGCATCTTGTTTGTTCAGGAATAATCTTGATATGCAATACACCGGGGGAACTTCCAGTTAATGAGGCAGAGGAAAATTGTGTGCTGATTACATTGAGCTCTGTTCCTGTTTCTGGGATTGGTTTCAAGACTGTTCAGATTCTGGACCAGTGATGCTGTAATGGGCTGAACTGAGGGCTAATAAACTGAAGCTGAATCCTGATAATCTGTGGACTGGTGGATTTTGGGAATGGGAGCTGTGTAAGGGCAATGTCCTGGATGGGATTGCACCTCCCCTGAGGGAGAAGGTGAATATCTTAGTGATACTCTTAGAATGAGCTCTATCACTGGATATCCAGCTGTACTCTATGAACTGCAGTGCTGGAGCCAGTTTTGACTAGTCAACTAGCTCCAGCCTTTCCTTGGCAGAGATAATGTTACTATAGCAGTCCATGCCCTAGTATTTTCCCAGTTAAACTGTTGCAAGGAGCTTCTCTTGAAGATGTCCCAGCATTTTGCAACTAGTGCAACTAGTGCAAAATGCAGGAGCTAACTGCTGCATAGAACACCATGTAGAAACCATATAAGTTTGGTTTCTAAGGAATTGCATTGTCTGCCAATGGACTTCTAGTCTGAATTCAAAGTCCTGGTGATGAAATTTAAAGCCCTAAAGAGTTTGGGACTGCAGTTCCTGAGGGAACACCTCTATCCATATTCACCTGACTGAGGACTGAGGTCTGGTGGAAAAGCCCTTTTCTGTGTCCTACAAGTTGAGGCAATACACTGTGAGAGTACATGGGAATGGGGCTTCTCTGCTGTGGTGCCTGGTGTGGAATATTCTCTACTGTCTGAGAACAATACAGTACAATACAAGAAAATACAATACAATAAATTCTGCAGATACATATAGTGCTACTGGGTACTCACTGAACAGAAACTTAACAAAATCTCACAGGTACTTCCAGTAAGTCTGCTGTCTAGTTCACCAAATGATCACAGAGCACTATGAAGATACCACCAAATTTGTAGCCATCTTTATCATGGCAAAGAATTAGGGCATCTTTGCTTATTACTACTAAATGTCCTTATTAGTATCCAATAATATTAAGCAATATGCAATGAATATGTAATTTATCATTAGTTTGCTATAAAATGTTATACTTGGGAAGAATGATTGTATAAATTTTTTCTTATTCCATTCACAAGATCTTACCTATCCCTTTTTATAAGGTCAGTATCATAATTATTTACCATTTCCTAGCATCAATCTAGGTGATAGGGATTTACCCAGCATTGGTCAGGTTGATGTTGATGGTTTTGGTTACATCTGGATTGAAACAAAAGTTTCTGAGTGATATAATTATTATGATTTAATGTTTTATCGCAGCAAATTTTGGACCAAATATAGTAACCCTTGTTACCCTGTTCTCTGGAGGTCCTGGGAGGGACACCTAAATAACCAAACAACAACAACAACCTTGGGGAAAATTAGGTGGAGCACTCACTAAAGCTAGCGAGAGGCAGGGTACCTTAGCAGGATCTTGCAACCCAGCGTCTACGGGGTCTGGATGGAAGTCCAGAGCTCGGAATCGGGGGGGTTTATAGGGTGAATTGTGACTGCAGGCCATACCTTAGTCAGTGAGAACAATGCGATTTAGGAGCGGGACAAAGGCTTGGAAAGGTCAGAGTTTAGCATGATTGGCTTAGAGTCGAATTAACAATAGTGTAGCCAATATGCAAATACGGAGCGCTTAGTACAGTTTTGTCAGGCTAACCTGCTTGGGGCAGGGGAGCCTTTGTTAGTATCGTGCATAAACAAGGAGGTGTCTGCCGGAGAGGTCCCTGAAGCGACGAACTGGCTCTGTCCAGCCTGCCTAGGTGGAGAATGGAATGTCCAGCAATTATCGGCCGCGCCTGTTTACGTGCTTGTCCGGAGGCCTCGCAAATACGTGGAGCGGGGTGGCAGAGGAAAGCCGAATGGTTTGATGTCAAAATGATATCAAGTGCTATCTCCAGGTAGGCCTGGACTGCAGTAACACCCCTCCCATGGTTTGATTCAGTAATTCGTCCTGAACTTGCACAAAAATACTTCAAATGTCAACATAAGTGTAAATATCAAATCTGATTTTAAAAAATAGCTCATGAGTGTATATTCTAGAGCAAAAACAAATCTGAAGTGTTTGTTAAGGAACTCCCTGAAGCAGTTGATGTTACAGTCTGTGTTGGGGTCCAATTAGATAACTAGTTGGTGACTCTAATCAAGCTTAGGATTTGTAGAACAGAACAGCCAAACAGGCAGACACTTAAAATAATAATAATAATAATAATAATAATAATAATAGTAGTAGTAGTAGTAGTAGTAGTAGTAGTAGTAGTTGTTGTTGTTTTTATTTAAAATACATTAAACAAAATCCTGGGGTTTGCAGTTTAGGAAGGAGCCTTTAGAATTCTCAGCCAGAGAGCTCTTGGGCCTCAGTAAAACTACAAACCCCAGAATTCCATAGGAGGTTGAAAGTAGAATAATAGCATTATAACAGTGTAGTGCAGAAATGGACATGGGCATGACTGCCAGCTTTCCCTAATTGTCTCTGTGCTCACAGCTTTTTTCCAGGTGACTGCTTGCCACTGTTTTCTTTGCCTCTGCTGGCATAATGACAGAACTCTGGCTTATATATTAATGCTTACCAAACTTTCATAGTGGTCAGAAGTTGGGCATTCTTAGTTCTTACTGAAATAATGCTTGGACTTTGTTTTCTGTTTGTACTCATTAATAGCCTTTCAGCTTTATTGTTTGTGAAATTATTATCTCTGTTGAAAACAGAGCTGTATTTTTTAAAATATAATTTCCTTTGTCCCTCTGTGTTTGTTCTACTGTTTGGAAAGTCATTGTGAATAATTTGAACCATTCATTTCCAAGGAACATCCTATTTATTTCAGTCTGAGGTGGGGGAAAGCAGAACGTGCCTAACTAAATCTCAGTATATATAGAAACTAAATCTCAGTATATATAGAAATTTGAAGAATCTTCCTGCAAGTACCGCAGGGATCATTTCTCATGCTTATATATTCTAAAAAATTATAGAAGGTATGAGCGATACCCATCCTCCTACACAGGTTATTGCTGACATACAATTCTTTTTGATTGCATCTTGGTATTTTTAGATTCCAGCATGTGAACGATAAGCCTCACCATTATCCAAGAGCACAATTCTCTGTTCATTAGCTCTCTACACAGACCCTACTGGGCAAAAAATGCACTATTTCTGTCATCCATAGTCCACTGGGGGACATACTATGTGTGTCACATCTGCATTGCACAGGTGGTGCCTATTACTTCTGAATAGATTATCTCCTGCTTTGTTATTTCTGCCTGTCCACTCTACAAAATGCAGAGAAAGATCTCTGAATATGAATTTAGCCTCAGGACATGACATTTTGACAGGAAGTACTGTTTGTGCACTAGTAGGACATGGAAACCATTAGATAATGGTCTATTTGTGTGCTGCTGGGACATGTACGTCAGATAATGCAGCTATAAACTAAATCCTCTATTTTTCTTTTCATCCTTTAAAAATTATATCCTGTATAGTTAAGTATATGTGTGAACACATAACTAATGAGATAGCTCCAAGCAGACATGTTGGTATACGCATTCACCAAATGCTGCTTCTTGGAGATTTCTTTTTAAATATCTTTGCAAAATGTCATTGTTATCATTAACTTATTACCAATAGACTCTAACAGACCCCTTTACATTCATATGTATATATTTCTTGATTCTGTGCATCTTTCATGATGTTCGTATGTTAAAACGATTTGCGTATTTGTTTACCAAATAGTTCAGTTTTAAATCCTTGATCTTCAAATGATGTTCAAAGCAGTAAGACCTGTTTCTTCTGTCATCCTGAGCTTCTGTCATCAAATCATTTCCACCAAAGTATCTACTGTTCCATTTTTAAAACACTGATATTTTTATTTTCTTCATTCAGTTTCTGATTCTAAGTTCCCTACATGTCTGTCTTATTAAGTATTATAACTTAATAAGGATGCAAACCAAGCATAATTAAGATCTGCAGTCTAGTGCTGATGTTGGAAAGAGAGAGAGAGACAAGGCCAACCCAAAGCTGCTGAGACAGAATAGCAAAATTTGCTTGTCCTTCCCAAGGTACATAATATCCAAAGCTGATCAAAGTATTTTTGTAGAATCACATAATTGCTTTCCCCCGGAAATAAAAATGCAATAATAAATATCTACCAATTATCGGCCTTTGCATGACACCTCCTATAAGCTCCCTAAGGTGGCCATCTCACTGTGCTTAATGGGAAGACTGGTCCTAAAATAAAGTATGCTTTTTATTCTCTAATTTAATTCATCAGCATTTCTCTCACTGACATTTGATTCAATGATCTCCAGCTTCTCATCTTTCACTTTGCTATATGTGATAGTCTTTTTCTTTGACTTAATTATGCAATAGAAATGAAAGAAACTATAGAATTGTGGAGTTGGCAGGGCCTCGTGGGCTATCAAGTCCAACCCCATGCTCAGTGCAGGATATCCAGCTAAACCATCCCCAGCAAAAATTTGTCTAGCCTCTTTTTGAACATGTCCAAAGAAGGAGACCCCACCACTTCTCTAGGCAATTGGTTCCATTGCCAAACTGCTGTTACTGTCAAGAAATTCCTTCTAATGTTCAGTCAAAATCTACTTTGCTGGACCTGATCCTGCCCTCTGGGATATCAGAGAACAGGCCTGCTCCTTCCTCTCTGTGACAGCCTTTGCAATATTCAAAGAGTGCAATCATGATACCCCTAAGTCTTCTCTTCACCAAACTGAACATCCCAGCAACTTCATCTTTTCCTCATATATTCTGTTCTCCATACCTCTTATCCTTGTCACCCTTCTCTGAACCTTTTCCAACTATTTCCTTCTTAAAATGAGGCACCCAGGCCTGAATGCAGGACAGTGGGCCCTTGGTATCTGCTAGGTTTTGTTCCAGGACCCCCATGGATACCAGAATTCATGGATGCTCAAGTTCCATTATGTACAATTGTGTAGTAAAATGGTGTCCCTTACATAAAATGGCAAGATCAAACTTTGTGTTTTGGATTTTTTTTAAAAAAATTCAACCCACGGTTGGTTGAATCTGTGGATATTTAGGACCAACTGTACTCTAGATGAGGCTGGACCAGCACAGAATATGGCAGGGCTATTACTTCCTTTGACTTGGAAGCCATGCTTCTATTAAGGCAGGCTAAAATAGCATTCATCTTGCTTGCTGCAGGATCACCCTGCTGGCTCATATTCAACCTACAATCAACAATAATTCCAAGGTCCTTTTCACATGTAGTACTGCTGAGCCATGCTTCATCCTGTAAGTGTGCATTTGGTTTTTGTGGCCTAAATGCAATATTTTGCATTCAAACTTTCAATTTCATTTCAATAAATGACATTTAAAAATTTCCAACTGCCTATGCATTAATACTTTTTTTATATTGAATATTTTTATTTAAGATATAGATGATTCTTAAAATGACCACTCAGCTCCATAGTGTACAACAGTGTATTCATTCATTTATTGGTTTTGTTGAAATTGCTTTTCTCCCAAAATGGGATTCAATGCATCTTACAGTAATGTTAAAAAGATTAAGCTAAAACATTATTGTACAAAGGTTAAACAAGAATTAAATAACAATATTATTTTAAAATCGTGATTAAAACAGTTAAAAACGTTTAACATATTTAAAACATAATTTCCAGTAAAGATTAAAAATAAGGCACACCACTTCACACACACACACACACACACACACACACACTACTGCTCCTCAGTTAAAATTCAAAGACCTGCCTGAATAAAAACATCTTCACCTGTTCATGGAAAGAGACAAGGGAGGGGGCCCACTAGACTTCCACATCAGTAAAGCAGCTAATAATACCTTGAGAGGGACAAGCAATTTTTGCACATTTACCTCCGTAGCTTTGGGGTGGCCTTGCCTCTTGCTACAAAAATAGATTGCAAACCTTAATTGTACCTGAGCAGTTTGAATGTATGAAGAAACCGGAGTAAATATGACTGGAGAAATTAAAATTGAATCAATGAATCCTTCAGTGCTATTTGTTTAAAGGCAGGTAAATATCTACCAGCATGGGGCTGGTAGGTATTAGGGCTGGCCCAAGACATTTTACACCCTGCCCCTGTTCCACATACAAAAGCTGATTAGACTAACAAATCCTGGTGCTGAGATAGCATCTGCTACACACTTGAGAACAGGAAGTTGGTTTAGAGATTCAGGACAGGCCATCAAGAACAAGAAGGGAGATACTGGACCCAAGGGGGCAGCCATCAGAGTTATCCCGGACATGGCAAGGTATGGAAGGGGGAGACAGCTCTATTTTAAAGAATGAGACAGGAATAGGGTGCTAGTTGTCCCTAAAATAGCCCCAACTCAAATAACCTGGATGGTCCTGGCAGCACTACCCCGGGTTGAGAATGTTGCTGGTAAATGCCAGGTCGGTTAATGGAAAGACAACTGCTATCAGGACTTGATCCTGGATGAGCATGTAGACTTGGCATGCATTACAGAGACCTGGTTGGATGAGGCTGGAGGGGTTAATCTCTCTCAGCTTTGTCCACCAGGATTCTCTGTTAAGCAGCAGGCAAGACCTGGGGGCCAGGGAGGTGGAGTCGCAGTAGTCTATCAAAATTTTATCCCTCTGCACAGGTGCCCCATGGCACAATTCTCTGGGTTTGAGGTCTGAGGCTGGAGGGCTGGGACAAACAGATTCTGTTGGTGTACCGCCCACCCCGATGCACAACAGTCTCTCTTCCTGAGCTAGCAGGTGTGGTTTCGGGGTTGATGTTAGAATCCTCCTGACTTGTACTGGGGGATTTCAACATCCATGCTGAAACCACCCTGTCAGGAGCAGCTCAGGACTTCATGTCTGCCATGACAACCATGGGTCTGTCCCAAGTGGTATCAGGCCCTACTCATGCTGGTGAATGTGATCTGGGAGTAGAGGAACTATCTGTAGTTCTGTTGTCATGGACAGATCACTACCTGGTGGGGTTTAGACTTACTGGGACTCAGAACCTCCACAGAGGTGGGGGACCCATTAAGATGATCTGCCCCAGGAGGCTTATGGATCCAGATGGATTCCTGATGGCTCTTGGGGAATTTCCTGCTGCTTTGACAGGTGGTCCTGTCAAAGTCCTGGCTGATTTCTGGAATACAGAAATGGGCAGGGAAGTGGACGCGATCGCCCCCTGAGCATTCCCTCTCATGCAGTGGAGCCAAACCAACCCCTCTGGTTTTCCAGGGAACTGATGGTGATGAAACATATGAAAAGGAGACTAGAGTGATGTTGGTGGAAAACTCAGAACTCATTCAACAGAACATAGGCTAGATCTTATTTGAAAGCCTATTCTGTGGCAACAGAGACAGCAAAGACAAAATCCTTTTCTGTCTCTATTGTGTCTGCAGAGAGCCACCTGGCAGAGTTGTTTCGAGTGGTTAGGGGGTCTTTTATACTCAGACCCAAGAGAGGAAAATCGAGACCATTCGATGGCCCACTATGAACAATTTGCCCAGCACTTTACAGATAAAATCACTCGGATCTGTTCCAACTCGGATGCCATGATTGATACAGATCCTATGGATGTAACTCTAGCCTCTGCTTGCCCAGTGATACTGGATGCTTTTCAATTTGTACAGCCTGAGGATGTGGACAGGATCCTTGCAGATATGAGAGCCACCACATGTGTGCTAGATCCTTGCCCTTCCTGGCTTATTAAAAAAGTCAGAGGGGGACTGGCCGAATGGGTAGAGGGGGTGGTTAATGCCTCCTTGAGACAAGGTAAAGTTCCAACTTGTCTCAAGGAGGCTGTTATAAAACCATCCCTTGATCCCATCATTTTGGATAATTACCGGCCTGTCTCTAATATTCCATTTCTAGGCAAGGTTCTGGAGTGTGTGGTGGCCTCTCAGTTCCAGGGGTTTCTGGATGAAATGGATTATTTTGATCCATTTCAATCTGGTTCAGGCCTGGCTATGGGACGGAGACAGCTTTGGTTGCCTTGGTGGATGGCCTATGTTGGGAACTAGACAGAGAGTGTATCCCTGTTGGTTCTGCTGGACCTCTCAGCGGCTTTCAATACCATCGACCATGGTATCCTTCTGGGTTGCCTTGCAGGGATGGGACTTGGGTGCACTGTTTTACAGTGGCTCCATTCTTTCCTGGAGGGCTGAACCCAGAAGGTGGTGCTGTGAGACTCCTGTTCGACCTCCTACCCTTTGGGCTGTGGGGTCCCTCAGGGTTCAGTCTTGTTCCCCATGCTATTTAACATCTACATGAAACCATTGGGAGAGGTTGTCCGGAGTTTTGGGGTTCAGTGTCACCAGTATGCGGTTGACACCCAACTTTACGACTCCTTTCCACCACAAGCCAAGCAAGCTGTCTTGGCCCTAAACCAGTGCTTGACATCAGTAATGGATTGGATGAGGGCAAACAAATTGAAACTTAATCCAGACAAGACAGAGGTGCTCCTAGTCAGTAGACATATTGGGCATATCAGGGAATGGGGATTCAGTCTGTGTTAGATGGGGTCACATTCCCTCTGAAGGCACAGGTTCACAGCTTGGGAATGCTCTTGGATTCAACTCTGAGTCTGGAAGCCCAGGTCTCAGTAGTAGCCAAGTGGTAGCCAAGAGTGCATTTGCACAATTAAGGCTTGTGTGCCAGCTGTACCTGTACCTTGAGATGTCAGACCTGGCCATGGTGACACATGGCTTGGTTACATCCCGGCTGGATTACTGTAATACGCTGTATGTGCCTTTGAAGAGTGCTTGGAAATTTCAGCTGGTCCAAAGAGCTGCAGCCAGGTTGTTAACTGGAGCTGGTTACAGGGAGCACACAACACCCCTGGCTGCAACAGCTCCACTGGCTGCCCATCTGTTTCCAGGTACAATTCAATTCACGGCTCAGGTCCAGGTTATTTGAAGGACCGTATCCTCCCCTACGAACCAGCCTGGGTGTTGAGATCTGCGGGGAGGCCCTTCTCTCAGTCTCACCACCCTCACAGATGCACTTGGTGGGAACAGGGGAGAGGGCCTTCTCAGTGGCTGCCCCCAGGCTTTGGAACTCCCTGCCCAAAGAGGTTAGACTGGCACCCTCCCTGCCTACCTTCAGGAAACAGTTAAAAACATTCCTCTTCCAGAAGGCATTTTATATGTAATTTTTATTGGTGCTGGTCATTTTAATTGTCATTTAATTGATATTTTAATGATGTTTTTATTTGTATTTTTATATGTTTTAATTATTATTGTGTTTAATTTCTGTTTTAACTTTTGTATATGACAGTTTTAATTACGTTTCTTTTAATGACTGTAAGCTGCTTTGAGTCCTCTCGGGGAGAAAAGCGGGATAAAAATGATGATGATGATGACAACGACGACGACGACGACGATGATTTGTCACTCATAGCTTTGTTCTCCAACAGAGGAAAGCATTCAGGAGAATGGAGCAGCAGGAAGAGGACGGCTTCTGTTGCTCTTCAGTATTTGACACCTTAGGCAGTTGTCTCACTCTGCCTGAAGGAAGGGCCAGCCCTGCCAGACAAATAGGTATGAAGAAGGCAAGTAGTGAAGCCACAAAACAGACGGCAACCTATTTTGAGTCACTTGATCACAGCTGAATTATTAGCTGCTTTACTGATGCTGAAGTATAGAGAGAACAAGCCACCACAGTGGAGGAAACAGTAAAGTCTCTAGGTCCCATGGCTATGAAGCCATGTTGCTTGAACTACTGAGTGTACTCCTTCCTAGAATTTAAGTCCTTGGATCAAAAGAATATTTTTTTATCTTTCACAAGCTCCCATCTTGAACAGTCTGGCAACCAACCACTGTTATGGACAGCCTGAGAATATCCTCCCACCCTGGGATGTTTCTTTCTTGAATGCTTGAGAGTGCTTGACAGCTTATCAGCCATGATTTGGCACAAATCATACTGTGCTACTTTCTTCACACCACTTGCTAACTTCCAGGTACCAGAGGGCATTTGGGCTGGCAACTAATACACTCTACCGAAAGCATCTGATCCCACAGTTTTGATCTTATTTCTCCATGAGAAGCATAACAGAAGACAGAACAAGAGACATTAGAGGTATTTCCTCTTTCTCAGATTCAGCCTAATGTAAAGTTGCCAAATCATAGGTTAATGCTTTAGCCATTACATAACAGCAGCAAATGGTACTTTCCTTTGGGTTGCCTATTTGGAGTAGACCAAGATGAAGATGCTGATAACTTTCTGGAATCTTTACCACTGGGGAAAAAAATTGATGTGAAATTGTCTTGTCACTTTAGAAGGGGCTGAAGAAAGTAAGGCAAGTTTAAAAAGAAATGTTTGCTAAGTCTCTCCCACTTATTGCTGTTTAGCAGAGAGAAATGTCCTTGGATATCTTTGGCAGGTGTCCTGATAAGCAAAGTTGAGCTCCTTAGGAGGCCCACTACCCAGAAGTGACTTTGATGGAGGCAAGACAGATAGTAAGCTACTGGTGTTTGTTGTCCATAGAAGTGGATTCTGTCTAGGGATGTATCCATTGAGGTTTTGATTCATATTGGCGCAGTTGGTTAGGAAAGAGATGTAAGAAACAAGAAAAGGGGTACAGATTGTTATGTGGTTATTTTTCTCTTTTTCATCTTTCTTCCATTACTGGGATTATTATGTGCCTATGTGTTGAAAAGAACCTGAGGGTTTAAAAAGCTGGCCATGAAAAAGAGGCCCAGAGTGAAATGGGTCATGACTAAGGCAATATAATTCTGCAGGTAACTCGTGGTTGCATATTCTAGCAGTCCAAGAAGCACTGTGTTTGTGTGTGTGTGTGTATAATAAAAAGATGCACGCATTCTCAAGCAGCATTTAGTATCATATCAATCAAGTCATGTACTTGAGTGTCTGAAGTGTACTATATGGATATTCAAAGCAGTGAAATTGCTATTAGCAACTGTGTGATTTTCTAATTAACTGCTGTACTCGTATCATTTCCTAAAACATCATACAGTACATATTGTACAAACACAGACATTGTGTCTCTGTGAACAAGTCTGTGTAAGTATGTGAGAAATAATGGGTTCAAGATACAATGTTATCAAAGGTTAAGATTATTAGTGTTCAGATTTCCTTGTTAGCTATTCCTTTTGAAAGAGATTAAAAGAAGCCAAGAATAAAAATGAGAGGTGAGTGATTTTTACCCTGTTTGAGAGTGTATTCGGCTACACTATCTCTTCCTCATATATCTAAGGGAAAAGGCCAAGTTTTCTTCATGCTGTGGGCCCCGTCCTGTCTCTACTCTCTGTTCTAAGACAGTGGCTCAGGAAAGGGTACAAGACACTAATGGCTGAAAATAGCTTCACCCTCACTTGATGCAACTGACAAGAAGAAGCAACTGGCTGTTCTTCTTCATGTCATTAAATTATAGTCCTGCTTTTTGAGATCCAGTGAATTCAAGGAGTTCTTTAGTTCTAAAGAGTTCCAAGTTCTTCCTACTCAAGACTGTTGTTTGTTTTGATTTGTAGTCCTCAGGATACATCACTCCAGCTCACTTGCAGGTAACTCTGGGACACAGACTTTCTATATAGACAGTGTAAAGAAGCAACAGATAACTTATGGCCCTCCAGATGTTGTGGACTACAGCTGCCATCTATCCTAGCTAACATAAAAGTGAGAGCTGATGTGAATTACAACAACTTCTGGAGTTGCCTACCTCTGATTTCCAGTAGTTTCCATGGGGTACATTCTAACGTATGTAGGCCAGAATCGGCATGTGGGCCAGATATCTCCATTATATTTGATAGGGTTCACTTGTCTGAAAGGTTTACTTAAAACAATAACAGAGCAATAGCTAAGAAGACCACCACTTTGGTTCTCCAGCCAGGTTGTTTAGAAAGGAAGAGATATGCAGTATCCCTATTCTTGATGGCTTTTAATGAACACACCTGAGAGGTAGAGGCATTCAAAGTTTGGCAGGCATCTTTTCAGGGACTCTCTCTCAGTGACCAATCAGAGTGCATATTCTTTGGATTTTGTAGACAGTAATGGCGGAGAGAAAAAAGCGCCTGCCTTTTTCTAAAGGGAGTCTCTTTCTGTCAGGAAGATGACTGTGTGAGTGACTCTATTAGTGGCCTGATGTGTAGCCATCCTGTCCATCCACTTTTCCACTGCACAAAATGAGAGAAGAGTCAGTGGGGCCTATCATACAAGGTTGCCAGTTCTGCTTAGCTTTGGCAGTCCTGGAAGTGGAAGGAGGCACTCACCCTCTCCAGGAAAAACTGGAGAGGAATTGTACTCTGCAGAATCTCAGATGCATGTCCCTTAGATAGCTCTGTCAATGATTTCCTTTCCCTTTGCACAGCATGATATTCTTTCCCTTTGTGTGCCTTGAATGGGAATTACAAGTATGACAGTTCTGCTGGTGGGATGCATGGATGGAAAAGGAGCAGAGCTGAAGATTTACATTGCATATACAGGCAGGGTTTGGATGATGTTGGGGCTGTGTTTCTGGGTTTATGATGTAATAAGAAACTGACATTAATAGTGAGAACCAATTCCATAGGGAATCACTGGAGACCAGGGGGATGTGTTCTGACAGAGCTGAAGTAGCCAAAAAGATAGTGATTTTACTCAACCACTACACTTTTAAAAACAGATTTAGCTCCTGAAAAACCAGACCTTACCTTTTCCAGGCTAAGGAAATGTACAGATATTTTCCAGAGGAACCATAAGAGGCAGCAACTGCTGATCCCAAGAGGGTTTGGCTGCAGTGAGTTAGCATGCCATTCAATGACAGTGCCTCTTTAGAGGAGCCCACAGACAGAGAGAAACTGGCAAGAGCTGTGTTCTGCTGCGTCTTCACCAGCAGGATTCCCAAGCGGAGAAAGCACTTCAGGAGAGAGAAAGGCAGCACATTTCCTGCTGTGCTGTCTCCAGCAGGCTTGCCAAGTGAAGAAAGCACTTCAGGAGAAAGAGAGAGGCAGCACATCTCCCACTGTGCACTCTTCAGCAAGCTTGCCAAATGAAGAAAGCAGACTCCAATTGCTCACACTCCCCCCGCCCCAAGCAAGCAGAGAAAATTCCTTCTAGACACACCGGAACTCCAAGATTACAGTGTCTTTTCCCCCCCTCACACTCCCCCTTCTAAGAAAGCAATAGAAATCTTACCCTTCCAGGAATGTCAAGACTGCAGTTGACTTCTCCCCTCCTCATTCTCCCAATCTAGGTATTTAAATGAAATCCAGCCCAGTCACCTTTTCTTACTACTCAAAACTTCATGCCAAAACTCCAGACAGTCTCACTCTCTCACCTCATCTTCATTCTCTCACCCTTCTGCACCTGTTTTTCTGCCTTGCTCATCTGTGCAGGTGAGCTAGGAGAGTTATGCATTGTGGGCAAGACTTTTCTTTTAATTTCTGGAGAAACATACAATTGTAGCAACACAAATTAAATTGTGGCTTGCCTTTACAGTAAAAGGTGCATAATATGAAGGTGGCTCATTGCTGAAAGGAGGTTGGAGAAACTTGTTTAGCTTATCAGTTCCCAGAATATTCCAATCTGCAGTCACTGACCATGTTGGTGAGGGTTTCTGGGAGCTGGAGTCCAACCCCCCCCCCTTTCCCAAGGCTCTGAACAGCTATTGGTAAGGTCTTACAGAACTCTCTTGTAGGGAAGGGGCAGAACCTTTTCTGTTTTTTAATCCAAAATGTTATCTTTGACAGCATGGTGAGGATGGGGTGCACTCTTTTCTAAAATCATTGTAACATGACAGTACTCATAATTCTTACAAGGATGGTAATTCTCAAAAATTGTTTACTACATTTGGTAATAATTAAACTTGTAGATAATTATGCCATAGTGGCCTTTCTCTCTTTTATTCCTGAAAATGAGTTAATTCCTCCATCTGTCCAAATTGTAAACAATGTAACAGGTTACATGGCATTAAGTAAAACTGGCACAAAAACATGGTAGCACTGAAATATTAGCAAGCAAGGTGTATAAATGAGTGTTTATTTATCTTCTCATAATTAAATACAGCTTTCTTTGTACACACCTAAGCATATACTAATCTGTGATTAACATTTAAACCTGACAACGTGTCTCTCTGCTCGAGACACAAAATGAATTCCTGCCTAGTAATCATAATAAGGGTTCATTCATTCCTGCTTAGTAATCATGTTTTATTCATTCCTGCTTGGGAGTTATAATAATGTTTCATTCATTTCTGCTTAAATAATAATAACAAAAACCACTAATTCAGCAATTAAACCAATAGGTAGACTATTCAGTAGAAAAAGCCCATATACTAAAATGCACTGGTATACAATATAGACAAAATTGTCTAAACAAGCCTTCCTCAAAATGTGACTTCCCAAATTTTTGTGAATACAGTTATCATAATACCTAATCATTGGTCATGCTGCCTTGTGCTTATGGGAACTGTAGTAAAAATAGGGCACCAACTTGGGGAAGGCTAGTCTTTCTCAATGTAAGACATGCATGCCTTTCCCTACATAGACTTTCCTGAAAATTGAGGTCTATTGGATGGGCCCTTCTCTGTTCCCATCACTAGGGGTAATACATTATGGAGGGACACGGGAGAGTGCCCTCTCTCTCCACAGATACTCCACTTATAGAATGCCCTTCCCTTGGAGGCTTGATTGATCAATGTTGACATCCTTTTGGAGCCAACTTAACTTGGACTTTTATTAAAGCCTTTGGGCCTAATATATTTTATCCAGGCTGCACATGTGCTATGGCTATGCTGTTTTAAATTGTTTAAAAAGGTTCTAAATTATCTGTTTTTCAACTGATAAATTAATATATTTTTAGTCTTTTAATTTTTTCATTTTGTTTTACATTCATTTCAGTGTGAGTTGTCCTGAGATCTTGGATACACAGCTGGATATAAATATTTTAATAAAATAAATAACAAGTTTGCATATGTGTGTGTACACCCATGTTCATGCATGCCCACACCCAGGTACAGACCCACCCACCATAGAACTGTATATTTTTGACTAAGAACATGAGAGGTATGCATGCCATTTTGAATTGAGCACACAATAAGAGCTTCTGTTGCAACGGCCACTCCCCACGCCTCAATGAGATTCTTTCAATTACCAATTTATTACATTATTCATAAGTAAGGTCTCTGATGTCTTAATGGAAGGACAACTCTTCCAATAGGTGACTTTGCATATTTCACCCAGGGGAGATACTTTGCAAGAGTCTGCACAGTGAAGACAGCTGGATTGTTCTGCCTGTCTGCTCAGTTCCTGTCACTGAAGAAAAATACGGAAGAGGCTTTCTGGGCCAAAGATTCATCAGCTTCTTGAATAAAAAGTGCTGCTGTCCTCTGCTAAACATTATTATTGCTTTTCTAATAGACTGCAACTTTCCAGAAATTGGAATTACTTTCCTGTTTTATCAGGAAGGAACGATGGAAACAAAGCATATGTAGCCACACAGTTCTTTCTCTCTCCCCTGGAAGGGCTTTATAAAAGTAGCAATATCAGTGCCAATTAAAAATGTACAGCTAGGGACCATTCCTTGCTTACCTAAGCATATCCATTTGTAGCCATGTTGTTTAGGTTATCAGAACACTCTAAGCAAACTGCTCCTGTTTGTGATCACTGCTTGCAAGCTTTGGTCATATTGTGAAGCTCCTGCTTCAGAATTCAGTTTGGATAGAGCATTCTCAAATAAAATTCAATAGCAGCTGCTTGCCAGGGTTTATCATTTGACAAAAGCATTAAGTCCAACAATTTACATATTAGCCTAGCATATGTCAACATATAGAATCTAAGCTATGGGTCACATAGAACCGCTTCATCTGATATGCACCACTGCTCAGACACAAGCAGCCTCCATGCCTACTTGTCCTTTCATTACTGTAATGTGCTGTTCAGTACACGGTTGTTGACAATGTGGAGAGAGACTGCTGGTTACCTAGATCTAAGGTGTTCCACTTGCTCTGCTCCCCATCTTTGATCTTAAAATACGGGGTAGCCCTTCAGTTGTTATATTGCAAATCTCATCAGCCCTATCCAGCAGTCTGGAGAAGGGGATAATAGGAGCTGCAATCTGACAACATATGGGTAGTGAGATATTACTCATTATTGATAAAGAAATATTTACCAAGAAGCTGCTGCCTGGCTGGGATTGCATTTGGGAAAGGCTTTCTAGATTGAGCATTTCTACATAAACATGACTGCCCTTGGAGATAACTTGGATGCCTCAACAATTGCAGAATGCTACTGCTCATTTAACCAAGAAATATTACCAAAAAATTAAGTTCCCATACTATCTTAAAGTTTCTCCCTTGGACCTTGATTCAAACTCTCAGTCCTGCCTGGGAAAAATTAGGCAGTGTAAGACTGATCCTGTAAAACAAAACCAGTTGAGAACATACTTTAGCTTTGCTCTATTGGTGCGGACAAAAGAATCTTTCCCTACTCGTTGACGTTATGGGACTTGTTTCCAGTCTGGTTAATCAGTTCCCAATTAACTGGTTTGTAGAGCTCTGGATATTAGCTAATACCCAGAGCTCTACAACTACAAACATGTACTTGAGAAAATTTGTTTTATTAAAAATATTTTTAAAAATTTAATGTCACCCAATATCCAAGGATCTCAGGATGGTGGATAATAATATTTATCTGACTCTGATTTATTGAGAGTGTGTTCTCCCCAGTTTCCCCAAGGTTGAAAGGCACATGAAGGACCAGGTTGTGAGCAGGTGGAACTTTACAAAAGCAGAGTGGAAGAAAAGCAGAACAGTTTTTAAAATAAGATGGAAGATTCTTGAAATGAGGATCACCTGAAATGTATGATTTTCAGTGGATTCATGGTTTAGATCCCAAATGCAATGCAAACAGAACACCTAATCACACATGTGGGGGTTGTGTCATCAATCCTTCTTGATCTCTTCTCTGAATGCAGCCATCCTACCCCATCACACACTTTTCTAGAAAGTCCCTTGGCTCTAAGCATTGATAATGAGGAACACATTGAATTGTGATGAAAAGGCCATTGGAAATGTTCCACAGCATTCAAAGAAAACCACCGTATGTGGAACTTTTGATCCAAGTCCTTGTCTGTTGTTTATAGTATATCATGAAATCTCTGAAATTTCCATGTCATAGCTTAATGATCATCGATTGCATTGTTTCATGAACCAGATGTCAGCAGTTCATCTTGTCTTATAATTGTAGCTTTTTGAAGCAAGAAGATTAAGGCAAGAGAGCAACTGCTTATAGGCAGAGCTTTTCTTCTTCATTATCCATGACTGGATAATATTGTTTGTGAGATCAGAGAGTCAGAAGACTTGTGTCTGTTGAGTTGGGGTGAATGTAAAAATCTGAGTGTTTCTGACAGTTCAGATTCCCAGAAGCATCAGATACACAATTTTTTTCTTTTTTTAAAAAAAAACATGGATAATCTGTGATAACAAGACTACAAATTAATGTTCATGGATAAGCAATCTTTATCATAGGAACAAGAACCAGAGTATTTAATATAAACATGAAATTTATGGTAGTAAAGCCAAAGGAGGCCCTTCACATTTTGAATGTTCAATTTTGCATCCTCAATATAGGGGTGGGCAAAATGTGGCCCATCAAAGCCCCCAATTTTTTAAAATAAACTATCTGATTCAGGGGTAATTTTCTGTCCCCAAACCACCCAAAATCTCCCCAAACCATCTAAAAAGGCAATGGTTTGCTCCCCTAAACCATCCAACCTCCTCAAAACATATTAAAAAAAAAGAAAAAAAATGGCCAAAATGGCAGCCATAAGTGACATCATGCCACTTTGGGCATGCTGAAACACGCTGCTGAGGCCCACAATGTGGGCACAGGAAGGAAAAATGGGTCCCACCATGCTTGCAGTTGCCTACCCTTTCATTATACAATGTTCTACTTGTGCTAACCAGTTGTTATTTCAGAATTCAGAGACTAATCCACATAGAAATGCACAAATACTTGCTTACATATGAACAAGACAGTGGGCAGACGGGTGCATATTACAGTGTAACAAGAGCATGCCTTATGCAAGCTATAAAGGAGAAGTCTACTTCATGACAGACCTGAAATAGCTTCTTAGGCTTTGGCACCCAATGCCCAAAGTGAGCATTAATCCCTTACAACTGGGACTCAATATATTATTAACTTAATTTACACCCTGCCTTTCTCCCAATATGAGACTCAAAGCAAGGAAATATAGCCTGTTAGCAGAATTACACAGCCACACGAGTGGTGGACAGAAGTATCCAGCTTCACATCTGGTTGTTCATCTGAGCATTTGAAACCTAGTGAGATCATGACTTGATTTTCCATATCAGTTGCAAGGTTTGTTTTAGTTCAAATTGTTAAATAATTTTATTTAAATAGTTTTAAAGCATTACAAGTTTTTCAGATTGTTCCAAGGTAATTTTACTGGTTATCTCTTATCCTGAGATTTGCTCATGGCGGAGGGTGAGTGGGTAAAAATACTTTAATAAAACAAATAAATAAATGTTAGAGATCCATAAATCCCCACATAATCCCTTTTCTTGTTCCATCTGCTCTTTCACTTCTCTTCCTCTCTCTCTGCTCTTTTTTCTTTCTCCCCCGTCTTTCTGCTTTTCCACACCAGTGCTTCTTTATTCTTTTCTTCTCTTCATCCTACACATACTAGAAAGTAGTACTTTTTCTCTTTTCTCTCAGTTTGGGGCCCTGAAAAGGGAAATACCACATGGGGCTGTTTAAGGCTTCCTAGAGAAATGAATGTCCAAGTTCTGACTTGAAATTTCCCTCTGGAATTAGGGCAGGTTAAAGACATCTGCCGTCTAGTGACTGAGGATGATACTGCATACTACAACCTTTTAATTAACTAAAATCAGTGAATCCCTTCTAAAAAAAACCCTAAAAAACAGTTGCCTGTCAGCTTATATACACGCTATGATTTTCATAAGGTTTTCTTAGGCAAGGAATAATCAGGTTAGTTTGTCATTTCCTTCCTCTCAAATATAGACTACAGCACCTGATATTTCTTGGAGGCCTCCCCATCCTCGTATTAATCAGGCTTGATCCTACTTAGATTCCAAGATCAGATAGAATCTGGTACTTTCAAGGTATTTAGGCATAAGGCACACTCCTGAGGTCCCTTTAATACCTGTCAGTTTCAGCTGTCTAGGGTTCATCATCTTGGAGGCACACAAACACATACACAGACACACATTTTCTTTTACTATTACAAATAAAAAATCATTGCGTCAGGATTTATTTATAAAGTTTATTCCCATATTTACTTTGGGACCTTCCTCCTTGCTGCTATTGCATTATGATGCAGAACAGCAGAGACACACATTTTCCCTATCAGTTTCCAGTGGGCTTTCTTCATGTGAGTTTTATCTATGGGTCTTACTGGCACTTTTTCTGCACAGCTACAGTCAGCCCTCCACATTTGCAGGTTTCATATTTGTGGGTTTGATTATTCACGGATTATTTGCAAGCTTCATGAGACTGAGAAACTAGGAACGAGACTTGTAAGTCCCTATTAAAGATGGTGTAGGGCAGCACTGGAGGTGGCAGTAAGTCCCACCAGCCAGCCACTTCTGCTTGAGAAGGAACCCTGATGCCTCAAAGGAATCCATGGTAGGTTGAATTTGGTGATCATACCTTTTTGGGTGTTAAATATGGTTTGGGAGAGCCTGGAGTTATTCATGTTTTTTTCATTTTCACAGGGGTCCTGTGTCCCTAACCCTAGGAAATGTTGAGGGATGACTGTAGTACTTTATTCTATTGTCATTAAAGCTAATGATACTGACTCTAGTGATGGAAAATGGAGGAGCTTATTTAATTGGCACTGCACACATTTGTGATATATCCAGGACTGTGCATATTCAGTATTTTAAAAATCCATGTGCTAGAACAACCCAGATTCTTTTTTCTTTAAGCCAAGTTGATGCCTATGGCCTGTATAAATTATGCAAACTAGAATCGGCATGTTTATTTTGCATAATTTATTCTGTTTCTGCCAGGCAAGAGCTGAAGCAAAACCCTACTTGGGACACTGAAACCTTGCTTTTCTGTAACACATTGGAAATCTCACTTTGTCCCTGTCTTCTTGCTTTCACCCCACAACTCCTGCAATCTCATCAAGCATTGCTAGTGAACATACTAACCCCAAGGAATTATGTACTTGGGTAGTTCCAGGATATACACAATCCAGTACATTCATCACATTCTTCAGCAATTCAATATGTGGAATGAATGTCACCTTCAGCAGAAATTATCATATGCTAAATGTGATGGACATGAAAATGTCTATGTAATAAACTTTTGCAATAATAATAATAATAATAATAATAATAATAATAATAATAATAATAATATTAATGAAAAAAATTAACAGTTTTGGCCTTTTGCTGTAGCATCCCTAATGGCACTTCTTTAGCAGGTGCAGGGTTATATTTTTGACAGCCAGCATAGTCTCTGTGCAAGTAGGCTTGATTAGGGTCTCGGGCAGTAAAAATCCAAAATGACCCGTGTCACGCAGCTCAAATGCAAATGCATATGGAATACCATTTTTGTAAGCCCAGTCCATAGAACTGCCAGAACTCACATCTGGAAAAGGGGAAAAATAAATTTTAAGTGATGCATGTGAAAATATCATAAAATAAACATCTTGATCTCTAGAGATGCCACAGAAAAACAAGGTTTGGAAGGTTACGATTTAACTTGAATGAAAATTGGTTCAGTTAGCAACCACCTTCAGTTCTATACCAATGTGGGGAGGGGAGAGACAGATGTATCTTACAATACTATATATGAGTTTCAATTTAATTCTAACTGCTAACTGCCAAGGCAGATTTGCACTGGCAGAGCTGTTTTTACCTGGTTAAAATGTCCTCAGACTTGCATCCCCTCTCTTTCAGTTTCTGGAGCATTTAATATCTATAAAAGCATGTTTGACAGTATTGGTACGTCTTGACATAGTAACTCCTACTTGGCTACTTCTCTCCTGCTATAGCAACTCAAGCTGAAAGTAATTAATTTTAATTCCAAGGGAGATCGAAGTATTACACAATGGAAAAGAGAATGGTTAACGTTCTCTGCTTTCTACTTTCACAATGGTTTCAACTTGCCTTGTGTGTAAGACTATACATGGAAGTCAGTTCCTGTAAGATCAGGCTCAATGAAATGAAACAGAGGGACTATTTTTAAAGAAAAACCTTCCTACAAATTAATACTGCAATTCTATGCATTTATTACCCCAATCTTACTGAGTTCAATAGATCTTACTCCCAATAAACCATGTGTAAAACCATAGCATTAATCACACCTTTTGCATTTACCTAAGTTAACTACACTAAGAACTGTGCAGAATTTATGTAGGGCTAAAATAAAACCTGCCTCTTCCTCCTCCAGTACTACTCAGTGTGGGACATGCTGCAATTTATATGTGCTGCTCAGCACACTTTCCATCAGCAGCTTGGATTCTAGGCTACAGATGAGTGTGGGATACTATATGAAGGGCTGAATGAAGAGCTACCACTCATGACGGTGGGTCCAGTTACAAATTGAATATTTCTACTTTATTCAACACTTCATTAAAAATATTACTATAATTTGAATATTTTAAAACCCCTTTTTGAGTGATCCTGAAATGGAAGTGTACTGTGTAGATAAGTATGGCAGGAGAAAGTATATTTTTATCAGATTAAAAGGACATTAACCTAATGTACACCTATATAAAAACAAAACAGCATCAGTAAAAATGATTGATAACATATTTTACTACTCACTTTCTTTTACTAGTCATTTTCTTAAGGAAGGAACTGTCCTCCTAATACTTGGACAACACTCATAAATATACATTACACCAATAAAATATCACTAATTGGAAAAAAAAGCATTATCTGCATGGATCTCCCACCTCCATTTTAAACCCGGCTAATAGTCAGTCTTTCCCACCTTTTTAGCATATCAAACTAAATTAGTGAGCCCTATATCTCTTAGCTATATGCATCAGCCCAAATTCTTTTATTTTTCAAACTTGTCTGGAGAGTTCCATTGAAATTCTAATAGTTATTGAAAATTTAGACTCTAAAAATTCTGCAGTCCACTGGGAGAATATGCATTTTTAATACTTAATAAAATATTTCTACTCTGAAGAGATTTTTTTATCATCTTCAAAATGATTGTGCTCTAATCCTAGAATTTAAAAAGAACATAGCCCAAAGTCTGAATACTTCATCTATATTCACTATGAATATATGGAGAGGGAAAACCTAGAAATCATTGCAAGCAAAACATACGTATGTCCTAATACAGCAAAGGATATCCATACAAAGAAAATCCATTTTTATATTTAATCAATGCAGATTAAATATGCATCTGGCTAGCTGTCTATATTGGCCTTTTTTATATTTAACAGCAAGCAAACACTCATGGCTAATCCTGCTTTCTCATGCATGAGTAACATGATGGGGCATACAGCCTATTTGTTTTTGTTGCTTGTGCCTAATTATGGCTGGACTTATCAGGGGAAAGGAAGAATTTTCAGACAGAACATAGGAAGTGTTTATGAAAATACAGCAGGACAGGACAATGTCTAAGGAAGAGGGAAAAAACATACAGAAAGTCAGTATAACGAAGAATGTATAGGGGAGAAAGATAATAAGGAAAAATTCTGTGTCTTTGAACCTGTACAGTCAATTTGAGAGCCTTTCCTTAGACAACAATTCTGAACCACTGGAAGTTCCAATATCCCACAAAACCTTATAGAACAGGAGTCAACAATTAACCATGATAAAAAATAAACCAGGTTTCCAGGGTCAGATATAAATTTCAGCTATGACTTCCTGAGTATTTTCTTGCTCAAATGAGTGGGAAGAGAAGAACTAGAGCAAACTGGTGAATCAAATTCTTTGTTTATGGTAAAGCAGAATTAGATGGGGATCCTAGCTTACTGTTAAGTGCAAACAGCAAAGTGATACTCATCCAAGTGCCACTGAATGGAAAGAAGTATTTTTGCATATATGAGGCAACAGATTTAATGTGCTTGTCAGTTTTTAACCTGTGGCCAATCATATGACTTGAGTAAGATCAAAACCTCCTTCTGAGTATTTTTTGGCGATAATCAAGGGTTGATCTTAAGATACACTACTCAAGATTTTTTAAAACTGTTTTCCATTCAACAATATCTTCTTACATTTTGCTGTTCTCCATTCACCTATATCTTCTTACATTTTGTAGTCTAAATATTATTCTTTAGCCAGACTTAGAACCCATCTACTACACAAATAATTAACATAATAAAAAGATGTGGGCTCTGTCAGCTGTTCCCATTCAAAGCAGCCTGCTGAAAATTGCTCCCTCTATTGTGTATGCAAGGAACTGGTTTCCACTTGTGTGGGATGTGTATCTACCTGTGATCTTAGGATCAAATTAGATTTTATGTGGAATATGTATCCCATACTATTAACCCAACTTTCCCTCCCACAACGGGACTTCTTTCGAGATATGTGCTTCAGCAATCATCCCTGCCAACTAAGGCTGTGTTTATTTTCCAACTACCTATCATAAAACAAAGCATGTTAAAAGCAAGATATGTAGAGTAAGGTAGTCATATATAATAACAAATAAAGTCTTTTACCATTTGAGGGAGTACTTTTGGTAAAACATAAATATTTCATATATTTTGTCCATAATGAGAATATCAGCAGTCATAATGTCACTCTAATTGTATTAGATTGAACAAAGGTCTCACTGTAAGATTTTGCATGCCATACAGTAGCAGAGACAATGCAAACATGGTATATAGAGAAGAAGAAAGGTAGCTTGTTATAACTTACACAAGGTACTGGAGGCAGGGCCATATCGGTACTTTATCCCATAAACAGACTGCAAAGCATTTACAGCATTGAATGCTGCAGATTCCTAGGTGAGGAGCAAACAATTTTCCCCAAAAGGGAAAAAAGCACATTAATTATAGTTTTGAAATTTCACATAACACAAAATAATTTATCTCAGTTTCTTTTTTTAAGCATTTTTCCCTTTCAAAACTTGCTTTACTTTCTGGTGCACCCCCTTCCCAGAAACTAGTTATGAATAATCTGTTCCATAAGTGAGCTTGCAGAGATCCTGTCATGGGGTTGTTAACATATACTAGTTAGAATGCTGTTGGTGTCATATGCTACTGTAATGTCACATTACATCTGGATACAGTTGTCCCTCTATATTCACTAGGGTTAGGGGTGCAGGACCCTCACAAAAGTGGAAAAAGTACAATTATCAAAAATGTGTGTGTGTATAGAAGGGAGCTGAGGCATGGTGGGGTGGGGTGGGGAGGCTCCCAGTCCAAACCAGATCAGGGAGAGGAGAGAGAAGCAGTGTCGCTATGGCGGCCCTATATTTCCTCTTTCTTGCTCATCGTCCTTGGGTGTGTGTGTGTGTGGGCATTGGGAGAGGGTCTGTGCTGCTATGAAACTGGGCTGTGATCTATCCTTAGCTGGCCAGACAGCAGCTGGTGGAGGAAGAGGAGGACCAGAGGTGGGTTTTTAAACAGCTGTGTGGCCTGTTCAGAGCTGCTGAGAGGGAATGTTCCCTCAGAAAAGAAGCACCTAAGGTGTGGGGGCAGGGGTTGGAAAAACCTGCAAATAATCAAATCTGTGAAAGTCAAACTCACAAATGTGGAGGGCTGACTATATATCCATTTATGGTTGTTATGAAAGGAGGGTTCCAGCATCTCCTTGACCAATTATCCCGTCTGTGCCACCTAGCTACGGTCTTCTAGTGGCTGGGGGAAGGCAAGGCATCATCTAGCTCTGTTTCTTCAGCCAGAAGCACACAGAAGGCATCCTCCTGAATCTCTGAGAGGATAATGCCATCTTTATGTATCCTGCTTCAGAAACAGCTAATAAGTGCACATGGGCAGCTCCTGGTGATAGAGAAATAGGTTGTACATTGATTGTACATAGGTTGGAGAGGTGGTGAGGGACAGAAGCTATGCCTGGGAGAGCTTTACATTCTACCAGAGTGATGTATCTCAGCATGTTTGCCACCATATGGGTATGTAGATTGGAATACTAACTCCAACATTACAGGAGAGAGACCCCACACTACAAAAATCATGTACAAGGAAGAATAAACCAGCACCTCCTTTCATCTCAGATCACATGTGAGATGGGGCTGTAAATGTGCTTCCCTACAAATCCAACGGGACTCAGAGAGACCTATCCCAGGGTCTGTTCAACCCACTCATGGATTAGGTAGAGGGGGAGACAGATGGTGCCTATTTCACAATCCTATCCCTCTTTGAAGAGGCCCTAACTTTCAAAGGAGGAACTCACTCTGCATAAAGAGTGTAACTGGTTTAAGGAGTCTTCACTTGCCACACCTCAAGCACAAAATATGCTTCCAAATACAGTAGAAGAATGTGTGTAATTCAAAGTGCTCAGAAGAAAATCCCCAGTGCTTGTTGGCATACATTTCAGGATTTTAAGGGAACACATAGAGAACCACGCTCATGGACATTCTTCATATTTGATGAGAGAGTGGATATTTTTGAACCCCAGTTTCTGGTTCAAAAATAACAGAGTGTGACTTGTAACATTCTGAATGGATAATTCTGTCCTGAAACTGTCTTTTAAAAATCAATTTCTGTCCTATAGGTGTGATTTATGTGACATGTCCTAAATACTGATATTCATAGCTATTAGTATTATAGGTATCAGCCTTTTTGGTGGTTGCTCCTAGGCTGCAAAATTCCTTTCCCAGGTTGGCTCCTCCCTGCTTCTAGCAACTGACAAGTTCCTGTGGAAGAGTATTCTAGAACGAGTTACTGTACTATCACCAGAATCCTATATGACCTGGTACATTATGTAACTTTATGTATACTTAGCTATGTAGCAGAGGCACCAAGTAACTCCTTTAATGAATTATGAAAATGGGTAAAAGGACACCAGCAAGAGTGCCCAATGTACATAGGTGCTTAGTGCACATGAGAACCATGTATCCTGTTGTTCACTGGGCACCAACGTGCATTGGACACTTTGCTGGCTCTGTTACATGGTAATATAACAGCAGACCTCTACTGGGTATGAATGTTACACAACTGTGCAATTCTAATTCTTGCAGATTTAAGTCCACTTACAAAGATGCAAGTCTCCAACAGGATTCCAGCCTGTATGTTTTTATTTGTGTGTTTTTAAAATTGCTTTTAATTCACTTCTGTTTACATATTATAATTTGTTTATCTCTCCATATTACTAATTGTTATTTGTAGCTGTTTTTTAATCTTGTTGTGAGTCAAGCTGAGCCTTAGTTTTTGCAGGAAGACAATGGGATATCAGTCAAATCAGTAATTATAGAAACTTACAGAAATGGGTTTTGCTGTTTCAGTCTTATTGCATTAAGTTCTCAAGAAAGATATGTTATGGAAAATAAGTACTGACAGTAGTTAACATCAATATATTGGTGCCTTTTATAAAAAATGGCACCTGTGAGAATAAAACTACACAAAGGCAAAATGGTGTCCTAGCTTCTCAGTTTCAGCCCCCAGCCATTAAATGTCCCTCTACATATTATCACTGCTCCCCTGCAATTCACTGGTAACGGTTATATTGATATACAAAGAGGATACTTTTAAAAGTCCATCAACATTATTCTTGCAACCTTATATATGGCTGGATGTAGTTCCAAAAGTATAAAGGTTACTATATTGTAGCATTTAGCTCATTTAAATTAAAAGGATTTTCAATATGTGGTAAGGTGTTTTTTTTTCAGGACAGGCAAACGAAAGGGATTCATCATGATAAGATTACAGTGAAGATCTCAGTAAAGTAGTACACTACAATGGTCGATCAGTGAAATATACTACAAGAGGAATTCTGTGCAGTGGTCAAACTTTGCAGTACTCAAACTCTTAACTTGGTTTTGGAATTAGTAGTCACTTGTTCTTGCGCTGGGAAAATTACATTTTTGGACAGCTTCAGATTCACCCATGCTGTTTGGCAGCATCTGGAAATTATAGTCCAAAAATGTACCATTTCTAATTTGCATTCAGTATTGCTGACCTAAAATAGCACCCTCTTTCTATTTGAGATGCATTCTTTGAACAGGAGTGTATGTGGCTGTTGAGAGACTGAGGGAGGAGGGCACAGATCTCCGGGACCATGACACAGTAACCTTGCTGAATTTTAGGTCTGGAGGGAAAATTGTCCAGAGTTCTGTGGTGGGATACTGAAATAAGAGATTAAAAATTAAAAGTTCTTTTCAGATGACATCTAGAAGTATTACCTTTGAAAACACATGGTATTGTATGTGTAACAGAGAAATGACTTTTTATTGCAAGTTCCCTTGGGTTTGTTCCTACACACACACACACACACACACACACACACTATACAGAAAGGATAAGGGTTGCTTAGAAGCTCCATCTTCCAGCTATGTGTGTGTGTGTGTGTGTGTGTATTGCACCATACAACTTCATAGCAGATACTATGTTCACACTAGTTCAAGAAAAAAAAGTCTCTGAATAAATACAAATAAGCTTCCCTACTATATGACACAACCAAAACAAGCACTGGAAAACACAGACTTGCGTAAGGCTGGAATGTGGGGAGTTGTATATCCCTTTCTCCCATTTCAAAGGTCTAAATAATTTAACACATTAATTCAAAGAGTGACTGGCAGCACTGTTCTGTGCAGTAAGCTGGACAGAGGCCTGTTTACCTTCTACTCAGCAATTATTAAAGAGTCGCTTCATTTCTGATTGTTAAAGCCTGCTGAAAAGCTTTAATCTGCTGGCCACTTTCAACATGTAAAATAAATCTGAGGTACTTGTGAGATTAGTCCCAAAGGAGGGAAAAGGGAGGGAAAATTCTTTTCTGATTCTGCTTTGCAACACAGTTTGTACATTACATATACACAATAAGCTGAAACTACACTTTACATGGTTACAGAGGTCAAGGGTAAAGGTGTCCTTCTTCCTTTTCTCTGCAGGTCTATAGCCCTTAGAAATCAGACTGCAGTATTTATTATTTGTTATTTTTGCACTTGATGGCTTGCAATCTTTCATCACTGTTCTCTTCTTTCCATAAATGTGCAAACAGAGCAAAAAGACCTTGTGATGTGTCTCTTAATGTCTAAGCTTTGTTCTCTTGTTGCAGCTTGTTATGCTTCTGGTGATATGCTGCACTTGGCTATTAGAGAAAAAGTAATGCATACAAAATACAAGAGGTCCACTGGTGAGCACACTCTGTTCTTCTTCCAGGCCTGGAGAAGAGTAGGAGATCGAGACCTTGTGCTGACTTTGGAAAGAACTGGAAAACAGCAAAGGCTGTCTCCTTCCTTTTTGATTTTTTTCCAAAATCAGAAATATCCTGGGCTTCTCTAGGCTCAGAAGGGTGGAAATCTTTCCGACTCTGTATTAAGATTAGAGCTTGGAAAAGTTACTACTATTCTGAATTGTAACGCCCAGATACTCTCCAGTCAATGTGGTCAGTGGAAGATTCTGGAAACTGCAGTCCAAAGAAATAAGCTAAGATCTGGGAAGTCTTGAGAAAGAGTGAGAAACTTCACTGCTTTCAGATCATTTCCAAATTGACATAAGCTCCGGGAGATTCTTAGTGATTGCTTATATATTTACACAACCAGGGATTTCCCCCCATGAGGATAGTCAGGCTACTAAAAGTCAAACTCTGTGACCCATTCCAGATTTTGTGACCCAACTCTATATGTTTTTGCATTAGTGCAAGCGACTAATTTCTATTGGTGGGATGGTGATTAGGATACTAAATAATCTATTCTCTTTGCTGAAGTTAATTTACTGAATTAAAATGTAGATACATTATATTCATGTGTATATCTTCCTTTCAACCTGATCCTATAAAGAATTAAGCACACCTAAGTCCGTTTTGGACTAGCCTAAAAACTGGCCAACTATATGATATTTTGCAAAGATGCCCCTATTCTTGACTAAAATCTGGAGCCACATGCCATGTTGGTTGGAGGAACCTGGTAGTATAGCAAAAAAAAGAAAAAAAGAAACTACTCTAAGCTTTGCTGAAAACAGAATATTCTAGTACGTTCTGTTAAAAACATGGATTATGTAGTATCAGAAACAGAATCCTTTTTTACAGGTTGCCTTGAACATCTAGGCTGCATATGTGAAAGGCACTTATGACTGTGTCTACTGGGCAATACCTCAATCAGCTACAAACTGAGCATAAAGGTTACTGTATACATGTGTACCATGCCGAGGAATTAAGCAGCCCTCTAATTTTGTTGGACTACAGCTGCCAGAATTCCTTACTATTGGCTACACTGGGTAGGACTGCTTAGGTTCCAGTTCAACAATATCTGGATGGCTGCACAATTCACAGCCCTGATGTTAGGCTGTCTGAGTTATAAGGGCAGCTGTGAAATTGCGTTCTTGACCATATTGGCAAACTTTTTATGTACAGCTGTGAGCTTCCCTTGCAGAAGTAACACTGAATACACAGATACATTGGAGAAGGGAGGCATAGTGCATGATATTATTTGCAGTCCTGTTTCCTACTCTACATGTAGAGTATGTGTGCAGAACAATCTGAAAAGCCTACAATCTGTTTCGTTGTGGTAATTAGTACTCTCTATGATAAGTCTTGACATCAGTCATATTAGAAAAGAGATTTTGCTGCCTGAAGAGGCTGCATTAAATGGACCAAGATTTGCTTCCCAGGATCCTTTGCATTTCCATAAAGCATTTTGGGAAACAACTCTGCATACGGAATGATGAGCAAGAGAAGTGCTCCAGACTCTTTGTGATGTTAGAACAGATCAAGGGTGCACCCCTTGGCTCATTCCCTCAAAACAGTGACAGCTCAAGAAATCACTTGTGTTGTGAAGTTCACTTCTGAAATAGAAGTAATAGTGAGAGCACATAGTCTGTTGCCTAGCAATTCCAATAATATATTCTCCTCCCACAGAACAGACCTTAGTATAGCTATATGAATGGCAGAAGCAAGAGTAGCTGGAGCTTTAGGAATTAGTGAAAGAAACCTGAACACAGGTTAAGTAGACAAGGGTGTGTTTGTGGGAGGGTGGTATATTCCTCTTTCATTTGTTTGTTTGGTCTTGTCCTTGTCTGCCTTCCTGACACAGAATTTGGAGCCTTGTTTTGTAGCATTTCCTAGAATCTGACTCATACTTAGGATCAGTGTCAACAATTCTGGTCAAATAGCTGCCAGTGCCCACAAATAGAGGCTATTGCTTCATTTTTCTAAAACAGAAGAAGTAACAAACAAGGATTCAAAATTCTTCCAACTGTGCACTTACCACACAGCTGAAATTTGGAATGGTTGCATACTTATAAGAGTATGGATACAACAACATTTGGGCATATGCATGAAAGGACAAGTAGGCTTTTATCTGTTTCCGGTGTTTCCGTAGAAAGTGAGCTACAGCCTTCACTTCTAGCTCAGATTCTGGGAAAGGGCCACAGTATGTGTCATCACAGGGGTGGAGGGAAGCACCTTCATCTATGCATTGAAAGGAAAAGAAATGACAATGGCACATGAAATTAAATTGAAACTTAAAATATTATAGGTACAAGCAAGAAATGCTGTCTAGTGCTTTCAGAGCTGATGGGGCTCTGTTTTGTCAGCATAATTCCAGAAAACAATATGATCATGTTTGAATCAAAAGAAGATAGGAACGATCCCAAATAGTACAGAAGATGCCCTGTAATTGGATTAACAATGCTGACAAAGTAAAATGAGTAAATTTGAGTTACACAATTTTTTTACCTCTTAGAATTAAGACCAAAATTCAATTGTTAGTCCCAAGCAAAGTAGCCCAGTGAATCAATAATCAATAACTGGGTAGCAGTTTGAACTTAGCTCAAAGGATTTTTGTTGTTCTCCCAGCACAGCTGTTCAACTTAAACAAGCATTGATATGGGTTGAAACCTTTGTTTCAGTGGCTTCAGTACTCCAGAATACTTATGTAAAAGAGAAGATGATTGACTTTTGTTAGAACTAGCATGGCTCTTTTTATGTATGTTATGAGCACTGGAATGTAGATTCCATATTTTCCATTTGCTAACTATGTTTGTTACTCCTTAGCTATCCTTAGCAATAGTCAGATGTCTTACACATCATTTGTGTAACTGGCTTGCCCTTTACTTGATAAATATGTGTTTTCAGCCATTCTGCATTGTAATGAGACCTCGACTGCTCATTCTCTCTGCCACAGGGAGTTATGAACACTCTTTTAAAATAAGTATATATTTTTTTGTAATATGCCATCAACATTAAGAGAATGGCAATCAACAGGGCATGATGATTATTACTAACATAAATTATATTTTGTTTATATTATTTGTTTGATAACTAAGAAATAACTAAATAGTACCTACCATACTCAGAGGAAAAAAATCTAGCAATGCTATGTGATGTTTAAGACATGGATCTTTATGACTGTCAGCAAGAATCTGCAAGTAAAGGTCAGCTTTGCCTGTGATCAGATGGGTAGTTATGGATGCATCGTGGCAATAATGTACTATTCACTAAAAAGAAAGTTGCCAAGTCATCCAAACCACAAGAACATTAATGTCTTGTGACATGCAACGGCCATGTGGTTTTCAAACTTTCTAGCTTCAAAAAAATCTTTCCACACTAACGTGTTTCCTAACAGACCAACATATGTCTTCCATGGAACCCCTAGCCAGGAGGTAGAGGGAGATCCTATTCTTGGTTTGATGAGAAATATACTCAGTTCATAAAGGGCTCTGATCTGGCCCACTGGGGTTCACAATTTTTGTGTGTGTGATAAAATAGTACCCCATAGAACTAGAACTAGAAGTTACTTTTCCAGCAAGCATAATGATAGCCATATTCTGCCTACAGCTCACCCCATGGGCTTCATATGCTGCAACTGATTCCTATGATGACACCATAGATTGCTAGATTGCTTCAAATTTATGTTACCACACTGTGTCAGCATTGATTTTTGGTTGTTTACACAAAAAACACCCATATTTTCCATTATTCCCATAACTCCCTTTTGAGACTGAACTCCTGAACACATGAGGGAAGCAGTTACCTATATTGTGAAATGAAAAGTTCTACTGAGCAAATCTTTTTAAAAGAAAAGACTATTATAATCACTTGACTAACATATACATTACAGAAGCAGAAGTTTTTGCAGCAGCGGCTATAGTACTGGGTCTTGACTGAAGAACAGGACAGAGGGAGGACAAATGATCTGACAAAATTTTTCCTACCCTGACACATTCAGTTGAAGAAAAGGTGCTGGAAGATTGCAGAATAAGAGAGTGGAGTCACTGAGTGATGAAACAAAGTTGGGGGAGTTGCAAGAATTATGACAGGGTGCCCAAAGTCTGGAAAGTCTCTTCATAAAAGAAAAACCTATAGATCAGATTAGGAAACAACTATTTGTGGGCATTTTCTTCAAGGGAGAAATCTTATACAAATTTGAATTTTTTAAGATTCTTGCTTGCTTTTGTAACACATGTTTTCTCATCTTAATCTTAAAATTATTTCAATGTAATGGTCTAGAGTTCTACACTCACCTTTTCGCAGATATTGTCTGGTGAAATTTTGTAATTTATACTTGTTCATCTGGACTAAAACTATCAATCTGGTCCAGAAGCAAGTCTTCACAAACCTATCACAGATCTTTCCACACCTTGGCAGATGAAATTTTTTTAACTGGAAAAGCCAAGGAATCCATTACAAAGCATTTGATCTACCAGGATGATGTAACCCTAAAATCACATCTCAAATACAGGCAGATTTAGACTTCCAATTGTATTTTAAATCAGACATAAGGAGAGAGATACAATTAAACAAATAATTCCATCATATGTGAACCATCGGCTATAGATATATGGAGATAGTTTTTCTTGCATTCCATCTAACATAAAAAGCAACAAGAGGTCAATGTAGCATCAAGGTGCTTATGCTAGAAAAGAAGTGAAACAGAGCTGACATAAAAACATTGCCTCACAGAAAAAGAAACCGTCTTGTTGAATGTCAAACCTTGGTGGACAAAATACAAAAATAGGCTCCATGCTCAAAACGTACTTGCCCTCAGGCACCAGTAAAGAATTTCAAGGCCTGAAAACTAGAGACAGAAATAAGACATCTCCATAAGAACATAGAGTGAAGGTTTTTAAAACAGGTCACGATAACATCAAATGTGATTTCCCCGTTCATTTTATTTTGTCTCACTGAGAGAGGCAATATAAGAAGATGACAAATGTTTACAGAATAAGAGTAAACTCTCATTCTGTCATTGTTGTTGCCTTGCTTCTTGTCCCTGGGCAAATATATGGCCATCCTGTATCTCCCCTTTGCACCTGAAAAATCATTTACATCAAAAGAAGGAACTGTTCTAAGAATCAGCTCTCTATAAACTAATTTCTTCGAGAGAAAAAAAAGACACATGCCCTCTGAGTGAAACAACATGAATGTGTGTATTTATGATGTGAAATGGAAAACTGACTGATATGACAAATTAATTCTCTCCTGAGTTGGATGTATATGATGTAATAACAGAGAATACAGTGTTAAAAGAGCCATGCAGATGTCAGACCTTTTGCTTATTTTTTAAAAAGGCAGTTGAGTTCTAGGTTTAAATAATGTACTTACTTCATTCTCCTTTACTTTGTGCTACAGAGCAGTAGTTTCCAACCTTGGATCCCCATGTTGTTGGGTTTCAACTTCCAGAAGCCCTTGTGAATTTGGCCAGTGATTACAGATTATGGGAGTTGTCTTCTACATTTGGGTACCAAAAGTTGGAACAACTGAAATAAAAGACTAAGGCTGCAACCCTATAGGGGTGTATTCCACAGACACTGAGCTGAAAATCACGCATGGGCAGATGACGGATCAAGCAAGGAGATGATACTCTCCCCCATCTCTTGAGATTAGGCAAGTGGAAAACACGCCTGTTCTGTGGCTTTGTCATAGTGTAGGACTTCTCCCTGAGTCATGTTTTCCCGGTGCACTCATTACTACTACTATTCATCTATTTGATTAGCAAACTGATTAAATATGGAATAGATGGGAACACTGTCAGATGGATCCAAAATTGGTTAGAAAAGTGGCTGCACTTCAGACTGGAAAGAGGTCTTGAGTGGAATGCTCCAGGGTTCTGTACTGGGGCCGTTACTTGTCAACATGTTTATTAATGACTTACATGATGTGGTGGAGGGAATCTTTATCAAGTTTGCAGATGATACATACCTTGGAGGGACAGCTAACATATTGGAAGCATTCAAAAGGACTTCTGATAAACTAGAAATTTGGGTTGAAATTACTAAAAGGAAATTCAACAGAGACAAACGCAAAATTTTACTTTTAGACCTCAAAAATCAAATGCACAGTGAAGGGGTGAGAGATACTTGGCTTGGCCATACCACATGTGAAAAGGACCTTGGGATTATTGTTGATCACAAGTTGAACATGACACAGGAGTGTGACCCTGCAGCAAAGAAGGAAAACGATATGTAGAACAAATAGCCCCCACTATATTCTGTGTTGGTCAGGCATCACTTGGACTACTATGTTCAGGTCTGGATGTCTCATTTTAAGAAGGATATAGTCAAATTGGAATGGGTTCAGAGAAGGGCAACAAGGATGATATGAGGGATGGAGTATAAATTATACGGAGTACAAAGGTTGAAGGAGCTGACATGTTCAGCTTGGTGAAGAGACTAATGAGCAGTGACATGAATTCACTCTTTGAATACCTCAAAGGTTATCACAGAGAGGAGAGTGTGGGCTTGTTCTGTGCTGCCTCAAAGGGTAGAACCAGGTCTAATGGTTTTAAGTTACAAGATGGTAGATTTCAATTGAACATTAGAAAGAACTTCTTGACAGTAACACTGGGTCTGTAATGGAACCAACTGCCTAGAGAGATGGTAGAGTCTCCTTTTCTGGAAGTTTTCAGAAGAAGCTGGACAGCTACCTGCTGGAGATGCTCTAGTTGGAGATCTTGTACTGAGCAGGGGATTGGATTTGATGGCCCACAGTGCTCCTTCCAACTGGATTCTACTATCTTTTTGATGTCACATGAAGCACATTCTTTCTTGTCGAGTATCAATGATATGTAATTGCTTTGAGCATTAATTCTTCCTTTGAATTAGAAATTTTAAAAAATTGGCTGCTTAAAATAACTTTTACTTTTTTCCAGTTGGTTTTTTTGGGGGGGTACATGTGCCATTCTAAGCCTCCTGAAAGCCTCTACAATTTGGTAGGAAGTCAATCTCATAAATAAGTAGACAGTTACAAATACTTCATACTTATTTTATTTTTGGGCTTTACATCTATACTGTGATGATTTTGATGTCCAGATAGGGCAGTGGGCAGACGTTTCTCATAGCAGCTTTGTAGTGAGGAGAGCTTTCAAGGTAAAAGTGCTGACCAGAGGGATCTCTGGCTGAAGAAACTCACACTGGATTAAAGTGGGAATGGGGGAATCAACCATTAGGGCCCAAAATTCTTATTATTTGTATTTGCTCATGAGTAAATACACAATGAATGAGAAGGACCAAGGGAGTTACATCTTTCTTTGCTGTGAAATGCATCTGTTTTGATCTGAGGCTCTGACTACCCCATGCTGGCACCTGCTTTTTAAAAAACCCTTAAACAAAACTTTGGAGTTACAAAAGTGAAGAATTCTTCTGATTAAAATGGATGAACAGAAACCTCATCAGCCATCTTTCTTCTGCGAGCAAAAGCCAAGTAAGTGTATTTACCCCATAACATTGGAATAAGAGTGGGAGTTGACATGGTTAAGAGAACAATTGAGGATTTAAGTGCATGTATTTTCATGGATAGACTGAACTTCATCTTATTTACAAGACTGAATTTGATTTTAGCAATGAGAAACTACAGTTGTGAGAACGTGCAGGCATTAAAAAAAGATTGAGTTGATCTTGAAATAATTCCAGTGGTATAATCAGAACTCTAGCCATATATAGTTGGGATAATTTGTATTTCTACTTAACACCCTGGATGAGAAAAAGGCTAAAGTGCCTGATATTTAGATTTAGACTATTTCTTAACTTACCGCACCATTTCACTTTCCAGTTACGATTAGCATCTACACCATGGCAGTGGAACCTTGAATTCTTTGATCTTGTTTTTCTCCAAAATCGATCCTACGCTCGGATTTTATAAAATACCCATAAGTAAAACAGTATCTTATGCATTTACTATACATACAAACATGAAGTCCTTAAACTGTGGTTTTTAAAAAGCATATTTAAATATAAAAAGGGGGAGTTGAGAGGGATTCTAGAAGGGCCTTTAAGACTAAGTAATTTTAGCATGAGTTGTTAAGAAATTTAATCTAATTCTTCAGATGTACTAACAAAGTACAATATTAAAGCTGCAGGTATTTAAGCAGAATACATAATTGTGGGGGTGGCGTCAGAGTGCAGTGGGATACAGAAACGTGCAAACTGTCACTCTGGTCATAAATCCTCAGAGTTGTATAAGATGCTATAGTGCTGTCAAGCAGCTGGCCTGTTTTCAGATGTCAAAGCAATACATCTGGCTCATTGTTCCTTAAAGTAGCAAACTGTTGTTATACTGCAACTGTGATGAGAACTTGCATATTAATATATGTAGTGTGGTAAAAATGATTATTTCTGTTCCTACCTCTGCTACTGCATGGGAATTTCTGAATACATTTCAATTCAGCACTTTCTTTTTCTGATCTTGTTTTTAAATAATTCACTGGGCTATGTAAATAAATTTTCTTTGTGTGATACTAATACCTTAATGCTGGGAAAATATTACTTACGTGGGTCCAGCTAAAATGGTATCCATCCACATTAAAAATAGGCATGATGTAGAAATACAGTTGATTCAGCATTTTTCTCATGGCTGGATCACTCTGGTATGTCTGAAGAGCCTATGAATGAGCACAAAGTTGTTGAAGGAATGTTTATGCTTTTTCACAGAAACAGCCTAATTTCATAATCCAAGGCTGGAAAATGAATGACCCTCCAAATATTGGTAGACTACAACTCCCGTCAGCCTTAGCCAGCACACCAATTGAGGAATGATGGGAGTTGTGGTCCATCAACATTTGGAGAGCTATATGCCCTGCCATAAGCTGCAAGGGAAGCTGACCTATACTTTAAATCCCACTCACATAATTAAAATAATGGGAGAAATTAAGATAATGGAGGAATTGTCATCATGAAAACAGCTCAGGAAATTGCTAACCCTGCTTCCAACAGCTGCTATCTTCACTTTCTCATTCTTCCCCTGCTTCCATGGTTTCCTTAGGGGAAAAAAATGTCGATAGTCTAAAGGATGACATTTTAAAATGTATATCACATCTAGTGGATCCTCTTTCATGGAGAAAAAAATATATGGTGGGCTCTAAATTTCCATCAGGTTCAGAAGCAATATCCTTCTCAGTATCAGTTGCTAGGGAGTAACAGCAGGAGTGGGGTGTTACTTTCATGTTTTACTTAAGAGCTTCCTGGAAATACGTGACTGGCCATTGTGAGGAATGGGATGTTGGGTTAAATAAAACCTTCGTCACATCTTGCTTTTTTGTTCCTATGACCCTTCTGATTTGGTACAGAAATTGTCTTTCCCCCCAAGAGATTTCTAATGCCTTTAGGTGGCTTTAATGGTATGATATAAACAATATACAAGTGTAAATGTCAACATGCATTCTCTGTCCCATTTTCTGTGTAATCTGTGAAGGGTAAACATACCTATCTATCTTCCAAGAGTGGGAGGGAGAAATAGGTGCATGTATCATTATTTTATTCTATTTTATTTCACTTAAAGCATTTCTTCATCACCTTACAGTGTGTTGCATCCCTTGAAGTGATTACAACAAATAAAAACATTTAGAAAATTAAATACTACCAGATGCTATGCTTCAGCTGTCAATATATTTATAAATAAAGGTTCAAATCCAATTTTAAGTCCTAAGCAGAGTAGACCCACTGAATAAATAGAACTTATAAATGCTGAGTTACCAAATTGTCAATAGTAAGTATACCTTAGTTGGTACTAAAAATTGTTCTAGAGGGGTCTTGAGCAGCTCTCTGACTATTTTTGACCAAACACTAGATTGCCAGCTAGCTCCTTGTAGTCAGCCTTATCTATATGAAATCTATACATACTGCAACCACATGGGATAATATCCTTGGGAAGTGGCCCTGAGTCCTATGCAACCTAAATCCTACACTGGTTTCAAAATGCATAAGAACAATATCACATTAAATACCTATGATAGTGTGATTAATTAGCACTTCAACACTATGGTTCTTGGTTCCTGTTTTTCATTCTTACTGGAACAGCATGGAACCAGACCACCTGGAAACAGCTCCTGCATGTCTGAGTCTGGCATATGTCAACACAAAATAATGAGATGTGAGATCCTTGAGTACTGTTAACAAGCTTTAGACAACTAGGTTCAGTGCAGGCTAATGGGTCTCTGAACATCAGTAGGAGTCAAGAATGCTGAACTGAGTCTTTAGCATATAGGAGGAGTATATTTTCTTTGCAACAAATAGTGCAAATAAAGTATGACTAACAGTATTAAAATCTGAATGGATTCAGAGATATCTCTGTCTCATTGATGAATAATTTCACAGGATTCTGGTCTGACAATTGTTATTTGAACATTTCTTCTATATGTAGAAGTTGCCGGAAAGATTCTTCTCTTTATCACCATCATCATGTTTAATGACACAACCCTTGTGTCATAACTGGTCTAATTCAGAGTTAAATTAAATGGTAACCTCTCAAATTAATTGCAGAGACCACTGAAAAAATAACAAAAAGTTAAAACTATTTTAACATAGTCACTTGCTGATATGTAAGAAACACATTATATTTAGGCTTCTTACAGACATGTAAACGGTCTATTGGACTTTCCATTGATTTCTATTTCTGGTCCACTTTCCACTGATTTCCAGTAGCAGCTGAAGCTTGCAAACATTCTGTCATAAGGCCAAACTGCTTAAAGTACACTCTCTTAGTCCAACAAAATACAACGAAAGTACGGGTCACTATAGAGTGATCTCGAATTTCAAGGAATGAGTGACCGGTGCAATAGGCAGAGTTGTGAAATTGTGATGTCCTAGGCCAATAGTCAAGAGTTCAAACAAGAGCACCTGAGTACCACTTTCTGAAATTATCCCTCCAAGAAAGACTGAAAATGCTATTAAAGGGTGCTTGCAAATTCCATCCCAGCCTAGCAGTCCAGAAGCCTATAATAGTGAAGGGTATAGAAAGCCCCAGAGTTGCCCAGCAGAACCAGCAAAGACATAACTTTCTTTGTCCAGTTGTTAGCACAGATCGCCTACAAGTTCTGTTCTGTAAGCAGGTCTAAAGCTGGGTTCAAATAGATAACATGAACTGTCCTGGCAATTATGGAACATTACACTGTTTGTGAAATTGACACTGGAACATCGTTCATTCAAATGGAATGTAGAGATAATTAACCTATATTAATTTATATGGCACAGCTTTATATTTTTGCCAACAGGAACAGGGCTTGTTGGGCGCCTCTAGCTATTCATAATAGAGGAAAATACTCTAGAAGGTGAATGGCTCAATCGCTAAAACCAACTTGAGTCCTTCCTTGGGAGAAAAAAATGGGATATCATTGTATTATTACTTGTACTGTTTCTGAGTTCTCAAATAAAAGGTTAAAGTAAACAGAACAAAACTATTGCCCCAAAGGCATAGCAAAGTTCTATAATTTACAAAAGCAAGTTTGGCATGCCTCCTCGTGGTGACATCTGGGTATTGCATTTCATCTTTGAAGAACTTACATAAACAAACGAAGTTGATAACCACCTTAACAACTTATACATTTATTGCAATTTACTCTCCCTTCTCTTTTTTAAGGAAGTCAGAGGCCTTACAAAGCATGTCCCTCTTTCTACAGGGTTGTTATAACAAGGGATAGGTTAATCTGTGAGATGATGACTGACCCATGGGGATTCCGTGTCATGACTGCAGAGAGATATGAATCTAGCCTCCTCTGTCCTACTCCAATTTTTTAACTATTCTGTAGGTCTAAAAAAGCTAGAATGTCAGCAAGCCCAGTCCCTCCTCCTAGATGCAATCCTCTGCACATCAGCACACCACAGAATAATATTCAGAAGCTATAAAAAGAAAATATGAACTCTTGCTGCACCTTTAACATTTATTTTAGCACAAACTTTCATGGATTATAGTATCTGTCCTCACATGCAGGATGAGATATTCAAACCAGAGAGACAGATAGAGAGATGGGGGTGGAATGGGAATGAAATAGGATACAGAAAATGACTAACTGTGGTCATAAATATGACCAGTATTGTTTTGCTTCATCATTCATTTGAGGAAGTGGATTGCAATCCATGATAGCTCACACTAAAATAAATCTGTTAATATTAAAATTGACACGATCCCTTTTTTCTTTCCACAATGAAATAAAATAACCCACATATCTTTATAAAAATCAAGATCTATACTACTGTGTGGATAGCATAAGCCAAAACTATCTGGCAACACAAGAAATAGCTTGCAGTGATACAAACAAACCAATTTAGCCAGATGAGTTAAACCATTTCCCTCAAGGGTCACTAATGAAGTGCATTTAGGGGAATATTTTTCCTTAAACGTTGTAGACTTTCCCCAGAACAAAATCTATGCACCAAATATTTTACAAGGTTCTCTGCTGGCAGTAATTTATCTTTGTTTCTATTACTGGGGTGCCCCAGAGTGGATATCAAGGCTGAACTATTGCAACTCTCAGTAGTAGATTCATTGCATATGCTTCCAGTGAGAGGAAGCAATGCATCTAAGTGGAAAGCTTTTGCAAGATTTGGTTCATTACTCCTGGGTCTTCTGAAGCTAACCATATTTTATAGTTTTTTCTTGCTGGGTGAGCACTTGTAAAGCAATATTGGCTAAGGCATATTTCTAGGACAAAGAAGAGCAGCTGATGAAATAACATAAACAAAAATTTGTCAATCCTTACCTCTTTCACAAACCACTGGCAAAAGGCTGGGCCAATCCATTCTCTTGCATGAATGCCACAGTCTATCCAGACAGCTTTCTTGTAACCCCGTGATCTTTTGCCTAGCTGCAGTTGGAAAAATGAATAAATGCGGTCAAGAAAAAGACACTAGGATTGAAAGAGATGTGTAGGCAAAGTATATGTGCTGCAAGGGACTAGTGTTAACCTAGTGGACTACTATAGTTCTTTTTCTGTAGAACATCTGAACACCATAAATTATTTCTGATAGTTCCAAAAGAATTTTACTATGCATTATGCAAGAATAATATTGGACAAAAAAATTAAGTTTAAATCCTTCACTGGGGCAGTGTATTATTTTTACAATCCTAGTCTTGATTGATTTTGCATATGTCCACTGGTTACATAAACCATAGACATATCCATCTATAATTTGCAGGAGAGATACTTAGGAATCATCCAAAGAAATGAAACACATATGTTACTAAGACTGAAAACAAAGAAGGAAATGTCAACCTGACATTGCAGATGATGTATATGTACGTGTGTGTGTATTATGATCTGTAAGCAAATGATCTAGATAGTGAGTTTGGATGTGCAGGACCATTCCTGTTTGACATAGCTGAGACTGATACTGCGTGTGTGTATTGATGTATGAAGGGAAAGAAGAAAGTCCTAGAAAAATAAATGTCAAAAATTCCCAGTAGCCCATGTTTGGTGTGTGTGTGTGTGTCATCCTGCCACTATGGGATGATGAGTCTTCATGCTTGGACCACAGGTGTTAAAAGTGCCAACAAACTCAAGAATGTGAAAGGATAGTGCTTACAAAAGGTACTTTTTAATAATATAGCTCCTACAGTCTTTCAATCTACATGCTGAGATTTATAAAAATTAATATTTTGAAGCTCTTGACTGGGGTATCACTACTATTTCCCCAACAGGTCAAAAGATGAAAAGGCCATTTCTACAAAAAATTACTACTGTACTTGGCCTGATTAATTCTTAAGATGGTATAGGAACTGTCTCAAAAAAACAGAGCTGATATAAGGTCAGCACTGAAGTGAATCTTGTAAAATATCCCAAGCACCATCAGACCATTCGGTAACAGTTACTACACTGACATCTGACTGGGGCTACTGGACTTTAAAATGGTTTTTATAGGAAATGGAAGACTATATATTAGATTTTGCTTCTAGGTGGGTATATCCCTGGGCATTCATATTCTTATGATGGCTTCACTAATACTGATAAATTGAAATTTACCTTTAACACAAAAAGTGGTCTTCCTTCATATGACTTGCCAACAGAGAACATGTAAACAAGATCTGAATGAGTTTTGTTCAGATGATACATCCAACTTTGAATCTGAAAAGAAAGAAGTAATAGAACATGTGAATTTGTATGAATAACTTCCATTAGCAGAAATATGAAATATGACAAATGAAACGAACTATCATGATAAGTAGGATATAAAAAGTTCTTTAGAGGTTTTCCTTCTCTACTATTTCCTATCTTATACACACTTATATTAAAGGTTCCTATAATATTTATTTATTTGATTTATATCTCTTTCTCTATGTAAGATCTAAGATGGCCACTGTCTACATCTGTCTCTACATATCAACAGCATTATGTGTTTGCTAGTTTCCCGGCATCTTCTTATTTATCAGTAAGAGCATGCAGCAGCAAATATATGAGATACCATTTTAACATCACATACTTCTTCCAGTGAATGATATATTTCATAGCTGTATTCTTGCAATGATCTACGATTTCTAGACTTTGAACCACTTTGATTTTCCACTGCTTTTTGAAGATCAGATATGAGGACTCTGTATCAAAAGAAAGTAACTCAAATAAATACAGAAAATGGTACTGCAAACAGAAAACAAAAACAAAACACACATAAAAATAGTGAAAAAACATGTTTTAATGGCAAATCCCTATAAGCAGGCTAAGATAAGGCAATATTGATGTAAATAGATTTAGGAACTACAGTTGGCCCGCAGCATTCACTAGAGTTAAGGGTGCAGAACCCCCACAAAAGTGGAAAAAATACAAATACCAGAATGTGTGTGTATGTGTCTGTGTGTCTGTCGGAAGGGGGCCAAGGCATGGTGGTCACAGTAGCACCGAGGGTCAAAACTAGGTCAAGGAAAGGACAGAGAAAGGGGTGTGTTGGCATGGTGTCTCTATACTTCCTCTCTCTTGCCCATCTCCTTCCTTGGGTGTGCGTGAGGGGGTCAGATTGGGCTGTGAGCTGTTCTTAGTTGGCCGACAGCAGCTGGTAGAGGAGCAGAAGGAGAACCAGGGGTGGGTTTTTAAATGGTTGTGCAGCCTGATCAGACCCTCTGAGAGGGACAGTTCCCCTGGAAAAGAAGCACCTGAAGTGGGGGGCAGGGGGAGGAGTTGGAAAAACTTGCAAATAATCAAATCTGTGTAAGTTAAACTTTCAAATGTGGAGGGCCAACTGTATTTACTTTACTACTAAAACTGGCTTTGGAACTATTTTGTTACTACATTACATTCAAACAAGTCAGGTATTTTCAAATACAACATTACTTTGAAAAATGCAGGAAGCATATTTTTAAGTGAATAAAATTATATAAACAAATTGGTCACTGTTTGAAAAGACATTTCAATCTGTCATCTGTATTTTAAATCTCAAATTATGCTTCAATGTAATAATTTGTACATTGTATTGCTGGATTCTGCTTCACATTCTAAGAAGGTTTATTGTATACATGGAGGATAATCTATCTCTTATTAAAAATTTAAAAACATTAATTGTTTCATTTTAAACAACAAAAACAGAAATAGCCCCAAATTCACTATTTTGTTGCATTATATCCAGAAGAACTATCTCCTCTATTCAACTTTGGCTAAATTTGTTAAGAGCAGCAGCATGTCCATTTTATAGTGAGGTATATAAACTGCGACAACAGTGCAGTGTTACCAAACACAGCAATCTGCTGGTATTTCAAGAATATAAATGGACAGGAATGTGAAAGATTGGGATCCAAGGTGTACCTGAAGTTAGAGTCTGAAGGGCCAAAATCCAGTTGTTAGTGCCAACTAGATCAGAATAATTAGAACTTCCATAAGTGTTGAATCATTGAGTTCTCACTGAGTAAATAGGTTTACTCTAGTTGGGGCTAACTTATAAATCAACCCTGTGTTTAACTGATGGATATTTGAGATACTGTAACCTATAACCAATGTTTAGTCCTAACTAGAGCAAACTCACTGAATCAATAGAATGTACAGGTAAGTTGATTATGATATTCCCATTGATTCAGTGGACCTATTAATCAGAGTTTACATGTGGATTTGCCAAGAAGGAGATATTAGTTTAGCCCAAAGGAAACCCTAGCAAGTAGCTTACTAAAATCTTACTAATTTTACTTCTTGTGCTCAAAAATGCTATTTTTTAAGCAGTCAGGCCTATAGAGAAAATCTTCAGTATGTTGTGGCAAAACCTTTTAAAAACTCAACACCACACATGCATTCAGGCATGCACACACACAAATGAGCACATCTTTCAGGAGTCTGAATGCAAATGTGGAAGTTGCTAGAGCTACACACCATTTCTTTCCATCGAATAGACAAGTTTCAAAACAACATTACATTCTGTGATATATAGGTGCTTCCTGCAGGAAAGCCCCACAGTCAGAAGGCTGTGTGCATCTATTCAATTCTTCTGTCTTTTAACGTTTTAACAAACAACAACAACAACAGATTGGAAATGTGTGGAAAAACATGGAACACATTGTAATCTGGTTTTCCCATTAAACTTTGTGAATGCTGACAGATGATTGCACAATAAAAACTTGGTCTAGGAACATCCCTTTAAAAAAAGTTTGCTATATTTTAAAATAACAGCAATATTGTATACCTATTCTAATGCACATTGAGTATAGAAATCCTGATAAGGTAAAGTTATTTGCCCAACTTAACTTCATTAACATGTAAATATTTATCTCCAGCATTATTCTTCCCATCAGAGAGAAAAAGTCATTCCACATTGTTTAAAAATATATTGTGGTATGATAAATGCAATTCTTAAAGAGTAAAGAAAGAAGTACCGGAATTCATCATAATAATTGTGTTGTTGTCTGTTTGATGGACAAGAACTAACTAGTATATTTTAGTACATAATTTAGAAGCATGTGGCATCTTGTCTCCATAGCATACTTACATATAACACTCAAGTACAAATTAAGCAGACTATAGAACTAGAAGCGACAATTACCACTTATCTGAAAAAAAGAAGGAAGCCCCTAAGCACTGGGAAAACTAGTCTGCATTCAAATGGAGACTATTTAACTAAAACATCTGTCTGAGAGAGGACAGGTCTTGCATGTTTCCATTCAAATAACAATTTTAGGTACTTAAGCAACTATAACTGAAAAGACACAATAGTAAACTGATTATATTTTTAAATAAACCTGATTTAAGTCAACACACAAGGCCCCACCGAGACATTTCAAAAGTAAAAACAATGCTTACGTATATTGGATGTTTGCTTGTTGCAGAAAGGGTAGAAGAATTTGTGAATTGTTTCTTGATACCCGTACATCTGTCACTGCACCCTTGGAGATGTAGGAGATGCTGCCAGGCTGCCACAGGTCCACCTGTAGTGCAGGAACCAACCTGTAATTCATATTTATTCAGTCTAGATTGGAAACATCCACATGTTTAATATATCAAAGCCCCTATTCTATTTACAGATTCACCCCAGAATTATTAGTAAATAATGTGTGGGGATGAATTTCAGCCTGAGAAAAGATTGAATATTGGAATTTAGTATTTTAGACTTTAGCATTAAAAATTAAACCTTAGAAGTAGAATTGCTTCAACTGATACCATCATTGTACCACTCAGTTTCCTCTAGGACAGTGGATCTTAGTCTTTTCTTTACCAGGGACCCCTTGTAAATATAATTTGCTACCAGGGACCCCCAAGACTTAATTCAAGAGTTAAATATTTAAATCTATATTTAAATAATCAAAAATTTATTTATTTATTTTAAGCTTCTAGAGACTAGAATTCAAATCCCCTAGAGTCCCCACTTATTCTTCAAAACTACTTTTTAAAAGTCTTATCTCTCTAGGGGAAAAGGGAGAATTTTGGTCAAAACCCCCCACTGTGGGTAAAACGGACATAGTTCCCAAGTCCTCCAGCCCACTCCTCAAAGAAAAATACAGGTGGTATAATTCAACTACTGTTCAGCTGCACTTTAAAGCTCTACCACTTTGGGGAATTCATCAATGTCTCATCCCAATATATGATTAGGCATTGTATATGCCTAAGCACCTTAAAGACATCAGATCTCATCTGATCTTGGAAGCAAAGCAGGATCAGTCCTAGTTAGTACTTGGATGGATGGGAGACCACCAACAAATGCCAGATGCTGTAGGCTATATTTCGGAAGAAAGAACTGGCAAAACTACCTCTGAGTATTCTTTGCCTAAGAAAACTTTATGAAATTCATGGGATAACCATAAGTCAACAGAGGACTTGATGGCACACAGACACATACACTATCTGAACTAGTTTGCCTTTGAACAAAATGGGAAATGTTGTATTGTTGTTGTGTTACTTCAAGTCATTTCCAACTTATGGTAGCTCCAAGGCAAATCCCAATGAAAGTGAGAGAAGTAAAAGGATGATTTGTCTGAAGAAAATTTCATATGGGAGGCAGTAGGCACAGGCCCTTTTCGCACAACGTTTTTGAAGTGAAAGGACCCCTTGAGCACCACATAAATGTGAGGAGCGGTCTGCATGACGCACTCACATTTACGTGACTGTTACTGCGGTCCAGGCCTACCTGGAGATAGCAGTCGATATCACTTTGATATCAAACAATTTGGCTTTCCTCTGCCACCCCGCTCCACATGTTTGCAAGGCCTCCAGACAAGCATGTAAACAGGCACGGCTGATCATTGCTGGACATTCCATTCTCCAACCAGGCAGGCCGGACAGAGCCGGTTCATCGCTTCAGGGACCTCTCCGGCAAACACCTCATTGCATATGCGCGATACTAACAAAGGCTCCCTGCCCTGAGTTGGTAACCTGACAAAGCTGTACTAAGTGCTCTGTATTTGCATACTGGCTACACTATTGTTAATTCGGCTCTAATTCAATCATGCTAAAATCTGACCTTTCCAAGGCTTTGTCCCGCGCCCAAAACACATTGTTCTCACTGAGTAAGGTATGGCCTGCAGTCACAATTCACCCTATAAAAACCCCTGATTCTGAGACCTTCCTGGGATTGCTCTGAACTTCCAGACTGCCTTGTTGCCGCTTTGTCTGGCGAGCTATCCCCTCAGTCCCATGTACTGAGACTCCATACCGATGAACTCAATCTTCTGACCTCTCCAGGACTATGAGACAGGTGTCGTATCACCCATTTCCCTCTAAAAATCCCTATTTCAAATCAATCTCTGATTCCCTTAGCTATCTGTGTGACTGTGGTGTCTTTAATATTTGTCTGTACTTAATAAAACATCATTTTTGCTATTTTAAACCGTCTGATTGCTCGACTGACTTGACACCGTAGATGCTGGGTTGCAAGATCCTGCTAAGTTACCCTGCCTCTCGCTAGCCTTAGTGAGTGCTCCAGCTAATTTTCCCCAAAGTTGTGTTGTTGTTTGGTTATTTAGGTGTCCCTCCCGGGACCCCCAGAGATCAGGGTAACACGACGCTCAAGGGCCTGACACGGACCGTGCATGCACCTTTTCATTTTCAGCTCAAAGCTGAAAATGCTGCGTGGTCGCACATTGCTTCGCAGCCCTGCGCGCACTTACCTGGTGTGCGGTGCATTGGGAGCCAGGCTGGTTGCGCATCCTCTCCTCAGTGCAGCCTGGGAGGTCCCAGGCTGCACTGCGAATGGAAGAGGCGGGGCGCTCACGCAAGGAGGAAGGAGCTGTGGAGCCGAAGCAGCAGGGATGCCGCAGCATTCCTTCCAAGCCTTCTCCCAACTCAGCAGCGCGAAAAGGTAAGGTGCGAAAAGGGCCATAGTGTTGACTGCTCACAATTTATGTGACATCTAACATAATCTCGCCTCTTGCAGATCTTTCCTGTGGTATATCTAAACACATCTATTAAAGAGGATTATTCAGTTGTACAGCCCAATGAAAAAGATTTCAGGGTATCCAAAACCTTGGAATTGCTATTGACTTTGTGGCTCTGGAAAACCATTGCAACAACTGAGCTCATCAGACTTCCTAACCAAAAGTTTCTATGAATTTTGTTGTGTTCCAGTCATAGGATCCTCCAACGACATGACAAAATGGTCTCATTTTTTGAAAATGAAGAACATACATTCTTATCAGAGCAACAAGACAAAACTATAGATCTACTGCATAATATGAGTTTAGTACTATACAATAAATCAGATTTCTGTGTCCTTCATAAAAATCCATGAGCAGAGGAGTAAAGTTGGTGTTATTTGTAGTTCATATGCCTCATCTTCTAGTGTTTAGCATGGAGAGCATTTTAGGGCAATTAATTTGATTGTACAGCAATGAAAAAAAGCATTCAAAGAGCACATCCATTTGCCAGGAAATACTTTAGAAATCTTGTTCAGAGTGGATGCTTTTAGTAGAAATCAAAAAAATGCTAAGGGTCACAGTAAAAAATAATTAATTAAAACTAAACTATTTGTGGGCTTCCATTTACTTAGATATAAACAAGTTCACTCTTGGGGGAACTCTCAACTTTATTACATTGGTTTTAATTTTCTTTTCTTTTTTCCCTTTAGAAGGATAGAATCTGCAAATATGTCAGGATGATTTATATTTACAATAAATATCAGAAGCACTCTCTAAGTGTTTCTCAAAACATTCCTGCTTTCTCACTTCTCACATTGAGCTTGAAGGTAAGCATAAAACATCAAAGGATATATGATTGAAGGTAATTTGTGTATTACTGCTATCCTCTGACTCTTTATTTCTTCTGCTTATTGCTTTTCCTTTGCTGATAGATTTGTAGAGACAGAAATATGTGATTATTTTCTATGAGCCAGAAGGGCTATCACACAGTTTGTTGATTAGAAAACATACACTTGGTCCACTGAATAGATTATTGAGAAAGTCATGGGTAGACATTATTATCTGTCTGTCTATCTGCCTGTCAACTATGATCAAATATATCCTGATTTAAAAATACAGAAATTGAGTTGTGGACCTTAAGAAGGCAACATCAATTGTTTGACACACTTTGTTGTTATGTATCTTCAAGTCATTTCTGACTTACAGAGACTTGAGGTAGGTTTTCACAGGGTTTTCTTGGCAGAATTTGTTCAGAGGCAGTTTGCCCTTGCCTTCCTCAGAGGCTGAGAGAGTGTGACTTACCCAAGGTGTCACTCAGTAGGTTTCCACGGCCAAGTGGAGATCTGAAACTTGCTCTCCCAGTATCCTAGTTCAACACTCAAACCTCTACACCACACTGGCTCTCACACTAGCTGTGTAATAGTCACAGGACCGCCGCCAGCTAAGCCACCAACATCCCTATAAAACTCATACAGAACTCAAGTGGCCTACAGACCTGTTTTACCGTGGCCTGCCTTTCTCTTTTTTTGCAAATTATTTGTAGACAATGTATACCTTGCATTAAAGGTAGAGGCAGGACAGACACTGGTAAAGTGTATGCCTTTGATACTATACTATTTATGTTTATATTTATATTTATACTTTGCTAATGCTAACAGATGTATGTATATCACATATGTAGATGAATTTTCAAATATGGTCATTGACCGCAATAAAATGATTGATTGATTGATTGATTGATTGATAAAAGTTCCCAGTTCAATCCCTGGCATCTTCAGTTAGAAGAATCATGTAATATGCAACATGAAAGAACTGCTTCTGGCCCTTGACAGTTACAGAAGGCAATATTTGGCTATCTCAGAGGTTGACAACTTCCCTGGGCCCAGAGGTCATATATACACACAATGAACTGGGACGCCACATTTTCTCTCACATCCCCACCCATTTTTTAAAATTACATAAAAAGCATGCGTGTCTATGTATCTACAAGCACCCTGCCTCAGGGATATGCGTGAGAAAAGGCCATTTCACCAGATTTTGGAACCCTTTCTGGCCTGTTTTAGGTCAAAGAGAGGCCTCCCCCAAACAGGAAGTGGTAGGAATTCATTTCCTTTACATACATACATACATACATACATACATACATACATATATATATATATATATATATAAATAAAAAGCCCCTACCAGCCTAAAACTGCTTTGAGAGTAGGGAGAAAGCCTGGCAAAATTGTGCCTATAGTTCCTAGACCATACAGGAGAGATCTTCAATTTCAAAAATGGAAGCATAGGTAGTTGTCAGCATCATGTCACATGGACAGTCTGAGTAAGCACAACCAGACAATTTCTTAAGCTATAAATTCCCATTCATAAAGCTTTTACATGAAGATAACTCCTTCCAACTAGTGGAAGACTATAGGTATTTCATTGGAAAGAAGGTTTTTTTTGTCTAAAAAGGTTATTTTTTTGTAACTTTACTAGGTGACAGATGATCAATGATTTTTTCTGTCACAGTTCAAAAATCCCTAATGATAGCATCTGACTGTACTTATCTTACATCCCCAGCAAAGTTAGTCACTGCAAAGAACAAATATACCTGAAGTTGTTGAGACAGGATCTTCAGTGTCTCTGCTTCCTTTTCATTCTCTGGAACAACCCGTATCACCTTATCCCTGTTTAGAAAACACTGAAATTAAGTCATAATGTTTTTCCTGTCAACAAATGTATGTTAGAAAACAATTGTTGCCTTGAAAGAGGAACAAGATACTATAGTTGGCATACCATAGGAAGCCTGACTAGATAATGAACATGCTTTTTTTTAGCCTTCATAATTATTTACTAAGAATAATTATTTATTATGCCAGTCTGGATCAATTAATTTACTTCACTTTGGTACTGTGAAAAGACAGGTACAACAAACTCATCTTTGCTTACACTTGTTAGCTGTAGACACTACCCTAAAAAACTCTTCCTTTTGGGGTCGAGACTTCCTCTATGGAGCTATCACCTTACTGGTTCTGGTTTCTTTTGGCTTGTTCTTCGGCTCTGATTCACTGGGTTCTTTAGCACAACTCTTAGCTCTTGGTTCCTGGCTTCTCCCTGACTGCCTGCAGCCCAGTACTGTACTCACATCGTGCTATGAATAAGAATCCCATTTGCTAGATATGCTTACAGGCTGAATACAACATATAAACTTATATAAGTAAATAGCTGTTGTCTGGACAGGAAATGAAAAGTAATCAATTTCAGTAACAGAAACACTGTACTTTAAAATGATTTGCTTCAATAGATTTTCCTTGCTGTGACAAGTGCATTCAACTTATCCCTATTGGCTGTGACTCAGCATCTAGGTCATCTCCAGAATGAAGAAAGAAGATGCATGAGTATGACAACACAATTGGATTTGGTGGTGGGATTTCCTTGATGTATTGCTGGGAAATGCATCTACTCATAGCTCTAGCTATGTAGAGAAGGTAGCTTAGTTTGCAACATCTTGACATGTCTGCCAAACAACTGTTAATCCATCTGTTAAGCTCTGCCAAGTGTCTTCTATGCATGATTTGTGGGCATCACACTGGCACCTTGTTTAAAGTATCCATATTTTTTCCAGGAGACTGATTGATGAAGAGATTAACAGTGGCTATGAGAAAAGAGTTTCCTGCCAGTAGTATGCTAGCTGCTAACATCTAATCTAGTAAATTTAGTTATTACCTTAACACCTTATAACTTAAGGTTTAATCATTATCTTCATATAATTAAGGTTTAATTAAAGTGTGTTCTCTACAGTAATTGAAGTAACAGGAACTATTATTTTATAGTTATGGAAAATATCAAAACACTTGGGTGTACATAGGTATCTTCCCACTAAATCCCAACCACAGAGATTCCATTCAAAGAGTTAGAAATTACCTATTCAGAGCCCTGGTAGTAAATGTTGTCTAGCTGTGAAGCACTGGCATCTGCAAATATTTCATTAAGTTAAACCAGTGTCAGCTTGTCTGTAGGAGTCAAAACTATATATTGCATAATCATACAGTCTAGACCCAAACCAAGAGCTTCAGAAAGTTTTCTCTTCATTCTAAGAACCAGGTTTTTATAGTCATTGACCACAGCCCGAACATGTCCACAGTTGTGCTTTCCTTTGTATACCTTGCACCTACCCATGAGTCAAAATGCTCAATGTGAATGCAGGTTCCAGCACCCACAAATGCTCCACTGTCCTGCCCTATCATTCCCAAGGATTTATCAAGCACATGGTCTATTCCTTATGACTGCTGGCAAACTTACTCTGAGGCCAAACATAACTTCTGCATCCTGAGCTTCATCTTATATGTATTCCACAGCTACCTTATATACCTAGGGTAGATAAGTGAAGACCAGGGCCATTTTTCACTGCACTCTTATAGTGTGATTATTTCACTTTCAACATCCTATGAAATCCTGGGGTTTGCAGTTTAGGGAGGGGTCGGCCAGCCCCTCCCTAAACTGCAAACCTCAGGATTTCACAGGATGTTGAAAGTGGAATAATCATCCTATAAGAGTGTAGTGTGGAAATGGCCCAAGATAAATGAAAGCCAAGTTTCAGGTCAAAAGATATAAAGGAATCCTATAGCACCTTTGAAACTAACTGAGAAAATGACATTTCTAGAATAAGCTTGCATAGACTCTCGTCCACTTCATCAGATCAGTTGCATCTGATAAAGCAGGTTGGAGTCCATGAAAGGAATCCTTTATCTTTTTCTGCAAGGAAAGACTAATGTGGCCATATATTTCAATACTACTATAGTGGGAATGACAGCTCATGTCCTGTTGGAAAAAGGACTCTTCTGTGTCTAAAATGACAGGATATGTGGGGGTGAGGATGGGGAGATAGCAAAATTGCTTCCCTACCCTCTAGAGATGTTAGGGGAGCATTTTTTCTGAATTTTTAAATGAAATTATTTTGGTGTAATGGGGCTCCTGGGGGCCACAATAACTGTTTGAGCGCATATGCATGCAACCCAGGCACTTGCTGTGGTTTCTCCATCTCTCATCTTAAATATACCACTCACAAATTTCTATATTTCTGTTCATATTTCACAAACTCACTCTGCGGATAGTTGACATTAACAGACATTAACTTACTGTGTAAACATTGAAAATAAAAAGCATATACTACTCTCAAAGAGCATCAAAAAGACATGCTAATCATTACTGTAATATGTTGCAACACTCAGATTTTAAAGAAAACCCAGTATCACCTATTTCTTTAATCTCCTCTCTATTTTCCAGAACTTGGAAGTTACTTTTATAAAGAAATTAGTTGCAATTGTACTTCTAAAGCCAAAAACACTATTTGAGAATTTTTTTACTCTTCCCATTTCTCAAAAGTTAACTAAAATAGATACTGTTAATTGCTTTTTAAAATATCTGCATGCAACATGCTGGTGGCCTGCATACAAAAGGCATTCACCTCCCATCCACCTACAACAGAGCATAAACCAGCACCAGAAAGCAGATCACAAGCCCGCATATGAACCATGCAATATTCCTCTTCTACCATTTAATGATGTATAAACCAGTCTCCACCCATACACTCTATAAAAACACCTACTCTTAAAAAAAAAGTGATTTTTATCCCTCCGTATGTTGCAATCATTACATGAAGTTGTTATACTTTTCTTACTGAGAAACAATTTAGAAGTAACTTCCAAGCTGTTTACTTTTTAGACTATATGTTCAGTTCTGCAATTTTGCAAATATTAATAAAATGGGGGTGAGTATTTGGGATGGGAAGGAAACTGACTGTTCAGACTTTTGTTGTTAAATTATAGAACAAATAAAAAATTCATCATCTTATGCAATTAAATGTTAACAAAAGAAAAGCTAAGGACCATATAGGATTGCTCGTGCGATCGCTAAAATGTGCAGTGGTGAGATAAGGCATGTTTTTAACAGATATCATCTGGAAGAAACTTTTTAAATGCTTGATTTATGTAAAGTCCAGGCACTTTCTAAACTCCCTAACCACCCTAACTCAAAGGATATTGCAAATAATAAATGGACTTATACATATGCTAAGGTGACTAGTGACCTTCATAAGTCTCAGTGCCTATACATATGTCAAAGATTACCAGTTTGTGTGCTAAAACATTACACTTCTTCCCCTTATGGGCATTTGAAGAACCTTCTTGGGATATAATCCAAACTATATGTACTTGTCCGTTTGCTTTACATCATTTTGTATTTTTTTTTGTATTTTATCTGAATAATTTGTTTTCTAATTGTATTGTATTGTTTTATATATTTATTATTCCTTTCTTCTGTCTGTGTGTGTATACATATGTATTTTAGGTTGTATACCTTCAGCAGGGCCCACTGTTTTTTGGTTGTTTACATGTAAAGCATCACAAACATCAATAGTTCTGTTTAAATAAGCAAGCAATAACAGTAATTTTTATCTGTCCTTACTGAGCAACACCTTCCCTTTCTCAGCTTCAACATATCTAGCAAGTGGTGTTCCATTAAAAGGAGTGTTTTCATAGGATTACTTTAGGTTCAAGGCTTATCACACTTTTAAAAAAATAGCTGTTTCAAATATTGGGACGTCAAAAAACAAGTTATTTGCACCACTAGAAAATCTAGCTGTGTAAAGACTTGAGATGAATTCCTGATGTCAATTCTCCACAACCTCACACTTCGCATCTGCACAGAGCAAGCATAAATTGACACCATTTCTTTTGCACAGTGACAAATGCTTGGAGAAGTTGCAAGATACTTGAGAAGTAGGTTATATTTCTGGAACATTGTCAATACTCTTTGCGCTAAGGCCCTTTCTGCACAACGTCACTGTCTCATTTCTGCCACAAGATGGCAGTGGTTGGCAGGTTGCGCTTCCGAATGATGTTGTCACTGTCCTGCTGCCATCCTGTTGTAGAGCATTGCGCTTGCACAGTTTTCGCAAAACGGAAAAAATCCGTTTCACGTTTGCGATCGTGCGGTGCTCCCATCACTTCTGGCCATGTGGAAGCTAAGGAAGTGCATTGTCGATGCTTCCTTACGTAGCGCAACAATGGAAAAAGTCCAGCTGCACTGTGGAAGGAAGCCATTGCGTTCTCTTCCACATGGACCGAGTGGGTGAAGAGGGGAGCGTTGCTGATGTGCTCCCTTCTGGACCCAGGACTGCAGCAAGATGACGCAGAAGGTCATCATGTAGAAATGGCCTCAGTCTGGTAATTTATCACTACGGTATTACAGCTTGTTCGGGGAAGGAAATGAGTCAATTAAAATGACCTCCTTGATCTCTGGGCAGACAAAGCAGATAATGATACTTATTATTTAACCAATAAAGTCAGTGTGTTTATAATATACAGGGGTCTTAACATTCCTATTTAAGTGCTGGCAGTTCACACAGAACTGCCAGCACACACACAGTTTACACATGAAAACCTCTGTTTACTTTTGTTCATATAAACTGCCAGCAACTGAAGATAAGATCTTTTTGGTCCAAAATCTTGTTCTATATAAATTATGTAAGGTGAAACAACAATTGTTTTGGTTTTCAAGACTTTCAAAGCACTTTCTTTAAAATGAGTTACACATTTTGCTGGCATCCAACCTCACTGAAATAGCAAGCAATAATTACAGGACTGTACACAAATCCACTTTCCTGAAGAGCAGAAACAGATTTTCTTGCTATAGGACAAAGGTTTTGACTTTAAAAAATTAAGATACCTGGCATATTAATTTAAGTACTTCACTGGCAAATTTCTGAGGCTGGATTGAAACATTGGCCTTGTTTGGAGTGGCTTTGTGCCTATCAAATTGGCCAGCCTATTAGTACTGTGTACCTCTGAACAAGAACAGTGGGTACTATGATTCTCACAATGGGCCCCCAATCCACTTCTGCAAAGCTGTAGTCTTTCATAAAAAGAAATTATTGTTCCTTAATTTGGTTCAATGTGGAGATTTGTCTGTCTAAAAATGGTCCTCAGTGGGTTCAAAATCAAGATAGTTACTTGGAGAAGTGGGGATACTTGGTTTGTGTTTCACATTAATTACTTTTCAGGAGCATCTATGTACTTGTACTTGTGAGGGATTAACAATACAAACAAATGCTCTTAAAATGCAAAGCTTTCTTCAATTTTATTGTGAGCATTTCCAATGTACCCTGTTTTGAAGCTGCCCCACAATCCACAACCCCACAAAATGCCAACAAAATGAGATATGGTACTTCTCATGTTAATAAAATAACATCTGTCTTGCAATATATACATAGTCATTCTGAAAATGTATTACTTTTATTTATTTGCAACATTGTTTGTAAATTTTCTTCAGCTTCATGAAATACAATGTACACATTGTTGTTATACTGTTCCTCTGACTTATGTTGACTCTATTATAGGGTTTTCTTGGCAAGATTTCTTCAGAGGTTTTCCACTGCCTTCCTGTTGGGCTGAGAGAATGTGACTTGCCCATGATCACTCAGTGAGTTTCCATTGGCTGCCTGGGGATCTGAATCCTTTTCTCCCAGAATTCTAGTCCAACATTCAAACTGCTATGACACAATGGCCTTTATATAAAAATGTACATCAACTGCATTTCTTTCTCTAACCCATGAAATAGTTTATTTTGATATGAAGAGTAGTTAACTCTTTATCTATCTCTCTGCTTGCTATAAAGAGTAGTGTAGTTCATATACATCTATATCTTTGATATAAACAATATTCTCTCTATATTTTCTTCTTGTTGCTAGTTTGTTGGTAGTTTTATTTTGTTTATTCCTATCAACACAGCAAATTAGAGTTATATATGCAGTGTGTGTATGTATGTGTATGTATGTATATAGATATATATATACATTATACACTATTTTAGTGAACACTTTTTTGTTTGAATGATATGTTTTGTGGACACTGTCACCGGTCCAACAATGCCTTGTAGTGACCTTCTCTGTGTATTCTATCTAATACTGTGGGTCATCTTTCAATTTAAATTTTTTTAAATAAAATCCCAACCCCATAATCCTATTAAAGAACAAACCTGAGTGGGATGCTAATGTAGATCCAAAAGGTGAATGAAGTGCCGGTCTTCTATTTTTTCCAGAACTTAGAAAAGTCACTTTCTGATGACAACTTGCAGAATTTGTCAGCCATTAATTATCGCTCCAAAATTAGATGGGGGAGAGTTGTATTAAAGTTGTGTAAGAATAGATCATGACAATTCTTGTTTATATTTTCTTTTGCAACTGCAGCTTAATGGGCTGCAATCTGATAAACTGAGTACCAGATAAGGTGAGATATTATATTCAAGAGGAAAATATGCAGTAACATTCTTAAATAAGGTAGGGAGGAAAAAAAGACACCAGAAAGCATTTGTATTTGAAGTCATGATGCAAAATTGTCATCTCCTTCAACAAAAGTGACTTACATTTCAGAGTCACCAATTTATTCTCCACTAGCCCCTGAGTGATTTATTAATTTGTAAAGCTAAAATCAGCATATACTTAAAGCACATCAACATGTTCAGTTAAAAACAGGTCTAGTCACTTTTTCTTTTCTTTGCTGTTTGCACCACCTGCTGTAATCCACTTAATTCAGTAAAGACATCAGACAGATATATAGCTCTAGGCTCAGCCTCTATCATACTGATATTTCAGCCACCCACACATAATTTCATTAGGAAGGATTATATATGAGTGCCTCTGGTTTGATTACAGGTATTTTCTTCAAACTCATGACCCTAAGGGGAACCATTTAGTGCTATATATGATCTCAGTTATTTTACCCTAAAAGCTATGCTGAATTTGAGGGGAGGAGGAAGAGAGGGGGCAACAACCCTAGATTCTTAAAAACTCTTGACAATACCATGAAATGAGTGGTTGTTAGGGCAGACAAGGACTGCTTAGAATACTGTATGTAGGGTTGGTTTTTTTGTGGGGGGGGGTTGGTGGTTTTCCCTCCCTTTTTCTTTTTTCAAGCATTGGCTTGGATGCTGATTCCCATTGGATACAACATAAAATTAATAGTGCATATAACTACCTACAAGCTCAAGGCTGTATATGTTTGAAGTATCTCACCCATACGTCCTTCCAAACTAAACAAAACACAGAGCAAGGCAAGAATGAGCAACCTTTTTCAATTTGATAGCTGCATTTTATTTTGGGAAGGGTTTCAGGGAAGCGGTTGCATTCCAGAAGGCACAGGCTTGGACAAGAGCAAAATGGGTGTGGCCAAATACAATTCTTAACCAATTTGGACACTTTCTCCATGTGTGTGTGTATATGCCTTCAAGTTTCCTGTCACCTTATGGTGACCCCTTGATTTTCATAGGGTTTCCTTAGGAAGGAATACTCAGAGGTGGTTTTGCCAGTTCCTCTTTCTGAAATATTCCCTACAGCACCTGGTATTCATTGGCGGTCTCCCATCCAAGTACTACCCTTAGCTTCCAAGATCAGACAGGATCTGGTTCATTTGGGGTATTTAAGCCTATCTCATTTTTTCCATGGTATCTAACATTTCAAAGATGAAAACTGAGATGCATGTAGCTGAGCAACATCAGAGGGTACACAAGCAATGAGAGAGAAAATGTTATTAGGGGAGAAAAACACACAGAGCTACTATTTTAAGCAGAGAATTTGTGTATTGAGTTTGGGAAAGCCTGAAAAAAATTCCAAAACAACAAAGATAATACTCTGTAGGTGTGTATGTATTCATGCAGCATGATTAACAATAAGTATATAAATATACTAGTATATAATCAATTATTCTGAAATCAAAATAGTTGCTTCAAAACTACTCAAAATTACAACTTTCTCTGAGATCTACTGTTTAAACTCTGCATTCATGCCCAACCCCTTTGCCTAATGGACACTGTAGATCACATCATAGAACTGGAAACAGCCTCATGGGACATTAAGTCCAAATCCTTGCTCAGTACAAGATCTCCAGCTAAAGCATTCTCAGCAGGTAGCTGTCCAGCCTCTTTTTGAAGATGGTCAGAGAAGGAGACCCCATCACGTCTCTAGGTAATTGGTTCTGTTGTCAAACCACTCTTATTTTAAAGAAGTTCCTTCTAATATTTAATCAAAATCTACCCTTCTGTAACTTAAAACCATTTGACCTGGTCCTACTCTTCGGGGCAGCAGAGAACAAACCTGTACCCTTCTCTCCATGACAGTCCTTGATGCACTTAATGAGCATCATCATGTCACCTCTCAGTCTTCTATTTATGAGGCTGAGCATGCCCAGCTCCTTCAACCTTTCCTTATATGTTTTGTTCATCGTACCTCTTACCATACTTGTTGCCTTTCTCTGAACTGGCTCCAACTTGCCTATATCCTTTTTCAAATGAGGCACCCAGTACTGAATGCAGTACTCCAGATGAGACCTGACTAGCACAGAATATAGTGGGACTATTACTTCCCTCAACTTGGAAACTATGCTTCTATTACTGCAGGCTACAATAGCATTTGCCTTCTTTGTTGGAGCATCACACTGCTGGCTCATATTCATCTTATGATCAACAATGAACCCAAGGTTTCGAAATACATGCTATTTGTAAGTTGTTCGCCGCCTCGATCCATATGGAGAGGCGGGATACAAATAAATAAAAAATAAAAAAATAAAAAAAAAATAAAATTGTAAATGACTTATAGGAACCAACTTGCTCTAAATTATTCTATAAATTATCTGTTCACTATGAGATTTTCAAATATGTTTTTATAAAATTTGCAGTACCTATTCTGAATGTCCAGTGAGTGATGATTACTGACGTGAAATTATCATAGTCCCGTTTCATATTTCACAGATGAAAATTGGGATGCATGTGGTCAAGCAGAACCCACGCGTGGTCAAAACGGCAAAAGTTATTAATGCAGCTGCAGTTTGCTTTTGCTTGAGTATACTAGGAAAGACTCTGCCCCTAGTCTCTTCTCTCCTTGCTGAATTAATTGAATGCAAACTACTTCTGAACTCAGTTTGCAGCTGAGGACGAGGGGGGAAATTGGGAGTAAAAGAGAGAAACTGGAACATTTAACAGACAGCTAAAAAAGTAGGACAATGGAGGATTAATTGGGACTCTCCCTGCTAAATAAGGAGAGTTAGAGGGTATGATTTATGAGCAAGGTCCCTTTTACACTATAAGAGCACAGCACTATGATTCCACTGTAAATGTTTACGCTTCATATATTTTAAAAACATGTTTTATTAATATTAAAATATTGTATTCTGCAAATTTTTAATGCATATTGTAGGTGCTTTTTTTTCTAGTAGACTACAGAGGCCTGAAATAAATGTGTAAAAATAAAAGAGAAAAGAGAAGCATGCCTAACTCATATGTTCATGTTGCTTTGCCATAATTTAATAGTTAAGCAATGATCGTGCTATTTTAAAACTGGCTATAGGTTTTTCACCACAATAAATAATTCTGCTAAGTTAGAGTTTAAATATTAATGATCCTCCAATTTTCATTATTTACATGTTTTCAATTTATTAAAATATTAATATCCTGCCTTATGTCATGGGTTCTCAGGATGGCATACAAGTAGAATCAATTTATATAGTTTTAATGTGATGCCTGAATGAAACCAATGTCAGCACCAAATGGATTTCCAAGGCGAGGGCATTCCACAAACAGGGCCCTCAGTATAGAATGCCCTCTTCCATGTTCTCCTACAATGTAGTGCTTCCACTGCCAGGATACAGAGGAGGTCCCCTATAGCAGACCTAAATCCTCAGACATACAGTAGGTCCCCCATAACCATTTGACCAGTATCCACCATTTCACTTACCAGCAATATGCTCCGTGGCTGTTGCTGCCAGCGAGGGTGCTTGCTCTGGGCTGAGAGAGGTGCACAGATGGGCTTCCCATGCATCTCTCAGGTGAAGAAGAGACTCCTCGCACCATACTTCTCTTGACCAAGGAAAGATGGATGCTTCTTCCTCAAAGGAAAGAGAAACATGGAGCCCAGCATGGTTTCCCCCCCCTCCCGTTCTTCATGTTTTTTGCCATCTACATTGAGCCTGAGAAATCTCAGTAGCTTACCATAAAATCTGTTTTTCAACTTTGCCAAATTGTAAGGGCTTTTTTAATGTTGTATGAAACAAAAAGAAAAATTCAGACACTTAATCATTTTTAATGCAGATAATACAAGTGTGTTTATTTACTTTATTTGGTGGATGTGTATTTTCCTGTGAGCAGAATGCTAGCATCCAGATCCTCTTTCAAGTAGGTTACTCTTCTGTCTAAACTAGAACATGGTGGGCAGTATTATGAATGGTTTTAAATGAACTGTGCTGGCTGCTAATCCTTTTCAGTCTGAATTCAAGGCGCTGGTAGTTGCATTCAAAACTGAAAATGGTTTGAGACCATGAAAATTGAAGGAGTGCCTCTCTCTCTCTCTATAGTAGGTCCCGCATATCCATGAGAGATATATTTACATTGACTTTCATGGTTCTGCTTGCTGTACACCACCTTCCTTTGTCCTCTGATAACCAGTCTTACAATGCAGCATTTCTGATGAAGTGCATGCATGAAGAAGTGCATGCACTGGTCATAGAAATACTACTATTAGCTCCATTAATAGGGGGGAAAGGAGTAGATGGTATCTATAAAGCTTTTGAAAATGTCTAAGAATGTTTCAAATCAATGTTGGGGATATCAAGATAAGGAGGGCTCCTTTTTTCCGTATGTGATGGACTTGTAAGAAGGTGAAAACTTATTGGTCTAAGATTTACATGTTAATTCAAAAAAGTTTAAAGGTGGATTTTGTAATGTCACCAGAAATGCTTTTGCTGGGCATTATGGATAAAGAATTGGATAGTAAATATAGATTCTTCTGTATATATTAACAGCAGCAAGAACATTTTTTGCTCATACCTGGAAACAGCCTGAAGCACCAATGAAAGAAGAATGCATAGTTAAGGTTGCTATGTTAGCCCCAATTGCCAGACGAACATGGATTCTAAAGGATAAGCCAACTGAAGATTTTTTTTTGAAAGACTATTTTTAGGCTTTTTGAGCAGTAAGAAATCTAATAATGCAATTAGCTGTGGCCACGGTTACTAGTAATTCTAGTAGTGTCTGATGCTCCAGTTAGTAAGTGGTTAAAATGCAAGAGCTGTAGAATAGTTAAGCCAGTCCAGGTCAGTCACAGATTATCCAGCAGGATGAAGGGTGAAGCAAGAGTGTGGTTGTCAGCTGGTCCAGAAGTCACACAGCAAATCAGTACTTCATATTAGCAAAGTCAGCAAGGAGTAAAACAGTCATAAATAGTACCCAGTCCAAGGTCCAGAGAATGCAAAACACCATAGCATACTAGCAGTCACCAAGACAGACAGCTGTAAGCAAGAAAGCTGACAGTGAACTGCTGAGATTTTTATAGCCAGGTGTTTCAAAGCACCAGGTGCTTGATTCATCAGTGTTTCCTACTGGGACTGGTGTAAGTTCTTATCCCTCCTATGCTCAGCAAATGGCTGCCCGAATGTTTGACCTTCTGATGGGGAGTAAGGCCCCCTCTGTGTCAGCCCCCAGTACCTTTGACTCAGAAAGACCACCAACATCAGGAGTTGTAAATTCCTGGCATTCTGACTTTTACATCTCAATCTTCTGATTCCACAGGGTGAATTATAACAAATAGGATTACTCTGTAATGATGGAATGAAGTATTTTTTTCTTTTCTTTTTTTCTTTCATTACAGTTTAGCTTGGAGGGTCAGCATGTTACTGCTCTAGTCAGTGTTCAGTGTTTTAGTTTAGTATGTTAGTATTGTGAATTTTTGTTTTTTCTTTCTGCTTTTTCTTTTTTTCTGAATGTATATTGCTTCGATTGTGAATTAAGATTGTGTAAAAACTAATAATTAAACAATTGGAAACTTTTAAAAAATACAAGGAAAAGGATTTTTGTAGATCATTGTATTAGTGGTAATTCTCATTACACGTCAAAAAAACAGATAACAATTAGGATCCATGAGCAGAAAGGTCCCTTTCCATTACTGCAGAAAACAGGGATCCATCAGTTTTTCCCACTGAAGGAAGGGAGCAGAATAGCGATTTTTAGCTAATGTTTCCTTCCCTCTGTATTTGTACCATCATCATTGCTTTTGTTATTATCTTCATCATCATTTTTACTTGTACACTGCATTTCCTCCCAAATTGGGATTCAAGTTCCCCAGTATCAGCTGACAGACTTTCCTGGAGGATCCTTCAGCCCCCAGATTGGGGAGGGGGATACACAGATGTTGATAGGGGAATTGGTAATAATTGCATTCTCCCCTTCTGCTGATGGTCTAGCTTTCAAAATTCTCCTCTGTGCAACTCTGGATCCAACCCAGCAACAGCAAGCTAGAAGAAAGTAATTCATGAGTGATACTGATTGGTGATACAGCATTATTTGTATTTTTTTTTTGAAAAAAAATAACCAAGTGACCTCTGCTTAGAAAAAATATAATGATTATTCCAATATAGCTTGTCTTTGATATTTCTTTGTTATGAAAAACATCTGGTATCTAACAGCTGTATGCAGTAAAGGTAAATGCTGCAATGCAATTTGATTGTGTTGCAACAGCTGCCAGCTTTCCATTCTTTACAGCATGCAGTAAAATCTTTTAAAATAGCTTTGCTTTTTCTCTGAGGCACTGTACAGTCTTCATTCCATTATAGTATGTTATATTCTACTATAGTTACATTGTGCTTCTACTATAGTTACATTTTTTTTGGTAGCTATAAAAAAACAAACAAAAATTAGAACTCTCTCTCTCTCTCATGTTCACACAGCTGGGCCTTTTGTAATATACTACATACCTCTATGTACCTCTCTATAATACCTGCTTAAACCAGACAGATGCATCCAGAGTTGGGGAAAGCTACTTGTTTGGATTATACCTCCCCCTCCCCTGAATCTGGAAGCACAAAAAAACCCCTAAATTTCCACATTTCATGCAACCCTGAGAAAGGATAAAAAATATATGTTTAATTGAACATATATACTTTTCTATCCTTGCAGGAATAAATCAAATTAGATGATGGCCTTTTACATGTCTACTTGGAATTATATTCTTAAGTAGGTAATAACTCTATTTCTATGTCAACATATGATGGAGGCTCCTTGTAATCAATGGGGATGACATTGCTGACATATGACATATATGATATTGGTATGAATGCCTGCAGAGGCAAAGTTTATATGCTCACTTCTCAATGTACACAGGGATGACCAGAGGCTGGAACCCTATTTGTCTGCTGTCGGTGTTTGCTGTCAAATCAGCTCTGAATTACAGTGATCCTATCAATGACATCCATCAACAACATTGATCAGATCTTACAAATTTCAAAGTCACTGACTGAATCAGTCTGTCTGTACTGGACCCTGAGCTCAGCTATTACAAAAAGTCTATGCAGATATCCATGGACATAAACAACTTATGTTTAAAGTGCACCTTGATTTAATAGAGATTGTGAGCACTGCAGCAGAGTGCTGAAACCTATTCTGTTTAGGACATTGATTCTGAAGTTGGTCTTCACATTATCTTGATCACTATATCTTGCAGGTATCAAGTGCTGCTGGTATCAGACTGAGAACCTCTAGATCTGCAAAGGGGATCCATTTGGGTTGGCAGATGCAAAGGTTTCACATGGCTATAGTACCTTCCCCAACCACCCTCAAGTAATTCACTAGTTTTCTTAGATGTGAGAAGGGTTCCAGGTCTGGAACAGGCTTTTCATACAGACGCCAGCCTTTTCTTTGTGTGTCAGAGAGCAATACTGGTGCCTTAAACTTTTTAATCTTAATTAGAACATGGTTTTCACGAATCAGAGTTTATTTTGTCAGATGCATCAAATATAAGTTGAGGGGTTCAAGCACAGAATATATTCTTGGGGGTGGGATGAATGAATGAAACTGGATAAAAAGTGAGAACTGTATTATCATCATCATCACCACCATTATCATCACTGGTCATTAACAAAACTCAATTAAAAACAGGACTATTTTATACATTCAGCAGTAAATCACAGTGACACATTGTTCAGCAGATGTTTGCAAGAGAAAACAGATGCTTATCATACTATATGTTAATTGCCTTAATTACTGCCAGAATGTTTGCATAATCATGAGTGGGCATGCTGTAATAATCACTCTAAAACACAGGAAGATACCAATATTAAAGACATCTAAAAAGTGCTTTCACTTGCTATGTTATGCCAAAGTACATATTATTTCAAGTGACTGGGTCTGATGTGTGTCTGTGCTTTCATGTCACCTGTCAACTTACAGTAACCCTCTGAATTTAATAGAGTTTTGTTATGGAAGGAGCACTCTCTATACCACAACTACAGGTGTTAATGGGCAAGAGGGTAGAGTAAATAATAGATATGTAGTATCCTAAGAGTTTACTCAATACAGTTATATTTACTGTCTGGTCACTGTTTACCAAGCCGAGCCTAAAAGCTTAGAACAGGAATGGGAATTATGTAGACCTCTAAGCATTACTGGACTGCAAAACACATCAGCCCTAGCCAGCAGAGTCTATGATGAAAAATGCTATGAGTTGCAGTTTAACAACTTCTGGATTGCAGTATGATTCCCACTTCTGGCCTAGAAGCAAAACACAATGGAATTTAAATCTACTGAAGATTCTAATGACAGCGGCTGCATCCTGGAAAGTGAGTGGGAAGATGTTTGTGTTTGCCACTGTGCGATGATTCAAAGGAAAAGGCCATAGCACTCTGCTGTGCTGAAAGTCCTAGGCAACCTAGGAGGGTTAGTGTGGCAGAGTGAATAGCAAACAAAATGCATATCTTCTTTCCCTACAACTCACAAGAAATTCATGCAAGGTAAGGTAGGGTTCTCATTCTAATGAGAGTTGTTGTTGTCAAGTGCTTTCAAGTTGTTTCCAATTTATGGTAACCCAAAGGCAAACTTATCATGGTGTTTTCTGGGTCTGAGAATGTGTGACACACAGCAGGTCACCCAGTGGGTTTCTGTGGCTGAGTGAAGAATCAAACCCTGGGCTCAATCAAACCACTACACCATGCTGGCTACAAAGGACATAACAGGAACACTGTCCTATGAAGGAACGAACAAAGTGTCAGTTGGGAAAAGGAATACCTGTTTTTCAAAAAGGGGCACCTAATAAAGTATCATAGATATCTTCATATAATTTGTGAGAACCTCCCCACACCCCAAGCATTTATGGCAATAACAACTGCATGTGTGTATTCTTGAAAGTTAATCTTTAGGCTTTCCCACTTTCTTGTAGCCCAGGAATGGGAATACATGGCTCTCCAGGCGTCACTGAACTGCAACCCACAGTATTCCTCATCATTGTCAGGGTGACTAGGGCTGATGGGACTTGTAGTCCAACATCTGGAGGGTCACAATTCCCATATCCTAAGTTCTTTTGCCACATCTCAACCTCATATTTAGATCCATAAAACATTGTTACTCTAATTAGCAGGATTGTGAGAAATGCCCAACAGCATTTTCAAACAGAGTATGTACATGCCAAAATTCAGCTCCAGAACCTTCTTTAGACACAACATCCTCCAGAGGTTTTGAATTACAACTCCAGAAACCCTCATCACGCTGCCTTCTAGGAGCTGAAAAGTCCAAAAGTCTAAAATGCGATGATATATGAAGTAAGGATAATCAAAAGGCTTCGTTTTAAGCTCTGCCATCTCTCTAAAATAAATAAATAAAAAATCCATCACCTATCAGGATTTTTCAGCCAAATGTTATTTTTTTAAAGCACTAAACCTCAAGGTTAAAATTACAGTTTCAGGTTAAAATTAAAATCTTTCCTTCAACCTTTCTGTCAATCATTTCCTTTGAGGTACGCTTTTTACGGAGGTCCTGTTCTTCTGTGTTGACATTGTGATGGATGATACAACCACTGATGTTGAAGAAAGTAAGTCTCACTATCACCTTTTGTAAGCAGCTGCAATGACAAATTTCCTCTGTACTTTGCTGAGTAACAGAGGGGAATCCACTTGCTTTCTTCTGACACCTTTTTTTTTTATGTATACATTATTTGATTCATTTTATTTTGCAAGTGTTAAGCAAATCTACCCAGTGGCACATGTGAATGAAATAAGAATTTAAATTCTACAGATTCTTCTCAAAGGCTAATGTATGAGCTAATGCACATAATAAAATTCACACACATGCAGAAGTTAATTTTCCTAGTCTTACACTGGGGAATCAATCTAAATATAGGATATTCCTCTTTATAATGAACTGTTAAAACCACCTTTAGTATTCCTTGCCTATGAAATTCATGGGGTCACCATAAGTCAACTGACAACTTGAAGGGGTATACACAAACTCAATGAAAAGGTACAATTCCTACCTGAATTCTAAACATACATTATGATTGTAAAAGAAACTGCTACCAAGTAACTCTTCTGCTGCAAAGGAAAGATTCTGCCAACGACCATACCATCAATTAAAAAACAACAACAAAAAACTCAAGGGCATAATATTTGTCCAATTAAAACCAGTATTCTAAACAATAATAACTATTACTTCAAATTAAGACTGATGTATAAAATGCACTAATATTTCCTTGCAAGCATTTTTATGAATAGCTCAACAGTACTGCTATTTTTTAAGAATCTATTTGTATCTAATATGACAATCTTCATAAACTTTTATAAAAAGAAGCCTTTCATAAGACCTTATTTTGCCAGATCAAGCTTAGTGCCGTAACTTGTCAAATATATACTGCATTCCCCAAGCCATTTACACTACAGTAATCCTACTGCGGTTAGTAATGGTTCTGTATACTGCTTTACTATTAAGCAGTTTAAGACCTGTAACCTCAGCAAGCCTGTCAGTGTACCTTTTCAAAAGATAAATACTCATTTATAGCTTGTATATATGGATATTTTGAGCAATGAGAGTAACTTTTCCTTTAGACATCCATAGAATGTGAAGGGATTGCAGACCTGCTTGTTCTTTTTAAAAGAGGAGTTTGTTCCCAGGGACAGAAAGAGAGGAGTGCAAATCCTTAAAAAGAAACAATAAAAAGATTCATGAAATGAAATTATGACAGAAGCAGTGGTGGTATTAACATGTTATTTACTTATAAAGATCTAGATAAGGGTGCAGTACACCAAAAATGTACTATAATTTCAAAGATACACACCTTCAAATTATTGTTATACACACTGAAAACTAAATTTCTTCCAAATTACTCAGGGCAAAATAAAACACCTCTGATTTTATCCTCACAATGATTCTGTGAGGTAGATTAGATTTAGGCAGGGTCACTTGCCCAATATCACCCAATGAGCTTTGTGGCAGAAGCTTAGTAGATATCTGAAAAAGTAGCACTGCCATGTCATACTACCACATTCATGTTACCCTCAACTCCACTTTTTTTTGCCTGTTTGTTTGCCAGGAAAATATTCACTGCAAAAGGAAAAAACCAAACCAAACCAAACCACAGAATTTTCTCACAAAAGGAGAACAACAGCTTATTATTCAAAAGTTGTGGGGTACTTTCTAATGTATATGGTTTAGAGGCAGATGTAGCTGTACTGTACTTTGAGCAGAAATTGACAAGACCTAAACCGGTCATGACTATTTATTTCAGTGGATCTGCTCTAAGGATGACTAGGCTGGATCAAATCTACTGAATGCGAAGGAGGAAACAGAAGTATCTACAATATTTGACACAGGACTTTGATGCTATAGGATATAGTAGGAAAAGCCTCATTAAAAACTAAAGGCAATTTAAATAATAAGTACTTGATCTTGTTCATGGAAAATACTAACTTCACATTACTGGAATTATTGCTTGTCACAGTTATCCATTCTGTAACTGGTTGACTGACCGTTCCCAAAGGCTGCTCACCAATGGCTGCTTTTCATCCTGGAAAGAAGTGACTAGCGGGGTGCCACAGGGTTCTGTCCTGGGCCCAGTGCTGTTCAATATCTTCATCAATGACTTGGATGAAGGAATAGAGGGCATGCTCATCAAATGTGTAGATGACACCAAATTGGGATGGGTTGCTAATATGGCAGAGGACAGATCAAAATTCAAAATGACCTGGACAGATTGGAGAGCTGGGCCAAGGCTAACAAAATGAAATTCAATAGAGAGAAGTATAAGGTGCTACACTTAGGTAGAAAAAATGGAATACAGAAATATAGGATGGGAGACATGTGGCTGGATAGTAGTATGTGTGAAAGGGATCTAGGAGTCTTAATAGACCACAAGCTGAACATGAGTCAGCAGTGTTATGCGGCAGCCAAGAAAGCCAATGTAATTCTCAGTTGCATCAATAGGAGTATGGTGTCTAGATCGAGGGAGGTACTAGTACCACTCTACTCTGCTTTGGTTAGACCTCATCTTGAATACTGTGTCCAGTTCTGGGCACCCCAATTCAAGAAGGACATGGTCAAGCTGGAGCAAGTCTAGAGGAGGGTGACCAAAATGGTGAGGGGCCTGGAAGTCTTGCCCTAGGAGGATAGACTTAGAGTGCTGGGTATGTTTAGTCTGCAGAAGAGAAGGTTAAGAGGGGACATGATACCCATGTTTAAACATTTGAAGGGATGCCATGTAAAGGTGGGAGAGGGCTTGTTTTCTGCTGCTCCAGAGACCAGGACAAGGAGCAATGGATTCAAGCTGCAGGAAAGGAGATTCCACCTGAACCTCAGGAAGAACTTCCTGACAGTCAAAGCTGTCCAGCAGTGGAATATGCTGCCTTGGAGTGTAGTGGAGTCTCCTTCTTTAGAGGTTTTTAAACAGAGGCTGGATGGCCACCTGTAGGGAGTGCTTTGAGGGTGTTCCTGCATGGCAGGGGGTTGGACTGGATGGCCTGTGTGGTCTCTTCCAACTCTACATTTCTATGATTCTATGATCCAAATGAAAAATTTCTCTCAGTACCTGAAGCCTTAGCCTTTCCATTGTTTCTTCATAGTGCTGGTCCTATGCTGAGTAATAATTAGTCTGAAACACCTTCTCTCCATGCTAAATCCTTGGCTTTTGTTGACATGCTTAAAAGGGTCAAAATTGTAGAACTTATTTTTCACTCACAGAATACCTGCAACTAGGCAATGGACTCAGATCAGAGAGCAGCTGCCATGTGTTAAGTGCTCTGTCACTGCTAGTGACCTAGAGGTGAAATGCTTTATATCATATTACCAATTCTACGTCCTGTCTTTCCCAAAGCATATGGAAGAGTTTTTAAAACTTCAATGACTGGTTACATTTCACATGGCTGGCCTTACTGCTTTAATAAAAATGAAAAGAAGACAAGACTGATCTTATTTCCTTTTGCATATATTGAACCATTTATAGCACTGTTTTAAATGCATTCTGCACAAAAGGAAAGCGATTTCTAAAGTCATAGTCCTATACCTTTCTTTCATTTCCCTATTGTTGTACATCAGTTTGCTCCTGAATTCCTCCCTCTAAACAGAACTGAATAGAACCAAAGTGTGGAAGTAGTTATACTAGGGATGGGACGAATCCAGAATTAACTGGATCCGAATCTGGATCCGAATCCCTGGAAGGTTCTGGGAATTCATGAATCTCATGAATCTTGAATCTTTTGAATCCTTTTTTAAAGAAGAGTTTAAAAAGCAAGAGAAAGAAGGATAATCTTGGGCAAGACACAGCCTTAGCAAAAGCCTAGGCAAAGGTAAATCTCCCTCTGAAGAAATCTGGCCAAGACTATTGTCATAGTTTTGCCTCAGGATCTCCCCAGATTGAAAATGACATGAAGGCCCTTTCTACATAGGCAGGAAAATGTGGATTAATCCCACATTTTCCTGCCTGTGTAAACGGGCCACATACTACAGTAGAGAGATAATCCAGGTCAAAACTGGCCTTTCTTTGTATAGCTCCTTCTGGCATCCTGGGGTTTGTAGTTTGATGATGCACCAGTACACTTTGGCAGAGAAGGCTGTGACACCTTATAAAACTCCAAAGCCCAGAATTGTGTCTGAAAGAGGTTTGCAAGGGAGCTACGCAAAGGAATGTTTCAGCTGTCCTTGAAATCTCAAGTCTGTAGCTTCCAGTTAAGTACTGAACTTAAACATGAAATGTTCAATTTAAATATCTTAGAATACAACCCCAGATGTAATTTGTGAAATTGTTAGCAAAGGCCATTATTACTCCAAGGGAAAACCTCACCTACTTACTATCTTCCCTTGTATACATGATCTCCCAGGTTTTCAGGCATCCCAGTCTCCTAGGTTTTCAGGCGTCCCAGTCTCCAGCACTCTATTAGTTGGTGGATTCGAAAGATTCAGTTTGCCTATTTTGGCACAGGGACTCGGATTCGGGAATTTCGAATCCTTACACAGGATTCAAGGATTCGAGGATTCGGTTGACCTATCCCTAAGTTATACATACATAGTTCTAAAAACGGAGCCCTAAGTCCAATTCCTACTCCTATTCTGAGTAGAGCCACTGAATCAATGCAATTTACTTATGCAAACCTATAACTTACCATTCAGGTCTAATTGCTAAGACTAGAAACTAGACATAGGTTATAGTACCTATAATAATTCTAAAGCCCAAACTCAATAATCTTTCTAATTTAGGCACATTTTTTTGCATTCAAAAGTCATTCTGGAATGATAGGGTTTTTGTTTTTGTTTTGCTTTGTCCAAGAAAAACAGGCAACAAAGCATACAACATAACAAGTACAATAATGTCAGTGGTGCATTCTAAAAATGCAGTTATACATAAAAAGTAACATGAGCCAATTTGTACTTCAACTGACTGTGTTTTGTTCAGTCTGCCTTGAAACATAAGAAGCTGAGAATATTTGTCTGTTTAGCTCAGTGTTACCTACTCTAACAGGACACCCCACGAACACTTCATCACTGAACTTAAAATAACTTTTGGCCCTTTTGAAGCTGTATTCTTCACTCAAGATTAGAACAAGTGGATTAGAGGTTCCATTCTATCTTAAGTGACTTCCATTGGAATACAGGATTTTGCCTTTTTTTAAAAATCATGTTACTGCATATACAGTTGGCCCTTTACTTTCTTTAGTTTCTCTTTTGAGTTTCATTATTTGTGAGTTTGCAACTCCTCACCCCTCATCCTCTTTGTCTCCTGCTGTTCCAACAGCCCCACCTTTGCACCCACGTGCCTCATCGAGCATTTATCAGCCACCCAATTCAATCTGACTTTGAAAGCAGCTGCTCCATCAACCAGATCCTCCATCCTTTTCTCCTCCTGGCCTTCCCGTCATCTCTAAAGCTCCACCCCATACCTTCTTTTTACATCTTTGTACACACACACACCTCATCTAGCCTCCATCCCTTCCAGCAAACTCAATCCCATTTTAGTTTGTCTAAAAGGGGGTGGGGGACCCAGACAGCACCTGCTTCCAAAATTGAATTGAGTTGGGTGGCTAGTAAATGCTGGATGAGGCCTGTGTGCACAAAGGTGGCAGAAGAAGGCATGAGGTAGGGCTGTTGAAATGATGGAAGGTGGGAGAAAGGCCAGGAGGAGAAAGAGATGGAGGATCCATCTGCCAACAGCTGCTGGTGCTTGTAAAATCTGCTTCAGTAGTCCTAGAAGATGGTTGAGCACTGGAAATCTTATTTGTCTTTTTTCTGCTTTCACAAGGGTCTTGCACCCCTACCTCTCAAGAAAGTGAAGTGAAACTGTATTAGTAAGATTACCCATGGTCAGAGTGCATGCATCGTCATTCAAAAACTGTTTTTTGAATGGCTACTCGTAATAGTGGCTACTGAGTGGGTGAGTGGGTATGAGTTTTTGATTAGAGGCAATAGATATCATCTTTCTCCTGAGGCAATAGATATCACCCTTCTCCCTCTGGACCCTAAAACATCAATCCAAAGCAGAGAGAAACCATTTGGAACAGCAAAGGAGAAAAAGCAAGTCTTGATGCTAACTGTAAACATATCGCTGAATCTAACACAATGTGATTGTAATGATCTGCAGTTTCTGTATTTCGTTCTTCTCTGACCGTATCATTTTCAAGCGCTCTCCAGAAATCATATCTTTATACATATAAATCAGGATAGCATTTCATACATCTTATGAAGTGGACTGCAGTCCATGCAAACCAAAGGGGCCATAAACTCATTTTTTTTCTGCTTTGATTGGCAACTGGTCTTCAGCATTCCTGAATTTTTTAAGTAGAGATGTCAGAGACATGGCCATAATACCTATACCCATATGTTCTACAAGTGAGCTATGAACTCTGCAATGACTCTGCCATGGATCAAAGAATAGGTATGAATCCTTAGGGTCATCCTGGGCATGTCCAAGCCTTTGCTCGAGCAAGAACCCACATCTAAAGAATCCTCAACAGATGGATATCTAACCTCTATTTAAAGACTTCAAAATGAAGGAGAAACAACATTTTTGTGTATAAACATTAAATTACAAATAATTATGGAAAACAAGGGTTGCTATTATAGTGAAGCTAGTACCCTAAATGAACCCTCCAAAACCTAGATGAAACCAGTTTAAGTACATCTGGCTTGTGGTGGTGTACTGATTGCAGCACAAACTGGCCTATACTGAACAAAAAAATCATGGCTGTAAACAGGCTACAGAGAAGACCAGTAGGGCTAAACAATGGTATGAGAAGCAGGAAAAAAAAATAAAGTGTAGGGCAGAGATAAAATCACTACAAACAAGTGGAAAAATTCTGAATTGAGAAGAAGTAAAGTCACATGAAAGCCGTCATGGGTTTCAAGTAATGACGAGGCTATAACATCCTCAAATGCATCTCCACCCCACCTGGAATGAAGAGATTTCTATCAAATGAAGTTTTCTCATGGACTGGACAAAGTTCTACCATTCTTTTTCAGGAATGGTGATTCTTTGGATCTACCATCTTGTCCGGGGAGGACTTTTTTTCCTCTTGCCAATCTAGGTACTTATTTTCAGAAAGTTTTCTAAAAACATTATATTCTAAAACATTCTGTACATATTCTATGACTTTAGAATAAGACTTTTGTAAAATACTGTCATTTTCATTTATTTATTTACCAGTGAAAGTTTTAAAATAATACATAGATACAGACCCATACAACTCAAGATACACACTAGAAGACAGAGAATTCCAAATAGCACATCCTCCCACATCTCCAAAGCTATATATTGCCGCTGTCACTATTCTTAAGGGGGACTCCCTGCTTAGGTGCCTTAAGCAGAAACAATAACTTTTGAGGTTGAAGCCAGTTAGAGTACCACTTATCCAGGCTAAATGGAAATGGGCCAGACGTAGGACAATGAACTAGCTCTTGGAGGGTTCACAGCTAGATGGTCTCCAAGTACTTTCCAGTGCAGTAGCAGCCTAGACAACTAAAGTTATATTCGGTTTATAATAAAATGGGAACAATCATACTTAAAAATAAGTATCATTTTCAGTGGGAGATGCTCCTGAGTTATGTGCATCTAAGATGGACTACAGCCTAAGACGGACTGTGACTCTGAAAGGGGACAATTAACTCCCACACAGTTTCCTCTCCCCCTCTTGCTCCCTTGTCCTCCCTCTCTCAATGTAGCTTACATGCTTCCCTCCAGACACAGAAAAGAAAACAGAAGTACAGCATGAGCAGGTAGTAGAAAGGGTCATTTCCGCCCTTTTTATATATATCTGCATGTATGGAAACATGCACCTTTCCTGTCTAAATGCTTGGAGCAAAGAATGGGGAAACTGAGTTACAACACAGTAGGACCTAATTTGTTCTCTATGTGGAAAGAGAAGAAATGAAGGTTCTTATAGTTTAGCTCTCCATAACTCCTCCCCAAAACTAGATGCAAATATTTAGACCAAATCGCAAGGCTTCCTGCTCTTATGCAGACTCTTTACGCCTGAGTACGCCTTTTACGTCTAAGGAGTCCCCTTTATTCTGAGGTCTGGTGGCACTTAATGACACTTAGTGAATCAGTGTGATAATTCTGGACTGTTTTTATCCCATTAAAAATCAATCAATCAGTTTGCAAAACAAAACAACCCCAAAATGCACTGTGGAGGTCTCCTCAGAAGGCAAAGCAAGTTTCAAGGGTCTAGGTTTCAAAACTATGGCTGACACCCAAAATAAAAAAAATGAGTACATTGATATTATCACAGATTTGTGCTTTGAGTGGAAATTAAAAACCACAAAAATTTTGATCGCTTTTACTTGTAATCGCTAGCCAAACCCTCCTTTCTTCCAACTGTCCCATGAGGAAACCAACAGACCTCCGTTCTGACTGAACATCATGGACTAAATTTAATCGCTAGTCCCAATAAGAATATATCCACTTGACCCAACAAAAGTAACAGAAATGTTAATTAACCGTGCAGTGAACAGTTCAATGGGACTCATCCTAGGCCATTTCTGCACTAAACTGTTATTGCACTATTATTCCACTTTCAACATCCTGTGGAATCCTGTGGTTTGCAGTTTAGGGGGGGCATCTTTGGCCTCCCTAAACTGCAAACCTCAGAATTCCACAGTACGTGGAAAGTGGAATAATAGCGCTATAGCAGTGTGGTGCGGAAATGGCCCTCGCTGGGGGCTTGCCATTCGATTTAGGCTTAAAGCTGCTGTCCTTTTTGCCCCCTTTGGTAGGAATATCCTCTGGAGAACACCATGGGACTTAACATTTGTGCAAAGAAGCCCTAGGAAGGCGCTGCAAAATGAAAACTTACTCCCTTCAGAACTGAAGTCACTTTTCCCTGTTTCTTTCCCCTTCTTTCCCCTTCCGTTGCGACGGGTATCTGCCGGCGGGTCCCCAAAGTTTGTCCGGCTCGCTTTGTCACGCGTTGCAATATTCAGGTCGGCTTGTGAAATTAATACGCGCCCATTGGACTTGTGGCCATTTCCACACTACACTGTTAGAGTGCTATTATTCCACTTTCAACCTCCTATGGAATCCTGGGGTTTGGAGTTTAGGGAAGGGTATTTAGAACTCTCAGCCAGAGAGCTCTTTGGCCTCAGAAAACTACAAACCTCACAATTCCACAGGATGTTGAAAGTGGAATAATAGCACTATAACAGTGTAGTGTGGAAATGGCCTTAAACAGTAATAAAAGAGGCGACAGGAACCGGGTTCTCCTGCTTTAGGGACGAACCGCGGTTTGAACGCGCCCGTTTAAACGCGCGAGAGAAGCCCGCGCGGGCAGGCGGGGAAAGACACAAAAGCGCCTGAGGGGGCGACTCACCCGGCGTAGCGGTTGCCGTAAAGGTAGCCTCGCAGCGGCGCCACCAGCCCAGCCTCCGAGGGGAGCGACCAGAAAAGGAGACAGGCGGACAGGAGCCCCCCGGGAAGTGGCTTCATGGTCGCCGCCACCAGGGGGAAGAGCGCGGGAGGAGGATGGAGGGGCTCTCGGTCACACCTCGGTCGTTCTGCACCGAGTAGGAAAGGACCGCCCTGAGGGAAAGAGGTTTCGAAATGGAGGGAGGCGGAGGAGGAGGAGGAGAGGCGGGAGTCGAGCCTCCCTTTTGGGGAGGGGGAAGCAGGGGAGCGAGGGCAGAGGGCGAGGCGAGGCGGAGGAGCGGGGGGCGGCGGCTTCTTGCTTTCGGTGTCATCCCTCCAAGTTCCATTGGGGCGGCTGGCCGCCCGGCGCTCGTAAACGGCTCACCGCTTGACCCCTATCCCGCCACAAGTTTCAGCAGCATCGGCCATTTCCGCACTAGCCTGTTGTAGCGCGATGATTCCACTCTCAACCTCCTCTGGAATCCTGGGGTTTGCAGTTTCGGGAGGGGCCGGCCGGCCCCTCCCGAAACTGCAAACCCCAGGATTCCAGAGGAGGTTGAGAGTGGAATCATCGCGCTACAACAGGCTAGTGCGGAAATGGCCATCCAGTGGGACTTGCTTCCTAGGACATCCCCCCGGCCCGGATTTCTGGCCTTAGAAATTCCGTGGTACGACTCCCTAGAGTCTGACTTTTTAAAAAAAAATGGAGCAAGGTTAAAGCTTTGATCTCAGCTTTACTGAAAGCGGCACCTGGCCTAGAGGAGGGTTTCTGTTTTATTTTTAAAAGTGAAATTGCTTCATTCACAGGATTTGGGGGGGAGGGCATTAGGCAACCTCATACTCTGCTTGTAAGGCTCTCCTTCATGTTGCTTAGACCATGCAAAGCCCAGGATGCCATAGGAGGTTGAAAGTGGAATAATAGCACTGTAATAGTTTAGTGCAGAAATGGCCTTACTCCTTTTTTGTTTGTTTGTTTCTTTCAGCCACAAATCTGAAGATGGGCTGTCTGCACCGTGGCTTTTAATCGGTAGTGCTAGGAGCAGTTGGGAATACTAGGAGCACTCAAGAACTGAGTAATTTGAGCCAATTGTGCAGAATTGGTGAGAGAACAATTTGGTATGAAAGCAGGAGGGGAGCACAAATTTGCTCCTGGGAAGAAAGACGAAGCAAGTGCCTTCAGGAGCCCAATCCTAAGCATTTTATGTTTAAACAAGCCCCACTGAATTCTGTGGAGCTTGCTCTTAAGTAAGCATGCATGGGATCGCTGACTGCCATTGCTCCATGTACACATTCCTCTTGAGCCACGCTAGCCATTTCCTCAAATCCTAAACTGGATTTTGGGCAGACCAGTTCTTGTTGTGAACTTTATTATTCTCACCTTTTCTCCAATCAGCGCAAGGCAAAATACATTTATCCTCATTACAATCCTGTGAAATAGATGAGGCTGAATGAAAGAAAGATGGAGAAACTGCCCAAAGCTTATCTAATAAGTTTCATGTGGTTGCTCTGCTTTGGGTCTGCTACATTTCAGTATTCAATTCAGCAAGCAAAACACAAGATTTGAAAGGGGCAGAAGGAAGTGATGGGGTGGAGTGAGAGGAATGACAGGGTGGGTTGGGATGGCATGTATCTTGCTGTCTGATGTGGCCAGCCATGTTACCATGTTAGTTTGCTTCTCAGAGGTATGGCTTAATTTCTGTCATTTTGGCAGGATTAGAATAAGATTCCCCTGCTGCTCTTTTCAGTTTCTCTTGACCAGAGGTGCAGTGGTAGATGCCATCTTGACTTTACCATAGGCATCAACATTTTGCGGGGAAAGACCTGTTTCTTTGTCTTTCAGATTTGTTTTTCCCTGTCCTTCATCCAGGGAGTTCTGAAAAGGGTTCACTGTTCTCACCTTCTGTCCTCCCAAAATCCAGTGAGCAAAAAACATTATCTAATGACAGAGCATGTATTTTCAGGCTGTCAACCTGCCCTTGCCTGCATCCCAGAACCTTCCAGTACTTGGCACCCCAAGGTAATTTTGCCCTTCCTTCATGAGCAAATGATCTTATCTGATGTTGTAGACACTGAAATGAGAAAGGAGCTGAGCATTTGCTGAACTCTGATCAGATTTTTAGCTCTTAATGACATCTGGTGACTGCCATACTTTATATTGCCTACAATGATGTAGGAGAGAAAAATTTTCCATTTGCAAGGGAATATCCTACCTCTCAAAACCTTGACCTTCTATATATTTTGTTTCATGCCAAAGATGTGAGATGAAATGCAGTCCTTCTGGACATATCCAAAGACTTGTACTTGACACCTTGGAAAGAACTAAATTAGACACAACAGAGTGGGTAGGAGGCAACTTCCCATATTCTAAGAGGTAAGAGCAAATGATGAATACATCACCAAGAACTCTGTGGTTGAGCACGAAGGAAGGATTTGAAGTCAGGTTTCCTGTGTATAACAATTTGGAGCAGCTGGGTGCTTCAGATTTTAACAATCTTTTAAAAAGAGACCCAAAATCATTTGTTAAAGGTCATTATTCATATTTGCATTACATTTGTGAAGTCTGGTTTAGTGTAATCCCCGCACTTTGGGTCTTCACCCAGAAAGAAAACTGCATGCTTCACAGTCTGCGTTGATGAGAAAACTCAGCTCGCAAGAGGGAATGAAAGAAGTACCAGACAGGCAGCGTGCCTAAGGTTTGTCCCAAAAAATGCAGGGCCTGTTAGCGACTGAGTTAATAATAACCTGAGGTCCTGAGTAGGTCTGAGCCCCTGAAAGTTATCATCTAGCACCTCCAGTCTCCAGTTCATGCCTTGTCTTCCTCATTTTTCTTCCCTGCTTCAAAGGATCAAAAGAAGAGAAGAAACATGCAGGGTTCTCAATCATTTATTGTTTTTCTAGTCAGTAAAATAGCATTTTGGGAAGAGATAAGATTTCGGAGCTAGAGTTAGATGATGACTGGCCACTTCTAGGTAAGACACTGCATCACATTGTTGGTGAGGACTAATGGAACTGGATTTAGAAAGTGCAATTCTATGCACATTTACCTGGAACTGAAAAGCAAGTTCTACTGTACAAGCTTCCATTGGGGATTTACTCCTCTAAGCATGTGCAGCATTGCAATCTAAATGTGCCTAAGAATTTTGGTAGCTTATCTAATTCCTGAGTAACCTGTCCTCTTTATTGCAGAACTGATGTATAGCTTCATATCTTGTAAAAAAAAAAGACCTAGCAAAATTACCATTTTGGACTATAGTTCTCATAATTCTCAGATAGCATGGCCAATGGGCATTGTAGTCCAAAGAAGTGACTTCCTGAAGCTCTGCAGTAGTTCTGAGAGGAGGTTCACAGAGAGTAACAGGAATCTTTGGCATTATAATCTGACAGTTTAAATAAAATTAGAACTGCCAAATGTGTGAATTTCAAAGTATGTTTAATTCTTAAAGACATTGGATTTTAGCTGAACATTGGCAAAAGCTGAGTTTATCAGTGAGGGCCATTGTCGAATACTTTGTTGAATTTTGTTGTAGTACTTAATTTATATGTATTACATTTACATCTTTCCTTCAGTTCACTCCAGGCGTTTTACAGAGTTCTTGTCCTCTCTCTTTTTTCTTCTTCATAGCAGTCTTGAAGGAGTGGTTACAGTGAGAGAGAGTGATGAGCCCAGGCCCATCTATTATGCTCCACAGACTTATTTATTCAATTCATTTATTTGATATATATCTACCCCACTTCTCCTTATGCAGGACCCAAGGTGGACTAGGACTTCTTGGTTCAAGTCCAGGGAACCAAGATACAGGGACACATGAAGTCTGGGAAAATATGTGATGGCAGTAGTGAAATCTTCTGGCTACATGTGTAAAACTCTTCCACAGGCTCTGCATCTGAACCAAAAACCCTGTTATTTCTTTACATTTAAATTGTGTCTATAGCAAGAACTGCTTTCATTTTTATTTTAATACAGACCATGGAGCAGTAACTCTTTTTACTACAGCTCACAGAGTCCACAGCCAGTATAACAAACCCTCTGTTCTGATTTGGCCGGAAAATTCTCTATTAATTATTTTTCCCTACTTTTTCAACTGCTTTTAAAATGTCCCAGTTTCTCTTTCCTTCTACTTTCCCCTTTGTCCTCAGCTCAATTCAGGTTCTACAAACTGAGTTTGAAGTCAAAAAGAAGTTGGCACTCAATTAACTCAGTGGGGTGAGAGGAAGGGCAGAATCTAATAGGCAGAGGCCAAAGCAAACTGCTATAGCCTCTCCTAGCTATTTGGTTGTTTCTCATTAATAACTTTTGCCATCTTGACTACACCCTTATGTTGCTTAGCCACATTTGTCTTGGTTTTTGCCTGTGAAATGTTGGAGGGTATGGCATAGCTGGCTATGGTGGGGGAGAAGGGTTCTGGGAGGTTTAGTCCAAAAAAATACTTTTTTCAAACTCTGTTCTAATGCAGTGGGATTGAGGAGAAAGGTCATGAGATATACTGTTCCTCCAGTGTTTATAAAGATAATTTTATTGGTGATTTACAAGGCTACCATCCAGCATCTAAACATGGTGGAGATTACAAGTGCATGAGTTTACAGATGATCCGCAGTTTAGATATATCAATATACAGAAGACCACATGAGAGAGTCTCCTTTATATTCCTGAAAAACCAAACTCCAGATGTGGATTCTTGAAGTCTGCTCTCCTCACAATATTTAAAAATAGAGGTTCACTGGTTACAGGAAAATGAAAGCTTTACCATTAGACTGAGCTATTGCTTTCTTCCTGACATTTGACAGTTTAATTGGCAGTGCCTCATGTGGTGGGTGCCTGTGTGCCGGCAGGGTTAATCCTGTATAGCACATGCTCATGCTTTGTAAAGCCCTTTTAAAGAAACAACAACAATAAATAGCTGGCGGCATCTGGTCAACAAAAGGGGGTGTTTTCCATCAACAAAAGGATTTGGCGTCTTGGCATTTTGCAGCTTGCAAACAATGTAATCCACATGGCAAAGGCACCGGTAAGCCACCAAATGCTTTACTAATTCTCTGACCTGGTCCTCAAAGAGTATCCTAAAAGAGTTCCTGAGGTCAGAGGAATGTAGTGTGTGCCAACAGTCAAGAAAGCTCAAACAGCATAGCCAACAAAGCTCAAACAGCATACTCATATTAGTGCAATGCAGAGAATTCAAGGGTTCATCAAGTGTTGCAAAAACCTAGTCAGCCTTAGCCTAAGTAAAGGTGCTTTTCACATAACACTCTGCCCCCATGTTAAAAATCAGGCAGGTAGGAACTAAATTCACAAATTACAAAGATCAAGGAAGCAACCAAACAAAAACCACCCATTTGCTTGTCTCTGAACTGTTATTCTGTATTTTTATTTCCAGGAACTGCCCAGAGAGCCATAGTATGGATTCTCCATGGGATTCAGTAGCAGTTTTTCAGATGCTATGAAATCATTCCTCAGCAGATTGATGGATAGTTTCTTTGTGGGTCATTGTGGGAGGTGTGAATGTAATTAAAGGAAATAACTGAACTGAACAAGTTCAGCCATCGCTTAGCAAATATTCTTTGGAGAATGTAGCAGATGGCCTCTATATATGCTAATAGCCTACTTCTGTGCCTGTTCAAAGTAACTGAATTGAATGGGATTTGTTGCTCCCAAGTCATAGGACATAGGGTTCAGTATTTAACTTGTTACATGGGAGTGAGAAAATTTTCTAAGAATCAAAATGGATAGCATTCTAGGGGAATTCTTTGCCTTCTCTCTTTGGCAGAACATACATACATAGGCATAGAATATATGAAGCCACAGATTATTTTGTCTCAGTGGCAGACTGATATATAAAACAAGATTTGCTTTTCCTTGAAGGCAAAGAAAAGAAAATGGCATGTGAAGTTTAGCACCCATCTCTTTTTGTGTGTTTAAATTTTATAAGGCATGGAAAATATTTTAACCATAGTCTCATTACTGGTGTTCATGTATCCAGAAACTGTTCCATGGAAAGGGCACTGGAATACTCATTCTAGTACATTTTTCAATTAACCACGTGTTTAAATAGCTCTCTGGTTATTCCATCAGAAAACAAGATATACCATGCAATGAGGGATTTCTCACCTCTTTTAGTCATTTGAACTGGTCTCGCTGCAGAAAAAGTGCCAAAAACATAGAAGGGAAACTGCTGGTGAGCTGTTACATTCAACTTTTTGGAGACCTGCCCAGGTGAAATTAACACTGCTGCTGCCTTCCACTATCGTACAAATTCTTTCTTGTCCCTTTGTCCCTTAGCTGCTGAAGCAACTGGATCGCATCAGGATTCTAAGCTGCATCAAGGGATTGCAAACCAGCCAGGTAAATTCGTGCGAGTGAAGGAAAGGAGAATAGTAGAATGTTTTCAAAATAAAATAACTTAAGGAGAGTATTTTCGTATTTGTTTTTATTTACATAGAAAAGTATTTAAACATGCAGAACTCCGTCTGTTATCAGAGATTGTTTAGTCTGCCCAACAATGTATCAAATGCTTTTCTTTCCTGTTTGCAGATTAGAACTTTATCTGATGGAAACAGGAGCCCACCCCCTAAGTGAGGAGAGTGAGGGGAAAAGAAAAGATTCTGTTCTGTTCTGTTCTGTTCTATTCTGAGAGTCTGTTACCTTACTAGAAGACTTGAAGGATCGCAGGGACTAGAGTGCAAAGGAGGAGGTAAGGAAGTCAGCTTGCTCAAGCACTGTATGCCACCCATAGTCTCCAATCCAGGGTATCTTTTGACTAATGATTAAAAATAAGAGGATACAACAAGTACATTGTGTCTTCATAATATGTCTGAGTCTTTCTTACCTTGAAATATTTAGCCAGCTGCTGCCAGAATGCTGAGCTATACAAGTCTTTGGATGTATCTGTGTACACAATTCTTACATGCATAAGGCTGACAATATACATCATATTGAATAAAAATGAAATTGAAGAAAGCAAGTTCTCATCATGTTTTTCTTTCTAAACCACAACTTTCAGCTAAGAACTTGGGTGACATTTCATGGCAGCTTTCCATTTGAATATTAAATATTAAAGAGTATTTTGTCTTGTGCAATGACTAACATGAAAGGATTACAGATTGCCTTGCATAAGATGCTGTCTCCTGGCAAAAGAGAGGTAGATCCAAGTTACAGGGATTGAAGGAAATAAAGGCAGACATGAAATATTCCATTCCTATTAGTTTTTCAAAGAAGAGGAAAAAAGAAGCTTAATAGGAAGAGCTTTGTGAATCTTTACCTCCTTGTGTTCAGTAACTAAACAGCATGTCACCATTCTCCTTTTGTGTCCTTGGATGCTGGCACTAAATCCAGCATTTATCATATGGTAGATATTAGAAGTAGGAAAGGTCTCTTAGATCATCTCTCTGTCATTGTACAATCATTCCCTGTTGTATATTTCCTAATATTTTGAGTTGCCTGGAATAATCATTAACTCCAGTCCATTTCCCTGAGTGAAATTTTATACAGGGGCACAACTATGGCTTTTGGTTTCCTTTGAATGAGAGGGCACTGAAGGTTTATTTGAATTATTTGTTTCATTTAACCCTCAGCCAAACAGATGGGAGATTTTAGGCCCCCACAGCCACGTTTGGGTATAGAATTCGCACAACACTAGATCTGCAAGGTAGACATTTTATGACTTTGGTCTCATCCAGACTAGTAAAATGTGTTGCAAAGTGTCAGTTTTTATTGCTGTGCTAATGTTTGTGGCATTTAAGTGATCCTTTTAAATGTGTACACAAACCTGGCTTAAGTATCTAAGTATGAATCATGCAGCTTTTTAAAAAATTTGTCTCTGTTGATCTTTTGTATTTTCTCAGAGTGGGATGTGACATTTCACATTGATACTGGAGGGCCTAACCCAGAAGAAACACTGTCTCTGTCCACAGAGCTTTCTGAAACTAACTGTCAGTACAGAGCACTCATACTATCCAACATTTCACATGTGGAAACTGAGTCATGTTTAGCCAAGCAACATCAGAGTAGTCAAGATGGCAAATATTAATGAAGAAGAACTCATAAACTAGGAAAGGCTGAAGCAATTTCCTTTTGTCTGAGCCTACTGGGAAGTGTAGGATTCTGTTCTTCCTGTCCCTCCGTTAAGATAATTTTGTGCAAACTCCTTTTGCACTTTGAGCGCAGTTTGCAGCAACTGAAGTATGCTGAAGAAAAGAAAGGAAAAAAAAGGAAGAGAGAGAAGCCACAAATTTTTAAAAGCAGTTGAAAAAGTGAGAGGACAGAGAATTAATCAGGACTGTCCCTGTCAGATCAGGGCACTTGGAGGGTAGGAGTACTTCCCATTCCCTCCTGCCTCCCATTTTGGTTAGCAGTAAGTTTTTGACACTGAATTAAAAATTTATCCCTTGTATATCACATGTTGTACTTATGAGCATGAGTAGTTTTCCACTTGGAAAACCATTTGTTACCAGTAATTTGGTTATAGGAGGTAGATACTGGATTTTATTGTAAAAGGTTTTGCACATAAAATGAACCACAGAAACAGAAATGATGGAGTGGAAAAAGTTTGATACATAGCAGAGTTTTTAAAAATGCCAGGCAGCAACAGCTGTTTGAAACACTACTTTAACATAGCAGAATCCCGTAAAAATCAAAATTCTTTTTTTGTGAAGAATAGTCTAGTGAATAGTGCATGTATCAAGATTTTGGCATGCCATCTCCTGAAAGAGTTTATGAATGTGGGTTGGTTATGAGCTGGGTTTAAGCCACCTGTGATCTAAATATAGGTCAGAGTATTCATAGGAGATTGTGGGAGTCAGACTTTCAGAATATCTTTGACAGTTCCATAAAGAAAGAAAAATGACTAGTTCATATATGTATTTCATATGTTATACATGAATTATCAATACACTCATTTCCACAAATGTTTTAGAGTAATTATGTGTTAGTTCTAAAACGATTCTAGTATTTCATTTAAAAGTTGTCCAGGAAGCACTTCATGTGTATATTACAATGGCAGGTATAGAAACAGTTGCTTTTACATTTAAACTTAATAATCTAGACCTGGATGTTTTGTGGCTGTGCTTCTTAAAGTATTTTAAAATAAATGTACAAACACAATTATTGTGGCTTCTGGGACTTTTAAGACACTCAGTCACAAAAATTCATACAAAACAGGTCAAAGGACAGTGTATCTAACTTGCTCCAGGTCAGTATCTACAAATAAAACTCAACTTTTAAATTTTTTGTTAGCTTTTAAACCACATACTTACATAAAACAATTCAGATAAAAAAGTATTTTTAAAACCAGTTCATCATCCAGCTGATTTTCAAACTTTTCACACACCTGCAAAAGTTTAGTTGTGATCTGTCATTATGTTCTCAGTTTAAAGCTTGAAGAGAAAGATGTGTAAACAGATATATATGGTGTATATATAATAACCTAGTATTATACACATTGTGTATAGAAAAGTTTATTAAAGATAGAAGGAAATCAAAACAATATTTATACGTTAACCTGTTGAATGCTAATCTGCTTGCAGGGTTAGAGAACATTATTAATTATATCTGCTTGATTATCCTTTAGTGTATCTTGACACAAGTACTGAGAACAATGCCAGAAATATATTGGTACCCCTCTATAAAGAAAATGTCCCATGTTTCATGTTTTCAGATGAATTCAAGTTAGGAATCAGTGCAATATGTATGTTGACTTGAATTATTTTTTCAGTAAATGATATGTTCTTCCAAGCATCTGGAGATACTCAGAAGTATTCAGAATTGAAGATGGCCTCTGGGGTTCCAGTAAATTGTGATGGTAAAGTGACGATCCTTTCCAATAAGTACAGCATCAGATAGGTGATTTAATGAAGACAAGAGATGGGTAGTAGAGAGGTGGTGCATCCTTGCTTTGCCTGAGTTATCCCATGACATTGCCTTGTCCCTTCGTGGAAAGTAGGCACTGGACCAGTATTGGATGCAGAGGTGGTAGGGTAAGTTGATACCCTGATGTAGCTTGTGTTCAAGGGCAGTCAGCTGATTCCTCCCTGGGGCTTATATAGCTTCACGGGGAGTAGGTGGCCTGTATGACCATGCCCTGACCACCCAAGCTTTACCCTGCTGAGTTGCCCTTTGAAAGACTGGCCTGAATCTGGCTTAGTCTTACCTCTGCTATAGGAAGAGGGCTGCAAAACTTTTCAGTGTTTTGGCCTTGCCACTGGCTTCCTCAGCTTCTCCACAGAGGGCCTTCACTCCCTGGAGCTGGGACCACAGGGAAAGAAGCCTTTTGTTTCTTGCAGTTCCCATTTATCTGTTCTCAGCCCCGCCCCCATTTCTGAGGCTTTTGCCTTCCCTTGGCCTCTGTCCCTGAGCAGTTGCATCTGAGGTCCTGAAGTATTGTTCAGCAAGCAGCTGCCTGGTATTCCTACTACAGATTTCTCTGCAGCTGGAGGACCCAGAAAAGCTGTGGTGACCCTTGACACCTTGCTGCACCCACCTTACAGGGGTTGGTATAACATACCCTCTTAACATTTTACAAAGGAAGACTGAGGCACATGCGGCCAAGCAAAATCAGAGTGTGGTCAAGATGGCAAAAGGCATTAATGAGGAAGAACAGACAAGTTAGGAGAGGCTGCAGCAGTTTGCTGTTGCCTGAGCCTCCTGGGAAGAACAACATTATGTCCCTTACTCTCCTATTCTGTTGAATGCAAACTCCTTTTGCACTAGCAGAGAGAGAAACTGGGATATTTTAGAAATAGCTGAGAAAGTGTGATGATAGAGGATTAATTGGGATTGTTCCTGCCAACTCAGGACAATTGAGTGATGTAGTATGAAGACTTCATTAATATAATGTCTCTTAAAAATGTTCTGAGCATTTCAATGTGCAATGCCATTAGTAAGTATTATAGTGGCCCTTTGACTTTTGCAAGAGTTTGGGGTGCAGAAGCCTCATGAAAGTTAAAAAACAAACAAGCAAACAAAAACAATTCTCCTCTCACCCAAGAGAGTACCCCCTCACATTCTGTTCCAGGGCTCCTGCCCAGTTCACTTGTGTTTTGCCTGAGTGCACTGCCTTCCTTCCAGGTGCCCAGCCAAAGGGCAAGAAAATGGGAGGGGGCAGCTTCACACCTGAAGAAGGTACATGTATGTAGCTTCCCCCTGCCATTTGCTTGCCTTTTGCCTGGGTGTGTGGAAGGAGGGCACACTTGCCTGGGCAAAAGGCACGGGAATAGGAGGGGGAGAAGGGGAGAGGCAAGTGCACACCTTGTAAATAATCAAATTTGCAGACAAACCTGCAAATGTGGAGGGAGGACTGTGCTGTCTTTGACAAGGTACTTTCTGATCCGTCATGCTGTACAAGTCACAGGAACAGTCTGCTGTCTCACAGAAGTATGTGCTGTGTTACACGATTAAAGTGAATGTGAAGTACTAATAAAGATTAAAGTACCTCAGAGGGAGGAACTGGCAAAACTACCTCAGAATATTCCTTGCCTAAAAAAACCCTTATGAAAATTTTGGGGTCACCATAAGTCAACAGATGACTTGAAGGGCCATACATACACATGCTTAGAACATGAGCCTCTCTCACACAAAGAACTTCATGGGAGTGACAGTAGGAACTTATGGGTGGAAACATTTGACCTTTAGGTGGACCTAATTCCTGGCATTTTCCATTCTAGAAGTTATGAATCATGTGAATGCACCAACACCTTCTTATGTATTGGAAAATGTTCAAAATGAAGCTTGAACCAGGATGTGATGGGCTCCAGATGTACTGATAGTGTTTGAAGGTTTAAAAAAGAATCAACGTGGCATTTTAGCTTCATCACCATGTGCTAAAACTTGGGTGCAATTTAGTCTATAACATAGCGAGTTGAAAAACATCTGGCTAGAGTAAATTCTATTCTTGTCTCAAATGAATACTGTATGTGTTGAAGGAATATCAATCTGCAAGCATTATTTTGTTTTTCTACATTTGTAATATGGATTTAAAAGCTATGCAAGCCAAATAGCCAACTGTGTTTTTGTTTAAATAGTTATCTTCTGCTTTGCATCCTGTGCTGAAAACATTTAGCCATGCATATTGGCATAAGAATAGCCCAGTAGTGTTTATGGGTCTGTCATGTAGATGTGTTCCTGGGCTTTACTTCTTTAACAGCTTCTTTAACAGCTGGTATCAGAAGTAGAAGTAACATGGAAGGAATAGGGATGAGTTCCTACACCACAAAACAGAACAGCGGTTTGACGGGTTTCAGTAAACTTCAAAACTAACAATATGAATGTGTGAAATGAAGTGTCCTGGGCAGTAAAGCTTTCAATAAGTAAATAGAAACATTTTGAATCTTGTAGAGACAAGTTGCATCCTGGAATGAATTTTTTTCTTTCAACAGCCTCCATTTTTCTTATGATTTCCACTTTGTGGGCAAAATTTATAGATTTATCCTTTTTCAGTCTACCTGACAAGGCAGGCCAGTCTACTTCCTCCTGTTGTTTTTTTTCTGTTTTGCTCTTCTCACATGCTCAGTAAGTGATTCTGTGGGCAGCTGTTTACCTTGCCTGTTGTATGAAAGCACACACAACTGCAGTATGATCACCTAGAATAGAATTCCATTTCCCCCCCAGGCCATGCTTTATTTCATTGTTTATTGCAGACAAACTGCAGCCCTCCTTCACCATCTATCTAATGCCAATGCTGCAAAAACAAAACAAAAACTTCCTGAAGACAGGAAACAGGGTGACTGGGCTGAGCTGGGCTCCCATGAAAAGACTTTGTAAAAAGGAACTTCTTTGTCACAGACTTTGTTAACTGAGGTATGCCTGTATAAGAAAACTCTGGAGTCCATCAATAAACTCAAAAGGAAATCTGAGTAGAGATATATAGTGTTACCCTTGTAAACTAGAATTGTATAGTAAAAGCATTAGCTCATTTTGAGTTATAATCAGCTACAACATACATTTTTTTGTCAATGTCTAAATTCTGTGCGTAAGTTGAAGTACAAAATAAAATAAAAGCATGTGCTGCAATTGCTCGTAATATAGATTAAAGCAAAATTGTGAAAACATTTATAATTTCTAAAGTCTCAGTTCTCCAGTTTCAGCAGAATACATAAAACACAGAATGATCTTAGAAAAGTGGTATTAGTGTCTGCCATCTAGTGTCCGAAACACTGCAGTTAAAGCTATCACAGTTAATGAAGTTTATAACTTCATTGTCATTCTAGTCTCTAGAGACTAACAGATAATACATTGAATTCTACAAAATGTATGCATATAGTTTCTCAGAACAACAGCATACAGTTTTCATTAACAATTTTGAGAATATTGATAGGATGTTATCTACCTTCCCAAACCTGATATATTTACTTAAAATCCAAGATGGTTATTTACAGATGTAACTTATTACTGGTATTGCCTTGGAGCTAGCATGTGTGTGAGAGAGAAAATAATTGTACCTATTAGGGACGATTTTGTTCCCCATAAAACTGTACTGTTACCCTTGGCAGAGAGGTTGGCAGCAAGACTCCTCCCTCTCCAAGTCACTTAGCAGAGAAGCCAGAAGAAGACATTCATTCCCATAGCTGTGTTTTTAAATGCTTTAAAACTGTTTTACATTAATGCTATTTTCCATAGAGATAGTTTGTTTTAAAACTCTTTATTATAATCACTGTATTTTAGTTATACTTTGTTTTAATCAATGCTGTGAGCCATTTGTTGAGCGAGAGATGGGATATAAATCAAACACATAAATAAATAAATAAATAAATAAATAAATATGAAACAGATTAGCAGAGAAGCCATCCTCAGTATCAGGGATTCTCTGTATCATTCTTTAGATGACCAACTGTGGTCATCTATTTGTTGGGACTTCAGCTCCCAGAATCCCTGAGCATTGGTCATACTGTTTGGGACTTCTGAGAGCTGAAGTCCAAACCATTTAGAAGCCCAGACTTTGAGAACTGCTCTATATCATCCTTGACTCTGAAGCTTGCATCTTCCACACTTAAGAGTCCACTCAGTTTGGAACACATGCATTCAGGGGATTAGTGAGAGGTAATCAGAGGGAGACAATGAAATTCTTAGAGGTAAAACTGACCCTATAGTGTCATCGAATGCTTTCTTGTTCTTTTCTTCTACAGACTTTGCAGGGGGAGGGAGGTAACAAGCTTGCATTTACAATGGTCCCTCTTTACCTGTGGTCTCCAGATGTGCACATTTGAATGACCAATATGCACCCTATACTCAAATGGTAGCAACATGCACATGCATGCACTGAAGCATCCATGCGCATATCACTGCCATTTAGTATCAGGGGAAATGAGGATTCACCTGTTTCCATTTACATAGGCGTTCCTAGAATGGGACCCCCAAAGATACAGAAAGCACACTAGATTTGCATAGGACCAATGTGAAGCAGGGATTACGTGACCTTGTATCCTAGGGGGAAATGGTTACTAAAAGGCTGTTTTCCAAAAATCTTGCAAAAATACCAGGGATAGATAATTTATCAGTTTGTTTCTACTTCAGTTTCCTGGGTTCCAATAGCAGACTTTCACAAAAAAACTACTGTTTCATTCAAATCTTCCACTGCTTGCCTGTTGTCCTTATCAAGTCATTTTCACAGCTGCAACGTGTATGTATCTAAGAAGAATCTAGGAGTATAGTGTCCAGAACAAGGGAAATAGTAGTATTACTCTATTCTGCTTTGGTCCTTACCTGGAATACTGTGTATAGTTCTGGACACCACAGTTCAAGAAGGATATTGGCAAGCTGGAGCATGTCCAGAGAACGGCAACCAAGATCATCAAAGGTCTGGGGGGAAAAAAGCCACATGAGCATAATAAATTAGGGAGTTGGCTAGGTTTACCTTGGAGTTGAGAAGTGATACGATAGCCATCTTTAAAAATACAAAGGGAACTCATGAAAGGCCCTTTTTGCATGCTTTTTTGCGCGAGCGCCCCTTGAGCATTGCACAAATGGGAGCATCGCTCCGTATGATGCACTCCCACTCGCACGACGCTCACGAGGCTAAAGCGGGGCGCGAGCGCATTTTTTGATTTTCGGCTTTAAGCCGAAAATACTGCGTGCTCACGCAATGCTCGTGATGCCCTCGTGCACTTACCTTTGTGCGGTGTGTCGGCAAGCCGGCCCGGTCACACTTCCTTCCCCCGCGCAGCCTACAGCTCCCAGACTGCGCTGCGGAAGGAAGGGGCGGGGCGTGAGTGTGACGGTCGCACTACAAGGAAGGCGGTGCAGGAGGCAAAAAGGGCTGTTGTGAGCAGCTCGAATGAGTGGCTGCTCACATGAGCGCTGCTCCCCACTGCCACGATGAGGTAAGGTGCGAAAAAGGCCTAAAAGATTGAATGAGCTTTGTTCTCTGCTGGTCCAGAGACTGGAACATGAATGCACATTATAAGATGCACATCTTATAATGGATGCGCATTATAAGAAAAGAGGTTCCAACTAAATATTTGGAAAAAAAATTCTTGATTGTAAGAACTGTTTGAGAGTAGAACAGACTGCCTCAGAAACTGGTGGACTCTCTTTCTCTGAAGGTCTTTAAACAAAGGTTAGATAGTCATCTTCCAGGAATATGGTTGTTGTGTATTCCTGCATGGCTGCAGGGTTGGACTAGGTGGCCTTGCAGCTCCTTCCAGCTCTAGGTTCTGTGATTCTATTGCCTGAAATATTAGAGCCAATATTTGATCATAATAACCAACAGCTGTTGATAGCCTTCTCCTCCACAGTTTGTTTCATCCCCCTTTAAATCATAGGCCCTTTCCGCATGTGGCGAGGGAAACGCTCCCCGCCGCTATTCACCGGCTTTTTGGTGGGTGCGGGCGAGTCCGTTGGGACGAGGAGCAGTGCGAGCTTGTTGCTCCGCACTGCTCCGGCATCCAAAATGGCAGCTTCTGGTTGGTGGAGGCTCTCCACCAACCAGAGAAGCTCGCCAGCCTAAAGCCTGCCCCCGGCAGATCTGCAGGCATGCACTTGTGCGTGCCTGCAAATCTGCACTGGAGCGTGGTGACGGAGCGACATGGGGTCACGCGCTCCGTACTTTTTAAAAATCTCTTAAAAGAGGTTTTTAAAAAGCATGCTGCGTGACCAGTTCTGGTCGCTCCAGAGCAGACTGAGGTGTGGAACTACAAAAAGTAGTCCGTCCCAGTCCACTCCACGGTGCAGAAGACCTCCATTGGAGGTCACTCTGCACCGTTTTAATAGGCCGGTGCAGAAAGGGCCATAGTTAAACTTCAGTGTGTTAAGGCTTCATATGCACTTAATGGAATGGAATTTTTTGGTGTACACTCTGCAAGATAAATTCTCCATGCCATTACTGTGAGCTCTTATGTATTTCCTTATTTGGCACTTTCCAGATGATTTCTAGACAGGCAGGAATGGACTTTGCTATTATGGTAATGCTCCATGGCAGCTGCAATAAAATTAAGGCTGTTGCATGGATCCATTATGAGGGGGAAAAAAGTGATGTCCATCACAGAGATGTTTTTTCGATCTTCCTCTTTGTGATGAGGTTAGTATGTAAATCACCTTGCTTTGTGCCCTAAAGTTGCATTCTGTGTTGGCCTATACATTTTTTTCACTTTCGATTACATGTGATATCATAGGATTTGGTGAAATTGTAGACGATGGTTGGTGCAAATAGAGAAAATATAAAAATGTAGATGTTTCTGAATTGTTACAAATATATAGTTATGTTGTAAGTTAACTATCAAAGTCATTTTTTAAAAAAATTGGAGAAAGCAGTGCTGTGAATCAGCTATACATTACCTATCAAAACTTCCTGTGCCTACATTTTCCCACTGGAGATACTAGGCAACATATAAAGTTAGAACTTGCAAAATGTCATCAAAAAGTTCTCATTCTTTAATGGTCCTGCCTACTCTAGTAGTTCCCTTGCACTGATAGCAATAATCTTCTTTTTTAGACCAGGTGCAGCAAAGCTCAGCCTTCAAGATGCTGTTTCTAAAAATTCCTTACCACTGGCTATGCAGGATATGGCTCATGAAAGCTGTAGCCACAACATCTCAAGGGACATACTTTGCCTACCCCTTCTTTAGATTTACATTTCCAAGCAGCAAACAAAAACAAAATTTATGAGATTTCTGAGTGGCTGCCAGAATATTGGAGTAAAGGTTTCAGTCATTTAAACTAGTTCTTCTCAATATATTGGATGCAGCAGACTGTCATTTTCTCCCCAGCATGTCAGGGAGTGGACATATATTTGTGCTACATTATTCTCATATTCACATAATTTCCTGGAAATTGCCTAGAGATTGCCAATCCAATGGTTCTGGCACCAGTTTGTGGACCACTACTTTCAGCAGCACCGATTTAAATCATTCAGTCTAGTTAGATTTTACTGCAAATATCAACAGCAAGTGAAGTCTTCTTGTGGGAAAAAAAAGGGGGGAGTGACCCAGATTTGGATAGTTCAAATCTAATACTGTGAAACTGATTCACCCTCTGTGACATTTATTTCATGACGGTCTATGAACTGAATCATTTAGAGTAACTCAATGATGGTCCAGCGGCACATATACTGAAAAACATTTGAATTCATAAAGGCTTCCAGGTTGTCATGGCCTCAGCAAACTGGATCTGAAAGCAAACAGTTGGGACTAACTTTAAAGGGTTTCCATTGTAGAGCACAAACCTCATGCATAGTGATGAAGAAGGGTTGACAGTCTGTTGGTACAGCTTCATCCGCATCAATGCCCTTGTCTATGTTTTTTAAAAGCTGAGTATTTATCTTATTCCAAACCTGTCCAAGAATCTGAGGTTTAAATGTTTGATTTTGGTGCAAATTCCTGCATATCTAAAGGGTCTACAGATTAATGGTGCTTTAACTGTGATGCTGTTGTTATTTGCCTTCAAGCCAACTCTGACTTAATAATGATGTATCATAGGATTTTCTCGGCATGATTTATTTGGCGGAAGTTTGCCACTGCTGCTTTCTTAGGCTAAGGGAATGTGAGCTCCCCAAGATCACCCAGTGGGTTTCCATGGCAGAATGAAGATTTGAATCTAGATCTTCCAGAGTCACAATCCAACATTAAAGTGATGACACCACATTAGCTCTCTTAACTGTGATAGCTTACTTTTAAAAACAACAGCAACAAAAACACCAGAGTTTTGTGTTAGCTATGTTACATTTTTAATTGTAAGTAATTCCCAACTATTGTTGTTGTGTGCTTCAAGTCTTTTCCCACTTAGGGTGACCTTAAGGCAACCCTATCACAAGCTTTTCAGGGGCTAAGAGTATGTGATGTGCCCAGTGGGTTTCCACGGCTAAGCAGAGAATTGAACTCTTGTCTCCAGGGGCATAGTCCAGTAGTCAGACCACTACCTCATGCTGGCTCTCTCCCAGCCATTATGTATTGATAAGTAGGAAGTGCAACAAAATGTTGTAGTAAGGGAGTGTTCCGTAGTTAGACTTCCATCCCCCAACAATCCAGTCAATGTTTCATGTGAACTGATTCCAATAAGTCTGCATTGAGTTGCTGTAAGAGGTATTTTTGGGGGGAGGAGGTGTTTCCTGAATGAATGAATATTCCTATTTGTCTCTCACTCTCTCCTAGCAAACCTTTGGGTCACCATTGTTGTTGTGTGCCTTCAAGCAACTTCTGAATGATGGCGATCCTAAGGCAAACCCTGGTGTGTTTTCTTGGCAAGATTTGCTTAGAGGAGGTTTGCCATTGCCTTCTTCTGAGGCTAAGAGTGTGACTTGCCCAAGGTCAATCAGTGGGTTTCCACAGTTGAACAGGAATTCAAACCCTGGTCTTTCAGAGTCCTAGCCTAACACTCAACCCACTACATCACACTATCTTCAGACTCACCTTTAGTATATATGATTTGAAGCAGGGATGGGCAACAAGTGGATTTCCAGATGTTGTACTAAACTTGTATCAGTCCTAGTCTGCATAGCCAGCGGTGAAGGATTATGGGAGTTCAAGTCCAACATCATCTGAAGAATGTAGATGGTGACCTAGAACAACACTTATTTAACTCTGTAACTCCTGCACCCAGAAACCTCTCTTTTACTAGAGGTACATTGATGATATTGTCATAATTTGGACTGAAGGAGAGGACTCACTCAGGATATTCCATCAAAATTTCAACAACTTCCACCTTTCCATTAATCTCAGCCTGGAACTATCAACAGAACAAGTTCACTTTCTGGACACCACTATACAGCTACACAATGGACATTTAAGCACACTATGTTGCAAACTCACTAGCTGCTACATATACCTACATGTCTCCAGTTTCCACCCAGAACACACTACCAAATCCTTAGGTTATAGCCAAGCCCTCTGGTACAATTGCATCTTCTCAGATTCACAAGACAGAGGTAACAAACTCATGGAATTACAAGTATTCCTCAAGCTACAGTACCCACCATATGAAGTTAAAAAAAAAGGCAAATCAGCAAGGCAAGACTTCTACTTAGTACTAATCTGTTACAGAACAGACTGAAGACAGGCAGAATCTCACTAATGGCCACATACAGCTCCCAAATGAGACCACTCAGATGTATCATCAGTGAAGTACAACCTATTCTGGACAATAATGCTGCCCCTTCAAAGGAACTTGGTGGCAGTCCTTTACTTGCCCACAGACAGTCTCCCAATCTCAAACAGTTAGCTACAGAAGGACAGACACCACAGATGGGGAGATGGGTACAAGACCTTGCCACAAACCCAGATGCCAACTCTATCCACATGTCTGCTAGGAAATGGCATCATGGGACCTAATCACATCCCTCACAATAGTAGAGGTACTTTTACTTGCCATCCTCTGTCAATAACACCCTTCAGCACTCTACTTTGGGCAAACAGGCCAGTCTCTGTGCCAGAGGATAAATGGACATAAATCAAACAATGGGGATGGGAACACACAAAACTAAGTTGCAGAGCACTTCAGTCTTCTTGGATGTTCCATCTTGGACCTCGGAACAGCAATCCTTCAACAACAACAACAAAAGAAAACTACAAAGGAAGATTGGAAGGAGAAACAGTAGAATGCGAATATATCCACATATCCATTGACAGTGCTTTGAAAAGGGACAGTTGTTGCCTAGCACACTACACATAACACTAGTTAACAGCTCAGTGTCATGAGGACTCTCTTAGCCAGTTTAACATGTGCATTATACCACATTCCAATAACTCCGTCCACCATTCATGTGGTTACCTACTCACCTTGGCTTAATGCAACGCAGCAGCTTTCCTCCTGCCTTTCTCTGAAGACCATCATTAAAACTGAATTTGTCACCTCATCACCATACTCACAAGTTTTGCATTTCTATTGCTATTCACACATATAGCCTACTCATAAAGGTCTGTCACTTGTAACTTCACTCCATGCATCTAATGGAATAGACTTAAGTCTATGAAAACTCATGCTACATTATTTCTCTCAGTCTCATAGGACTGATGCCCAAATCACTTTCAGTTATCCTGTCTTAAGTATTGATCATAATCTGGATGAAGTTAGTCATGGCTAATTCCAAATGAAACCATCACAATAACCTAATCACTCCTGTGAAGTCTTGTTTGTTTTCCAACAGAATTTAGTCATGATTCACATTACCTTGCATAAGCCCTTGGACTGCATTGAAAAGAAAAGGAAAAACAAGATGGCTGTCATAAAAATTTTCTGGGAGTTGATTTTAAGACATGATTTTAAGACCTGTGTGAGAGTGAGCACATTTTTCTGAGCATTTTGGTGTGAAGAACATTCTTCTTCCAGCCATTTGGGAATTGTTGCTTTCTTTTGACCCACATTTACTAGTCTATTAATTTCATTTCTTTTGGCCAGGTGAAGTAGAACAATTCTCTCATTTTTTAGAACTTATGACATCTTGATTTTTTAATTTATAATAGCCATTTCACTGCAAGAGGCAGCTCCCCACATCCTTTGAAAAGTAGCACAGTTTTTTTTATCCCTTTTTATAAGGAATATATATCATTAGGAAGTAGTCTGACAGATTTTAGTTACTCAGTTTACAAGAAAACTTTGGGTCTTTTATCAATACCCAACAAAATGGCTGCAGTAAGTAAAATAAATAGATATTGGTTTTTGAAAGATGTGCAAAATAAATATAAGAAAAGGGAACTCGTCAGTTTTTTAAATTCAGTGGAAGGTGATATAGGTTTTTAAGAAAATCTTTCTATTGCTTTAGAACTATTGGTAAGGAAAACTGGAAGGGTAGGGGAAACTTCCCTGCCTAGCTGGCTGGACAATTGGATTGTGTTAGAATTTGCAGGCAAAACACGGCTTTACATATTCCTTTGTGAGATAGCTTGGTTTGTGGAACAGCCAGTGAAGTACGTTGAACAGAGTTCTGCAGAGCAGTGATTCTCATATTCTTGTATCCTGCAACTTACCAGTCACCGTATCAAAGTAAATTCTACCATGATAGAAACAGCTACGTTTTTTCTGAGAAGGATATTTATATATTTTTAAACACTCTGTTAACTATATCATCTGTGGTAAATTTTAAAGACATAAGCATTGCAATAATATTGTTGGGAGGAAGGATGAATTAAGAAAAACAATTAGTAGTGGGAAATTGTAGTAGTACTGTTGAGTATATATATTTTACTACAATTTTATCATTTATAATTATTTATTCATGTATATGCCAGTTTTTCTCCAATACCGAGACTCTAAGGTGGCTTCTAAAGAATAAAACAAATACCGATTAAATTTCATACAAAACCATCAATAAAAACATGTAAAGTTATTATTAAAGCGCAATGAAACAACCTATAGAATTAAAACCATTTAAAATCCATCTAATGACAGAAGATAAAAATCAACAGCACAATATTAAAAGTCCATCACTTTTAGTTCCTAAAAACCTATTGGTATAAAAATAGTTTTAATTTGCCCGCAGGACAACAAGGGAAGCATCTTCGTTTTCCAAGGGAGTGAATTCTAAAGCTTTGGAGTAGCCACCAAGAAGGCCATCTCATTTGTTCCCATCAAATTATAGAAACATAGATTTGGAAGAGGCCACAATAGCCATTGAGTCCAACCCCCTGCCATGCAGGAGCAAACACTCAAAGCACCACCAGCAAATGGCCATCCAGCCTCTGCTTAAAAACCTCCAAAGAGGGTGACCCCACCACACTCTGAGGCAGCATATTCCACTGTTGAACGGCTCTGACTGTTAAGAAGTTCTTCCTGTTTAGGTGAAATCTCTTTTCCTGTAGTTTGAATCCATTGCTCCATGTCCTAGTTTCTGGAGCAGCAGAAAACAAGCTTGCTCCATCTTTAATATGATATCCCTTCAAATATTTAAACATGACTATCATGTCTCCTCTTAAATGTGCCTTGGAAGGCAGTATGACTGAAAGAAAAGTCTCCCCTGAAGATCTTAGAGCCTGGGCTTTTTCATAGTGCCATTTTACTTGTAAAATAGAAAGATAATGACATGTAACACTTTCAGGAAGACACGGGGACTAAGAGAGAGTGAATTCTTAGTAATTGTTATTTAAAAAATGTTTCACTTAGACAACTACTACTGGTTGAGAACCACTGTTTCAAGAGACCAGGGAGAATCCTTCATTCCAGCCTAATATTCCAAATGAACTTGCCCCTTTGTCAACTTGGGCTTTTACCCCCTCTACCCTTCTTGTGGAAATTATTGTTAAGGATACACTTCACTCCATCCTAGAATTCCGGGGCAGAAAAGTGGAATATAAACATTCACACATTCACTAGGATTAGGGGTGTAAGACCCTTGCAAAAGTGGAAAAATTGCAAATATCAAAATGTGCGTGTGTGTGTTTGTGTGTGCATGCACCTGTGGAAAGAGGGCCAAGGCATAGTGGGAAAAGCAAACATGCAGAGTCCAAACCAGGTCAGGGAAAGGAGAGGGAAGGAGGATCCACATGGTGGCCCTGTATTTCCTCTCTTTCACCCTTCTCCTTCCATGGATGCGGGGGTAATTGGGAGAGATGATGAGAAACTGGGCTATGAGCACCTGGTGGTGGCGATGGAGGAGGAGGAGGACCAGAGGTAGGTTTTTAAAGGGTTGTGTGGCCTTATCAAAGCTTGGCTGCCAGGAGAGAAGATTCCCCTTTAAAAGAAGCACCTTTGGTGGTGGTTGAGGGGAGCAAGGGTTGAAGTAACTCAGAAATAATCAAAGTCAAACCTGCAAATGCGGAGGGCCACTTCTGTATCATAAACAGCACGATCCCTGTTATCTTTATAGATTGCTTCACCAGACAGGGTCTGAGAAACATGATGTTATAGGGATTCTGGTCTTTCCTGGAGGGTCAGTTCAAAACATGCTGGGGGATGTCTGTTCTGTCCCATAGGATTCCAAGTGTTTCCTATTTTCCCATCTCCAAATCCCATGGAACCTGTGAGTGTCTGAAGAGAGACTCTGGGGATGGATGAGGACAACAAGCTGAAACATAACACAGGCAAAATAGGGGTAATATGTCATTAATCTAGAGGTGGTGTGGTGTGGTTTGAGCATTGAACTGCAGTTCTGGAGATTAAGGTTCTAATCCCCATTTGGCCATGGAAGCAACGGGGTGACCTTGGGCAAAACACACAGCCTCAGAAAGAGCTGAAGGCAAACGCGCGCAGAACACATCTTGCCAATAGATAGGGGATTGGTGGACTAGAATACATCATCACTATATAAGAGCCAGCATGATGCAGTGGTTTGAATGCAAGATTATGATTCCCTGCTCGGCCATGGAAACCAATTAGGTGGCCTTGGATGCGTTTCAGACACTCGGCCCCTGGAAAACCCCACAATAGGTTTGCTTTAGGGTCACCAAAAGTCAGAAATAACTTGAAGGTACACAACAACAACACAGTGGCCCTTTCCGCACTGAGGCTTCTAGCGCAAGCGGGGGAGGCCGGCAAGCGCAAGAAGGCTCGTCCGGGAGGCTGCCGCTTCCCCCTCCTTCCTTCCGCAGGCGAAGGAACCAGCGGGGAAGCGGCACTGAAGGAGGCTTGCCGCGCAAGCCGCCCTCCCCCCCGTGCGAAGCGGGAGACCTCGCGCTGGATTCCTACCCCGTGCGCGAAGCGGGCAGCGTCGTGCCGGATTCCTCCCCCCCGCGCGCGCCGGATTCCTCCCCCCCGCGCGCGCGAAGCGGGCGGCGTCGCGTCCCCCCCGCGCACGCATGCGCAAAGCGGGCGGTGCGTCCGTCGCGCTACCTCCCCACCCCGCTCCTTCCTTCCGCAGGGGCGGAGGGAAGGAAGCGCGACCCGGCCGGCTCCCGGAGGCTCCGCATGAAAGGTAAGTGCGGGTGGGCTCCGGGAGCGTTGCGCGAGCGCGGGGTGATTTTCGCTTGGACGCGAAAATCAAAAAACCCGCGCTCGCGCCGCTTCAGCCCCGTGAGCCGGGCGGAAGTGGGAGTGCGTCGTGCGGAGCGACGCTCCCACTCCCGTGAGGCTCACAGGGCTATCGCGCGAGCAAAGGCCCGTGCGAAAAGGGCCAGTGTTTCACATTGAGTCTGGTAATATATAACTCCTGCAGTCAGTTTTGATTCCCTCCAGCAAAAGCAGCTGTTATCTATTTAAAAAAAAAAAGGCAGAAGAAAGGAGGAATGTAGCAACACCTTTAAGACTAACTGGTTTTATTTTTAGCATGAGCTGGTTTTTATTTTAGCATGTGCTTTGTGGATATAAATCCACTTCTTCAGTTATAGTCCAGAGTGCATGAAAGCTCATGCTAAAATAAAAACTAGAGTTAATACCGCTAGATTCCCTTTTTTCCCCTTCCTCCATTTTACGCTGCAAGAAACTGACAGGGCTACTTGTTATCTATTTGTATGCGATGAGTCTTACACATTTCATTTTAGGTTCTTATTGCTAATTTCTAGATGACTATAGGGGTGGTTGAAGACAAATAATTAGCAGTTAATACACAAGGTCCTGAGAACAACTTTCCAGCATGGTATATGTTTTGTTGCTTTTAAGGAGGACAGAACTTTGGAGAAGATCCTATTCCCCATTTCATTTCTGAGAAGAAACCACTGGAGGGCAGTATAGTCACTGAAATGTCAACAGTTTTGTTTACCTCTGTGCTTCCAGTGCTGTGATTTCCACTAAAGAACTGAGAGGAGAAAATGACATTCAATAAGCTCAAATCGGTTTTAACCTCCCTGGAATGTAATGGTGGGATGCAAAAAATGTCATCTCTCGCTTTCTTTCTCTTTTGTACAGTTAGGTAATGTGCTCATGCAATAGTCCTGATTTTATACTTAATTATGATATTTTATTTATCACTTATATATTTTATTTAAAGTATTTCTGTATCACCTCCCAGCCCACAAAGGCTCCCTAGTCAATGAACAAATAAAACCCAATTAAAACAATACAAAGAGAAAAACATCATCAAAACACATTAAAATACTCTTTAAAAACTCCTGAAAGTGCTCTAAAAACAGTCCTAGAATCTAACATAATATTTTGGTTTCCAGAAATCTTAAACAACCAAATAGTCCAAATGTGTCAAGGAATTCCTCTTTAAACCTGTTGGGTCATTCCAACATGATTATCAAAAGACACTTGATATAGAAAACAGATTCATATTTTTCTGTTCTGATAGTCACAGATTAGCTATGTGCAATCTAGCCAACGCAGTTAAGTAAAGAAAAATAATTACTTTTTCCATTAATTATTTGCATTTTGAACATCTGTGACTGGAAATTCATTCTGAGTTGTAGGGCTGAATTATTTAAGTGTATTGAGTTGCAGCTCTAAACATTCTGATTTAGTACTAATCCATATGGAACAATCTTAAGTATGCATACTCAGAAGTAAGTCCCAATGTTTACAATTGCGTTTATTGCCAGGTAAATGTGCATAAGACAGCAGTCGTTTGTTTCTACTAGAAACAATGTTTGGCTTTGTGTCTGTGTACCAATTGCTGAGGAAGAAGGGTGGGGTGGCACTGTATTCTACCATTCTTTCAAATGAACTGTCATACACAGTTCTCTTCTTCCCAATTTTATTTTCATAACTACTCTGTGAAGTAGGTCAGGCTGAAAAGAGAGTGGCTAGATACCCAGTGGCTAAGTATGGAACTGAACATGAATTGAACAGATTGAATTGAAGTGAATTGATCTCACACTAACTACTGCATCATGTTACTTGTTGGCCAATTTTACTATAGTTTGACAGCTTGCAAATCCATAGGGGTTTTTTCCACCTAATATAACATCCAAGATAAGAAAGATATAATTCAAATCAGACTAGGACTTGACAATTCAAAAGCTGAGTCAAGAAAGAAGACTTTACAGTTTTTACATTTCTAACTTTACAGTTAGAAATGGGCAGATATCAGGCTTGTCAGATTGATTTTGTTTGTTTGTTTGCTTTTTAATGAAATCCCAGGATCCACCAACCATAATGAAAAACAAAAAAACCATACACAAAAAACCATGTTATCTCTCAGCCCATGACTTTGTTTTCAGTGCCCAGACTGAACTCTCTCATAGTCCTTTCATGCAAAAGCCAACTTCAGGTTATCAAAATCAGCTGTCTGATTTTGGTGGAAAAGACTTTTTTTTGCTCGCATGCATAAACAGTTGTGAGTCAGAAAGCTTTGCTGATATAATATGAATCAATCAGAGATCTGCCAGTAAAATCCAGACTAATTTTTGCCAGCATCCTACAAGCAGCTTCCTCCATCCCTGACAGGAAAACTCTTATATTAACAGAATAAAAAGTAATAATTTGTTGCTTTTGAATAACACCCCAAATCTGATCCCTGAGGTGAGCACCTCACTGTGACTTGTGGAAGGGTCAGCCCTGCTTTTGATTATTCCTGCCCTGTTTCTTGACAAAAATGGAACAATGGCATGACTAGGTTGTCACTTATGAGCTGGGTGGAAGCAGTAGTTATTTTGAGCAAGTCCAAGGGCCTGTGGAAACTGTCAAGAGTCCAACAAGTGTGAACATTTTTAATGAAATCAGCTGCAGTTTCCAGTCTAAGGAGGAGAGCTTTTTCCTTTTTAAACCTTTGAGTAAATATTTTTAGCTTTGCCAGCCAGGCTCATCTTGAGGGGGAAAAAAGTAGGCAACAAACTGACTGGAACTAAGTACACTCACAAGTAGCTTTTATTTGACTTTGCATGCTCCTACTTTTTTTTTTTAAACAGCTTTGATATTCACTCTTTCTTCTATGACAGAAAAGAATCTAGGCACTTCTGATAGGCGAGCTTGTTATTGATTTACAGTATGATTTCCTTCTACCATGTAGTGGTTTTTCTAGCCAATTTCATAGAATTGTAGAATTATAGAATCATGGAATTGGAAGAGACCACAGGGGCCATCCAGTCCAACCCCCTGTCATGCAGGAACCAACCTCAAAGCATTCCTGACAGATGGTCATCCAGCCTCTGCTTAAAAACCTCTAAAGAAGGAGATTCCACCACACTCTGAGGCAGCAGATTCCACTGCCAGACAGCTCTGAATGTCAGGAAGTTCTTCCTGAGGTTTAAATAGAATCTCTTTTCCTGCAGCTTGAATCCATTGCTCCTTGTCCTAGTCTCTGGACCAGCAGAAAACAAGCTCACTTCCTCCTCAACATGACATCCCTTCAAATATTTAAACATGGCTATCATGTCCCCTCTCAACCTTCTTTTCTGCTGACTAAACATACCCAGTTCCCTAAGCTGCTCCTCATAGAGCATGGCTTCCAGACTCTTCACCATTTTGGTCACCCTCCTCTGGACATGCTCCAGCTTGTCAATATCCTTCTTGAAATGAGGTGCCCAGAACTGGATACAGTATTCCAGATGAGGTCTAACCAAAGCAGAATAGAGTGGCATTATTATTTCCCTTGATCTAGACACTCTTTTGAAAACTGCAGACCTGATTCTGAGCCTAAGAAGCTTATTGTGGGAAAGTGGGCAGAGTTCTGGATTTGAAACAGAGATATTTGCTTTCAGATATCAAATTAGCTCACCGGATGGGTTTGGACCAGCCACTTTCTTACATCCTAGCCTAATTCACAGAATTGTGTGAAATTACAAACACAGAGAGTGAAATGATACTCTCTGTGACATCATGATCTTTTTGGAGGATATATCAGTAACAAAGAAACAAATACATATGAGGGCCTTTCACAAGAGGTCACTGGGTATAAATCAAACTGGGAGATAACAGCCAAAACAGTCCTCTTGGGTAAGTTCCAGTGCTGGACCTCCACAGGTGAAACAGTTAAATACATCAGATGTGAGAGAGGTCAGTCTCCCATTTCGATTGCAGTTCCCCATACACCCCAGAAACCCATTGCAAAGCATGGACCACCCTTAGAAGCAGTTTTCAGGCAGCTCTGATGATTACAAGGGAAAGGAGTGAGTGTTCCATCATCCTGGCACTGCAGCACCAGTGTGGCCTTGGATTTAGGAATTGATTAAGTGACTATTTAAATATGATTTCAGTTTTACAACTGAATTTTGTTTTAAGAAATAAATCACTGTAAGTACTAATGACTGGTAGAAGTGCTGACTCTGTTAATAGTGTTCAGTTCATAGGTTTTCCAGGTCTGCTCTGCTAAAAACCACATCCTGTCAAATGCTGCTTACAAGCCTGCAGCAGTAGCTCTTGCAAAAGTAGAAGTGTGGCGCTCTAGTGATGAAGATGGAATGTGGTGGTGTCTCACAACTGAAATAGCAACATCAAAGCATGACTGGTGCAACAGCAAGCCGATCCTGCTCACCACTGCTCCTGGCTGCTGGATTCCCTACAATGACTATCTTCCCTTTCCAAGTGAAACAGACCTGTCTTTTCTTTCTCTCCTACACAATTATGGTGATAAAAGCTAGCTGCTCCACCAGCTGCATAAATGAGAAGTGTGAAGATGATTGTGATATAGTCTAAATCAGCTCTCCTAAGGAACATTATGTAAAATTTCCAGAATGCTGTATAGAATGTCTTTGTCATACTTTTAGAATAGTTAGAGTTTTGAAATGTTGATGGTACTAGTGAGGATCTGTCTGAAAGAGCCATTAGAACTCTGCCAGCAAAGAAAAAAGGCTTTTACTGGCATTGTGGACAATATTAATAACAAAAGAGAACTGAAGCTATTGGTATGACAGATCTTTGGGCATGTTACATGCAGGATATGTATACAAGCATAGCCATGCATACTAGCCATCCTATTCACTTAACTGGATATCACATTGCTGTATGTATGTCCCATTGCATGTATGGAGTGCATTGGTACCTTTGAGGCCCCTCCCTAAACTGCAAACCCCAGTATTCCATAGGATGTTGAAAGTAGAATAATAGCACTATAACAGACTAGTGCGGAAATGGCCTTGGTTTTGAATGTGCAATAAAAACCTGTTAGCCTTATAAAAAATTTCCTCCTGGTGAAGATGAAGACAGCTAGAAATGCAGAAATAGGTCAGCATAGCTGCCTGCATTTTTGGGTTCACTTGAGGGTATCTGTTAGAATGAGTGGGTGCAGTTCCAAATGTATTATGCATGTATTTAAATATTTATATGCCATCCTGCATCTGAAGATCTCAGATATAATCATTTTAGGACATTTTAAAGCAATAAGAATAAATTTGAAAGAAAGAGTAAAAGCATATTAAACCATTCAACACTTAAAGTAGGACAACTTAAAACCTGTTAAAACAGTTTAAAATAATGTAAATCATAATACATGAGCAAATTGGATGAAATCAATTAGGGCCTAAAAGTAAGTTTGTTTTATACCCTGCCTTAAAGCAAAAAGATTTCGAGGTGGCTTACAAATAACATTAAAACAAGAAGTTAAATAGTTTAAAACAATTAAAAGCACCATATTTGGAATTTGGAATGAGCTTTTGTTCACTGTTGGAGTGTCTGAACCTACTAGGGATTACTGGCTATTTGTCTTGTGATTTTCTGAGTTGTAAATAGACTTGTCTGTAATTGTGGCTTTTTGAGTTACTCCAGGAATTCTTCTTAGCATTATGACATACATATTAATCTTTTATTTAGATTCTGGCTTTTGGTTGGTTGGTTGGTTGGTTGGTCGATCAGTTAGTTGTTCAGGTTTTTTTTTTTTGATAAAATAAGGAAGGCATGCTGAAGCTTTGATTAGTAAAGAAAAAGTTAAGATAATGATCAGCATTGGGGCACTATGCTAGAATAAAAGGAGTTGGCTGCACATTCTCACAGGTTTTGTAAAATAGTCTACCATTTCACAGGGGCACCCTCTCTTTCACTTTTGACTTGGTGGATAGGAAGCTAATTAACTGTTGCACAATGCGTAAGCTCAAGAATGTGATGACTATTGTACAATCCAGTGTAATTATAATGCTGTATATTTACACTGTACAAAAGGTGTATAGGATCTTGGCCATGCGAGTTTAACATTCAAGATGGAAAATATCACATTTCTAAACCCAAAAATAAATGGAAGGTTTAATTAGTGATTTTGTTGGAGGCCTGACTCTGCAATCTGAGTTTCGGAACTTTGTTGAGCTCTTGCTTCTTAATTCTTCATATTCTCAGAACTCAGTGAAGCTTCATGTTTTATAAAGTAGCTTTGCACAAGAATTGCACAGAAATGCATAAATCCTAAATAGATGACTAATAAGGGAAATAGACAATTTATATACACCATCCATCTCTTGTTCTTTCCCCCCAGTAACTGGGAAAATATAATTACAAAAAAATTTTATTGGAAGAAATTCACATTAACATCGTTAAACTTAAGATAATTTGTAAATTGCAGCAACAATGAGTTGCTTTATTTACTTTGGGAGGGGGGAATTTCTTGCTTTAAATTACTGAAATACCTTAAACTCACAGTTTATTCAGTACAGAAGAGATCCAAAAGAAAGCAGAATATTAGCTATGACGCTATCCATGAGTGGAGAGAAAATGCTAAATTATGAGGAGGAACATTTTGATTGGAAAGGTACATATTCCCCCATTCAGTTCCCAAATAACAAAGACAGTGATGTTTCCCAAATGCATCATAGAAGCATTTTATGAGGACTCAAGAACTGGTAAATATTCAGAAGTATGCTCTTAGCACAGGTCCTTTATACCCACGATACTTCAGGCTATGGATTTTCCTGCTGAAACTATCAGCTGCTTCCACTAAGGCTAACATCTTCCAGTTATGTATTCTTTGAATTTGCTCTCTTTTGACTAAGAATATAAATCAGTGTTGGAAGAAAGTGCACAGTTTGATAATGCATTAAGAACTATTTACAAATATTGGAAAAGAAAATAAATTTAAAAGGGAGAATTTCTGCTCTAATACTGTGGTTGTGGGATAACTCTAATTTGAAGATCCCAAGACAATTTTTTTAAATGGAAGAAATAGACTGAGTCCGGGATTTATACGTTGGATTAATTGGCCCAGAACATTTTTTTGGGCATTTTTAATACAAGAGGCCCCTACCTTTTGATGCCATGTTATCTGTTGACTTGCTCTTTTGACACTTCCAAATTAACTTCCAGAACCTTAACTGCCAAATTAAGGCCAAGTTCCATTAATTTGACAGGGGTTCTTCTCTTTCCTCAGTTATTGTTGCCTATGAAGGCTCACTCGGAACTGCTTGCACGTCCATGTGCTGCTTGCAAAGTGAGCTGTATGAGGAGAAAAGGCACCCAGCCAGCTGACAGACTTTGCAAGCAGCATGTGTACAGGTTGGTCTCAAGGGAGCTCTGTAAGTTCTTCATGCTCTTTACAGTATAGTACCTGGGTTCCACTTTTCAGCCAATTCCATTTTCTGACAGTGCTCTGATCCCTAATCTTTTGGATAAGTGGGAGAAGCCTTTATTATAGTCTGCTTATCCGTTTTCATGGATGCACCGTACTAATATTTTTGGTGTCAAGTTTGTAATTGTTTGTTGGAAAGCGATACATTTGATGTTCATGTAATTATACTTGAGTGGAACAAATGTTTGATTGTCTTATGCAAATTAATCATGGCTGCCCAGCAGTGTATACCTTCCATCTGTCCTGATTTGGCAAGGGCAGGCCTGATTAATCCTCTGTTGTCCCAGTTTTGCAGCTGCTTTTAAAATGTCTCAGTTTCTCTTTCCTCCTCCTACTTTTCCCCCTTTGTCCTCAATTTACTTTAGTTGTGGCATACTGAGTACAATGTCCAAAAGTAGTTTGTACTCATTTAACTAAAAAGGAGAGGGAGGAGAGGAAGGAGTGGAATCTTGCCCTTCCCAGGAAGTTCAGGCAAAAGCAAACTGCTACCTTATAGCCATTTCTGCAGTAGACTGTTATACTACAAACCCCAGGATTCTATAGGATGTTGAAAGTGGAATAATAGCACTATAACAGTCTTGTGTGGAAATGGCACATGTGTTTTTCTTCATTAATTAGCTTCTGCTATCTTGGCAACATTCTGGTGTTGCTTAACCATATGTGGCCTGGTTGTCTTAAATTTCTTCCAGTATGAAAGGCCTAAATACCCTAAAGCAGTGGTTCTTAATCTGTAATCTGGGATCTCCTGACTGTTCACTGAGCCCTCACAGGCGGTTTACAAAGCCCTGCTGCTGGACACCAATAGCAGAAGCAGCAATAGGGACATGACAGTTGGGTGGGTTTGCAGGTGCTGAAACTGCTCTCTCACTTGCAAACAAGGGAGCTATTTGGGTGTGTGCACACATACCTCCGCTGCCACATTCCTGGCCCTTTTCGCACGCAGTTTTTTTTGCACGAGGACCCCTTGAGCATCGTGTGAATGGGAGCGTCGGTCCGTATGACACACTCCCACTTATGCGACGCTTATGAGCCTAAAGTGGGATGCGCGCATTTTATTATTTTCAGTTCTAAGCTGAAAATACTGCGCGATCACGCAATGCTCGCGGGGTCCTTGTGCACTTACCTGCATGCGGTGCACTGAACAAGCTGGCCCGGTTGCGCTTCCTCCCCCAGTGCGGCCTACAGCTCCCAGGCTGCGCTGCGAAAGGAAGGGGCGGGGCGGGGCGCCAGCGTGACGGTTGCGCAACCGGCAAGCCACTGTGGGAGGCAGAAGGACTACCATGAGCGGCTTGCGCAAACAGTTGCTCACGTGAGCGCCGCTTGCCACTGCCGCAATGAAGGTAATGTGCGAAAAGGGCCCCTGAAAAAAAGACATGGTGGCAGGCTTGTGCATATGCCCAGAATAAGACTTTGGAGACCAAGGTTTGAATCCTCCCTTGGCCATGGAGAACCACTGGTTTACCTCAGGCAAGTCACATTCTCTCAATAGCAGTAACAGTTACATTTCTATACCACTTATCAGTGCAAAGTACTCCTTAAGCGGTTTATAATGTATTTTAGCTAATTTCCCCCAACAAGCTAGGTATTCATTTTTTAAAATATTTTTTATTGAATTTTACAATTAAAAAAAAAGAAATAACCCCCCTTCCCCACTTCCTTCTTTTTTCCAGCTGAATCTGCTTGTTTATCTTAATAGATACATAATTTTAACATTTACAGTAATCTTACATTGTTACTCTTTGTTACATTGCTGCTTAATACATATCTTATACATTGTTTATTATTTCTTTATCCAGTTCAAAACTTCTCCCCATTCCCTTTCAAAATTCTGAATAGGCTTATTTCGCAATAAAACTGTTAACTTTTCTGTTTCTACCATATCCCGGACCTTGAGTTTCCATTCTTTTATATCGACATATTCCCTTTTTTCCAATGTTGCGCATATGCCAATCTTGCAGTAGTTATCATATATAACAATATGTTCTGATGACATCTTATTTCTCCTTGTTGCCCTAACATATTTAACAAATAAAACTCTGGCTTCATTTCAAAATTAAGACTATAAATTCTTTGGATTTCATCATGGATTTCCTTCCAAAATTTCCTTGCTATCTTATAGGTCCACCACATATGAAAAAAGGACCCCACCGTTTCATCACATTTCCAACATCTTACATTTCCCTTTTTAGTTATTTTTTTGCAATCTCTGAGGTGTCATATATCATCTGTAAAGCATTTTGTAGAAATTTTCTCTTAATTTTAAATTAGGTGTAAATTTTATATCTGTCTTCCATGCCTTCACCCATGTATCATACTCTATAGGATGACCAATATTTTGCACCCATCTTATCATATTATCTTTTACAGTCTCTGATTCCATTTTTCTTTGCAACAATATTTTATAAAGTTTAGAGATTCTCTTTTTTTTGGTCCCCTTTCATCAATACATCTAGTTCATTTTCATTTCTTTCAAATCCATATAATTTTTGGTACATCTTGAATCTCTCTTTTAGTTGTCTTCATGGGAACCAATTAAATTCATGTCCTAAAGCTTTTAATTCTTCTTCTGTACACATTCTTGGCTTGTGTCCTTCCCATTTCAGCAAATCTTGATAAGTCAATAAATTCCCTTGTTTTGCTGGGGCAATTTTGTAAGCTTCTTGGGGTGAAGTCCACATGGGAAGTCTTCTATAAAATTTATGCTTTATTTGTAACCACACTTTCAATAGTGTCTTTCGAATGCAATGATTATTAAGCTCTTTATTTATCGTTGCTTTATCATAGCATAAATATCCATGCCAACCAAATCTATTATTTATTCCTTCCACTTCTTTTCTTGTTGCATTCTCCACTTGAATCCAATCTTTAATTATATCTAAACAGCATGCTTGATAATAAATTTTCAACGATGGCACCTCAAATCCTCCTCTCTCCTTTGCATCTTGCAATGTTTTAAATCTTATTCTTGGTTTTTTCCCTGCCAAATAAATTTCCGTAACTCTTTTTCCCATTCTTTAAAAATCTTCTCCCTTCTTATTATTGGTAAATTCTGGAAGAGAAACATTAACTTAGGTAATAAGGACATTTTAAAAGTATTTATCCTTCCCAGGAGACACAAGTTTAAATGCGTCCATTTTTCCATTTTGCTTTGAATCTCCTTCCATATCTTCAAATAATTGTTATCAAATAAATCTTGATTTGTTTGTTATTATTATTCCTAAATATTTTTTTTGTAATTTGATATCCAGATCTTTTTTTCAAATTGACTTGTTCTTTTTTTGTTATATTTAAAGTCATCATCATTGTCTTTTCTCTATTTATCTTGTATCCTGCCATTTGTCCATATTTCTGCAAATGTCCATCAACGTCTGTATAGATTCTTGTGGTTCCTCCAAAAATATTATTACATCATCAGCAAATGCTTTGTATTTTATTTCCTTCTTTATTTTTAAGCCCTTTATCTGTAGATCCTCATTTACTGCAATCAGTAATACCTCCAATACAACTATAAACAATAACAGTGATAATGGGCACCCTTGCCGTACCCCCTTATTAATTTCAAAGCTTGACATTTGACGTTTTATCTCCATTTATTATTAACTTCGCTGATTGATCCTGATATATCATCTCAATCCATTTAGGCCCTTTTTGCATGGCATTTCTTAAGCGAAAGGGCCCCTTGAGCATTGCGTAAATGGGAGGAGTGGTCTGCATGACACACTCCCATTTACGTGACACTCAAAAGCCTCATGCGCAGTGCATACGCACCTTTTTATTTTTGGCTTTTAGCTGAAAATGGTGCATATTTTTCCTGGGGCCTTGGGTGAACTTATCTGCCCTGCAGAGCCTCTGGAGCTAGGCCAGTCACACTTCCTGTCCTCAGTGCAGCCTACAGCTCCCAGGCTGCACTGCGGAAGGAAGAGGCGGGGTGTGGGCAGGGCGCTTGCGCGACCAGGAAGCTGCTGCGGAGCCCAAGCAGCAGGGACACGAAAGCCTTCCTCTGAAGACTCCTCACATGAGTGCTGTCCCCCCACCTCCGCGAAAAGGTAAGGTGCGGAAAGGGTATTAGAAAAGGTTTCTCCCAGGGCATATTCTTTTAAAGTTTGATGCATAAAACCCCAGGAAACATTATCAAAAGCTTTTTCTGCACCCAATGATATAATAACTATCTTCTTTCCTGGATTTTTACCATAATATTCAATTGCATTCGGTAATGTTCTGATATTATTCTTCATTTGTCTGCCTGGGAGAAAACCTGTTTGTCCTTCCTGAATCTTGTCCTGTATTGCATGTCTCATCATTTTGCCAATATTGTTGCCAAGCTAGGTATTCATTTTACCAGCCTACAGAAGGATGGAAGGCTGAGTCAGCCTGGAGCCCTGCAGGATCAAACTCACAATGTTGTGGCTGCAGCACTAGCATTTAACCAATGTGCTACCCTCTCAGTGTCAGAGAAAGGCAAAGCCAACACATCTTGCTAAGAAAACCCTCATGATAGGTTCTGTTCAAGCTTGGTCTGAGCTGGCAGCCAGAAGAAGCTGATAACAAACACAGATCAGAGACCCATCAGTAACTTACGTGGTCAGTTTACTGAGGAAAGGAAACAGCTTTGCAAATGAGAAGCAATAAAGGTCCCAACAATGTCCATAAATCAGAGGCAGGCAAAAAGAAACACACATCAAAGGCAAAAATGCAGGCAAGGGGAGCAACCAAACACATACATGGGAGAAATGGTCAGTTGATTGCTGACAAAGGCTAGAGGGGAGAGGCTCCATTCTTATAGGCTCCAGGGTCAACACAGCTGGTGCCTGATTAATTGGTGCTTGTCATAAATTCACTGGGAGAGACACAGGAGGCCCTTTTGGTGTCTACGCTGGGTGAAGGTAGGTACGGCTAGATTATTCTCTGTGTCAGAGTGAGCAGGGCTCCCTGCTGGGGATGACACTTCTGTCCCTGGGGCAGGGGGTGGTACTGTGTGCTCTGCAGGTTCTGCTGCAGCAGTCTCTGTGTCAGGGCTCAGAGCAGGTTCTGCTGCCTCAGACTCTAAGTCTAAGTCAAGGTCCTGGAAGGCCATGACAGGTTCATGTTGGGGTCACCACAAGCCAGTTTTCAAAGGGGAGATGCATGATGGCTAGAAAGAACCTGCCCCTTGTCAATGGCACTTTGTTGCTGTGTGCCTTCAAGTCACTTCTGACTTATAGCAGCCCTAAAGTGAACCTATTACAGGTCTTTTTTTCAAGATTTGTTTGGAGGAGGTTTGTCTTTGCCTTCTCCTGAGACTGAAAGAATGTCACTTGCCGAAGGTCACCCACTGTCTGAGCAGGGATCTGTATCCTAGTCTCTAGAAGCCTTTAATAACTAAATAAATATTTGAAAATTTAAATAAATATTTGAATATTTAAATCTAAACTTAAACATTTAAATCTTGAGTTAAGTCTTAAGGTCCCTGGCTAAAAATATATATTTGCAGGGGATCCCCAGTGAAGAAAAGGTTAAGAACCATTGCTCTGAAGGTACTAGATTTCATCTTATCTCAAAAGCTAAGCAGAGCCAGTTATGGTTAGTCCTTGGATAGGAGGCCATCAATGAATACTAGGTAGCAGGTGGCTTCCAAGGCTAGAGGTCTAGATATCTCACATAAAGCATTGCTAGAATGAAAACTAGAGGCAGCTCTTGGCCTTTTAATGGTTGTTGTAGAAGAGGGGATTTCAGCTAGTGTTGCTTGACACCCAAGCAGATACACCTGCTGAAATTTCCTCTTCTACATCACCTTTAAAGGAACAGGAGCCATCTCCAGATTTCATTTTGGCACTCTCAACTGTTCATAATCCACCATTTCTTTCAGAACACAATATTCTACAGCATATCAATGAACACTTGTTCTCTTAGTTTTGTTTTGTGAGATGACTCATTTGTGAGTTGATTCACTCAAATGTTCCTTTTGAGTAGAGGATGTATTTTTAGTCTCTGAACAGTGTAGTGATCACAACAACCTTTCAACTTTACAAGAGAATTTTCCCCCCTCCTGTCTCTGTTGCCACCTTAAATTTTATATGCTTCAAGATTTTTGAAACCACATATTGCAACTTGGGAATCATAGTTACTGAGCATAACAGTAATTTTATTTTCCAGTGCAAATGCTGTTTGTGTGAGTCAGCTGTATGGCAAATTACCAGGAAACAAGTAAAGGCATCCTAGGGTTAGTACACTGAAAAGAAAAGAAAAAAAGATATCTTCATGTTTATCTGCTTAGTTCTGGCCCTCCAGCATTTTACTGCTAGAAGATCTTCTCATATGATGCTTTGGAATACCTGGAAAAATCAAGTTTCAAATGGATTCCAAATGAATAGCATATGTTTTTATCTCGCTGTGTATTTACACAATTAATTCATGAATTTGGTTTGTGGTTTGGGTTACACAGTTTGAATATGGCTAAATCTCTCTTGGCTTTATTAACTCTAGTATGTCAGTATAATGGGAATATAAGCCAAATTTGCTCATGAGTTCTTTCGATTTGCCCCAGGACTAACAATCTTTGTATATATTATGTTTTTCCAAGTTTACAAAATAATCAGATACACACATGCTGCTGCACTTAACCTTTCTCTAAACCTTTAAAAATAAGATTGGAAATGGAAACTTGATAAGACTTAAGTATTTTATTGGAAACGAATACATGATAAGACTTAAGTAGTATGTTGTTAAAAACAGTGCTTTAACTCCTTGGTTAGGGTTACAGGATGGACTAAGGATTTGCATAAGAAATGTACTATGATGCAGAAATGAATATGTTCCTAGCAGGGCTGATGGTATCATTAGGACAACTAGGCAGCTGCTGAGACCTCAGACCTCAGTGGGGCATAGTACTGACCTCTGAGGGGCAAAAAGGAACAGGATGTTTAAAAAAAAAAATGAGAGTACTACAAAGTCAGCAAAAGAAGATGGTATTGTGCCTAACTTTAATTACAGTGGCCTAACTATTGAAGTGGCCTAACTATTGAAGTGATAATTTGTAACTGCTTATAATACTACATGGTCCACAACAGGTTGTATCACATTTCCCCAAAGACTCAAAAAACGCCAGAATATTTTCCCTTATACACTACAAGAGGGGACTAACAAGTGATGAAAAAAGTGTGTCATCAGTGATTGATATATTTAACCTCAAAAGATATGGTGTTTTGTTTGCTGTAAATAGTGTGGTAAAAAGTAAAACATAAAAATAAAATAAAAGTAGTGCAAGAAACAGGTTCAAAAGACTGGAAGAACATCGGAGCTATTCTGTCTTCACATGAGATGAATACTGCCCATTTAGGAAACTATCAAACCAGAAGAGAACTAGAATTGCTTGGCGATATTAGCTAGCAGAAAATTATGTAAGAATTACAATACTGGTGGCAAATCTTGGAATTCTATGGTACAGCTAAAAATTGTTACAGTGATGGCAGAAGCCTACAAGGTTTATCTGGAAAAAGTTCCTGAAGGGTTAAGGCCCTTGCTGATGTTCTTTGTAAATCCAAGGCCCTTTCCCTACCTTACCTGCATCCCGCAACGTCTTGGTGTCATCCTGGCAGTGCCTTTGCTGGGATGGGAGCGTGTCCTGAATGCTCCACTCCACACCCAGCTGGCTGTCGGTGATTGGTAGTGGTTGGGACATGCTCCTTTCTTCCACAGTGCAACCGGCTCTTCGTGTCCTGGCCTGAAGAAGGAAGAGCCTAGATACTGCCTCCGTCCCTTCTGCAGGGTCTCAGCCAATGTGATCATCATGCAATAAGAGCCTATTACTGGATTTTTTTTCTACAAGGAATAGTTCTCTTCATGCTACTACAAGTAGTATCTACTACTGCTAGGTGGTGTGCCTAATATTTGTGTTGCTCTCACACTTCCAGTGTCAGTAGCAAGAGGTCAACGCAATTTCTGAAAACTCAAACTTATGCAAACATACATACGCTCAACAATGTTGCGAAAGGGACCAGTTGGGTTGGCAACTATATCAGCTGAACATGTCCGAGCATTAGTACTTGACCTGGAGGAACTGGTGACAACATTTGCAAAAGAAAAGGCCATTTCTGCACGGGACGGGGGAATCACCCTGTGACGCTACTCACTGGACTTTTGGGCTCCCCAGTCCGGTCCACGCTTCTCTGGAGTGGTCTGTGGCTGCCGCTTCGCACTGCTCCAGGGATGAAAATGGTGGCTTCCAGTTGGTCGAGGGTCTCGACCAACCGCTGAAGCTCGCCAGCCTAAAGCCCACCTCCGGCAGATTGCAGACTTGCACCAATGCGAGCCTGTGAATCTGCATATGGGAGCAGGCTCGCAGTGGTGCGTTCCGTGCTTTTGAAAGACCTGTTTTTAGCAGTCTTTCAAAAGCACGCTGGACGACCACTTGGGGTCGTTCGGGAGCAGGCTGGACTGTGGATCTACGTTCAGTAGGTCTGACCCAGTCCAGTCCCAGGTGCAGACGTCCTCCCTGGAGGACGCTCTGCCCCGTTTAAAAAACTCCGTGCAGAAATGGCCAAAGTGAGATTTTTTTGAGGCGCTTGTGTTGAAACTGAAATTTTTAGGAGACATAAACATTAACAGCACAACAAATTTAAAAGTTTCAAGTTTTATATTTTTCATTTTTTCTACAGGACATCTGTTTTTAAAAATTGAAATTAGGATTTTTTTGGGTGTGTGTGCAAGTAGTTGGCTTTGCCTGGGGCACAAGGTAGCCTGGCATGAGCACTGGCTCACAGTTAAGCTGAAATATGAACTGAAAGCAACGAGAAAGTCTGAATTTTATTTATTTATTTAGATAACTTCTGCAATCCATCCTCAAGATTTTGGGATGATTTGTAATGCAGTTCATTTTCTCCACAGAACATTACTGTGAGTTAAATTTAGCTCAGCAGTAAAATGATACGTCCAAGGATAACTGGAAAGCTTAAGCACAAAATAGACTTGATGTCTCATTGCAGGTATCTTTGGTGGACAGGAGCTGCTTAATAACTATGCCTAAAACTGAAGTTTTGCAAAACAAACGTAACTTCATTATGAAGATACAAAACACAAAGAGAATGCAGAACAGAGCTGATCCCCCCTGCCCTTTTTACAAGAGGCCCAAGTTAGAAAGAAACTTCTCAATTCCATTGAGTTGCTAAGCAACACCCTTCCTTATTATCACTATTCATAGCCAGGGCTTTTAATCAGCCCTGTATCTTGGGTGATCCCTGCTAGCAGATGTGGTGATTCCCCAAGAATTTTATGGAACAAACCAACCCTTTGGTCAGCAGGAGAAAATGCTAGGATAATCTATTGCTATTGCCATTCTGACTTCTTTTATTTATTCATGCATTCGTTTAATTAATGAAATTATATCTCTCCATTGAGCCAATATTCTTCAAAGAAGTGGCATGGTAGGGAGAATGGAAACCCAGGGTACAAACCAGCTCAGGGAAAGGGAATGGAAGAGAGTGAGTGGACATGGTGGCCCTATACTTCCTCTCTGTTGCCCATTTATTTCCTTCCACATGTGGGGGCCTCAGGAGAGGAGTTCTGGTACTGAGTAATTAGTCTGCAAGCCATCTGTAGGTGGCCAGGCAGTGGCTGGTGGAGAAGCAGGAGAACCAGAGATGGTTTTCTAAAGGGCTGCACAGCCTGATCAGAGCTACTGAGAGGGAAGGTTTGCCCAAAAAAGAAGTGCCTGAAGTGGAGGGAGGCAAGTGTTGAAGAAGCTCTGAAGTAATCAAATCCGTGAAAGTCAAACCTGTAAATGTGGAGAGCTGACTGCAGATCAGCTACTTTAAGAGCTGCTGCCAGACTTCTCTCTCACCCTCCCCTTTTTTTCTTTCTAAAATAAGTTGTATGCCACTCCCTGCTCTCAGACAAACAATCTAGATTTAAGACAAGCAACACAAGGAATAACAGATGGGGTGGGAGAGGGCAAAAAGAAACAAAGTTCAGTGCTCATAGTTATTAGCTGTACAGTTCAGAAAATCTGCTGGATAAATTTTGCCCTTGATGGGTTTATTCACTTGCTTGAAGCAACTGTCATCAGGAAAACTGCCTTTAAAATAGTACTCTATTGTAGGAAGCCCAAGCACTTTAGTGCAATCTTTTTGTAGAAAAGATTGCAGCCAGGCTTCTCTCCTCTTTTTGTGGCCCCCCTCCAGTTCTCTGGACCAGCCCTGTCCTTAGTTCTACCACACTGCTTTCTTCCAGAAGAGGTTGTTATGCCACTGAATGTAAGTCTGAGGCCATTTCTCATGGCGTTGCAGTCCCACTATGGGGATGGGATGGCAGCGGTTCGCAGGTCGTGCTTTCACATGATGTTGTCACGGTTCTGCTGCCATCCCACTCGTCATGATAATGGGATATTTGCTTAACAGAATAAATCTTAATGAAGTGCCTGTGATCGCATGACACTCCCATCCTTCCTGGCTATGCAGAAGGGCAGGAAATGTGATGGAGGCATTTCCTTCCCCAGCGCAGCATGGGATAGAGCCTGCCTGTCCTGTGGAAGGCAGATGTGTGTTGCTCGTGCTCCCTTCCACAGGGAGCTGGTTGGGTGCGAAGGGGAGTGTTGTGCTCCCTTCTTGGCAAAGGCACTGCTGGGCTCATGATGGGAGGGCAACAGGATCAGGTAAGGTGCAGAAATGGCCTGAGTCTTGTGGCAGAGACCAAAGAAACTGGATCAGAAAGTCAGAACAAACAAAACGCTGGAAATTAACCACAGCCCAGTTTTTCAGCCCTTGCAGACCTAGATTTAAACAATGAGCATATTAAGTTACTATATTCCTCCAAACTGAAGTCTAGTTTATCACTTTATTGTGTCTAATTCTGTGCCTTATATGACTGGTATATATTCTCTGTTGCCTATATGCTAATCAATTTCCTATTACAAATAGTGATTATAGTCTATATTTCTGATTCTTGTATGTTCAGTTAAAAAATAACAGCAACCCTAAGAAATCTCTCTCTTTCTCTCTCTCTCTCTCTCTTCCTCTCTCTCCTCTTTCTTGAGGTATTAATGGGACTAACCTGCTAAGATATGCTGCTACCATAGTTCAAATATGTGTTATGCACATGTGAATTCAGAATGTGTGTGAAAAACTATACATGTTTAGAGAACAGGTTCATTAATAGAACTTTGAAGGACAGAATAAATCTGCAATCTTGCACTTAACCTACTTAGGAATAAACCCCACTGAACTCCTTGTAACTTACTTCCAATTAGAAAGGTATAGATTTGTAGTGTAAACTACAGATAATGTTTTGGTCTGTGTTTCCCACCAGAATAAACAACACAACTGTATTTGTGCATTCTCTTTCACAGAACATAAGATATTGATATGGTCAGTCAGAAAGTCTGTAAGATTTAAAGACACACTCAAATACACTTTGGAACTGGAATGTTTCACAGAAATTGCACCCATGTGTCTTATTTTAAGCATGGAACATTCCCAAATGAAATATTAACATAAGTGTTTGCAGAATGTTTATGATCTGAAACTATCTGGTTCAGGGGAATATTAATAAAAATCAATGTTCCTTGTTTTAGAAATGTTGAAAAATAGGTTACGGGTTTGTTTTAGAAAAGTTAGAAAATACATGTGGTCTACCGCCTTTTTTCTTCCTCACATTTTCTTCATAAGAGTTGTTGTTGTTGTTGGTGGTGGTAATGTTTTAAAAAATGGTGGCTTACTTGCAAATTGCTTTTCTTTTTATTGTGTTAAAAGTGTTACTGAGGGTGGGTCTGTGCAGATGGAAGGTGTCATGTGGATTGTGACCTACCTTTTTCATCTGCACAGCCCCTCTCTCAATAACATTTCAGGCAAAATGCAGACCTGTGACCCACACTGTCCCTAGTTTTCTGAGACATGATTTTTAAAAGCTATCTTTACCTGACAAAAAAGCCAGAGGACTTTGAAGACTAGTGTGCTTCTTAGTTGGCTTAATACCTGACGTGTATTTTGGATTGTGTACTGGGAATAAGTTTAATATGGCTCCTTCTGCATCTTTATAGAAAGATTTTTCCTTTGGGGGTCTACATGAATGGTTTTTGGACACATGACATTATTTTTTCTGATTTGCTTATTCCAGATTTAGAGTTTAGAGTTTTCAGAATTGCTATGGATCTCGATTGATCACTGATTGGTTGTACCAAGGCTGACATGTATTTATGTCTGTCTGACTGTCTTTGTTTCCTTTTTAAATTCTATTTTGTCATAACTGTTTTTGTGATGATACCATGGCTGCATCCTGTGGAATCCTGGGGTTTGTAGTTTGATGGGGCACTAGAGCTCTCTGACTGAAAATTCTAAATACCCCTGCATAAACTATCGAAGTATAGAACCATGGCAATTAAATTGGAATCATAGTGCTATAACTGTGCAGCGTGAAAGGGCCCCAACTCCAGTAATATTCCTTCTCTAATGGACAGTTTGAATGTCCTCTGCATGGACTGCTTGGTTATCAGGAATTCTAGATGCAGGACAAAGGTTAACTAGTTTTTAAGTTTAAATTTTATATTTTTGTTGTGATGTATGAATACTAAGTACAGTATTAACTACAGTTAATATATTTACCTGGGAAGAAGTACCATATGGTAAGATATTTTTGTAGCAGGTTTTGTAAGAAATGATAAAGTACTGGTGTGCAGGTCCAAATAAAAGAGATTTATGATTTAAAGAGGTTGGTGATGAATGTGCTTCATTTATTTTCAATTTCAATAAAATGAAAACCATATGGCTTACTTATTGAAATCAACACAAAATCAAATGGTCTACCTATCTGTCTAAACATATGGGACTTGAACAGTAGAGTGTAAAGAAGTTATGCTGAAACAAAAAGAATATACCAGGTTGCATTAAACAAAACCATAACTATTTATGAAGAATTAACTCCCCCCATAGCTTGACAGCACAATTCTAATGTTAGCTCAGATATAAATCCCTTTAGAATCAGTTTAGTTCCCGTATAGCGTGCACAGGGTTGCATAGGATTGATAAGCATCCTTTATTTTACCTTAGGATATCGCTTAGTTTATAAAACATGAGTGCTCCGTAAAACTCAATTGAAGGAAAGCTCATAGTTCTGTCATGGTTTTTACAACATGGAATGGTTCAACATGGAATTGGTCAACATGTAGATACTGCTCATATGGCAACTTGCTTTCTTATGGCTTCTATTTGAACTCAGTAGTGCCTTATGATTGTTGTTGGGTTTTTTTTAAATCAGACATTGATTTGTAAAAAATCAGTAAATTGATTCAACAGCACTATAGATGCTTTGTTTAAATACGCATTATTGGTAGATAGACTAGGAAAATAATTTGTCAGTGGTTTAAAATTTCACAGGTATGTAAGAATGTTATCTTCCCTCTTCCTTCTGACATGAAGTTAGCTGATAATATTAGATTCCATGCTTGATAACCACTCTGATTATTGTCTAAAAGCCACATTAGTTTTCTATAATAAGGAGAAATAAATGTGTTCATGGCACCTTGAAACTATCTTTGTAAAATTCAGCATCTGTTGAAGCAGCTTGTCATCTTTAAAAGCTTATGTCACTTTGCAGGAAAAAAAAACTTTTTGAAAAGTTAGTCTCAAGGTGTCATTGAACACATTTCATTTTAAAAGTGTTATTATTAGAGTTCCAGAACTTTCTAAATATAGCTCTAACTACAGTCAGTAAATACCTAATTTGATTTTTAATATTTTGAGAAAAGCAGTGGAATCCTGGCCTAGACTGATGAAGAGAAGGAGGAGACATCTACCAGTAGAGCAAGTAATGCATCCTCAGGCCTACCATTTTGCTATCAACAAGGTAGGATATAGGGAAGCATTTTTAAAAAACTCCCCACCCCAGTCCATGAGAATAGTAAGACTGGGTTGTGGGTATCCATCTGAGGGAATTAGAAGCTGTGGGACAAGCCAGTAACCATAGGTGCAGGATTTGGCATGCCCCATTGCCTTCTTGGAGGGACCACCTCAGAACTACAAGAGACAGCAAGGGGGAGGTTCCTATTACTGTCATTGACAGGGATCAAGACAAGTGCAAGGATGCTAATCTTCCTCATCCAATGAGACTAACACCCATCAGGATTCCCTACTTCTGTAGCCTTCAGACTAAAAACAACCAAAGCAGTCTGAATAATCCCATGTTTCCATTCCAGACCATGGTGATCTCCAGGACCAGAAGCAGTGGGGTTCAGAAGTGGAAATGCAGTGCCTGTCTGGCAGCAGATGAAACATCCTTGAAACCTACTAATAAGGAGCAAATATGCACTTGATCACAGCCCTATTTACAAGCCAGAAAGAGGTGGGGCAGAAACAACATGTATAAAGTTTCTAGTGCTTGGAAATGATACATTTTTTGCCTAGAGTTTCCATAACCCACAAGCCAGCATTGCCAGTGACCATGTTGGCTGGGCAATTCTTGGAACTATAGGCCAAGAAGTGACTTTCCAAGGCTCTGAAACCTTCTCAGTTGGAATATAACCGTTATTGAAACAGCACCTCTCCTGCTTGTGCTCTGGGTTGGTCAGCTCCCCTGTTAAAATGAACTTTCTTACTCCTGAGCTGCAGGTCTCCTATTGAAAAGACAGGACTTGAACTTCATGTCAGCACTGGGAGGACTGGGACAACAATATATCAGAGGCAAAGAACAAATGGAAGTGAGGAGCAAAGAGCAAGTTAGAATTTGGAGCTTAAGAAAAGCCAAGGATGCAAAAAGTCTTCACAGGAAAACATTGTTCAGTAAGAACTGGAAGACTGCAACAATCTTTTCTTCCCAGAAGAATACAACAGTCAGCCTTGGTGCCAAAGTCAATCTAGGAATAACCTGCTGCCTGCAATTCAGCGATGCACCATGTAGCTGTTTACAGGTCTGGTAGCTCTGACAAGAATTAACTATGCCAGCACCAGATTGTGTTGTTCCTGTGGCATGCTGTGGAATGAAGGAGCCCAAGATGCATTAGTGTTGTCCTGTTACTGTACTTCCATCTCTGCCAGCGGAGCTGCATCTAGGATGCTTCCTGGG